>CM062817.1:1481682852-1482191758 GCA_031772625.1 Pinus tabuliformis | reverse complement strand
GTGAATACATGAGTCGATGTCAAACACCACACAAAATCTTTCGGTTGAAGGCCATTGATGTAAACTGTCGCCGGAAGTGAGAAACTTGCCATTGAGGCATGCAAGCTTCAAAGTACTGAAAGGGTTGTCCCTAAGTAAACTTCTTGGATAATGAGCTGATGTCGACAAGTAGTGACCCATCGTAGAGGGCCTTAATGAATCTCACATCTACGACACAGAACGGAGCAAATGATTTTGTGGAGGTGAAAACGATCTAATGATACAAGGTTCAGGGTGGTGATCATGAAAGAATGGAGCGTGAAGGTATTGCAGTAGATGAGGTGTTAGTTGGGTTGGTGAATTCTCTAAGAGACTTCTCTTGAACACATCGGTGACACTGAAATGGATTGGTAGTGTAACCCCAAAAATGGATGGTACGGAGGACCAATGGTGATATGACCGGTGAACAGAATAACCCAACCCGACTCAATCATGGTGACGGAGTGAAAGTGTCATGTTCAAGAGTGACCTGCTACAATGAAGTTCTTCAAGTTTTCTTCCCTTTTTTCCCCAGTCATTGCTGACCAGTACCTCTTTATTTTTGTCAAGCTTTAGGAGGATCACATATGCTTGTTCTATAATTTCCCCTTCGAGCAAACCTGTCACTATGTTTTAGCGAGCCTAGCAACAGTGAAACTTGCTCTTGTCCATTTGGACAAGTTTGTCGCTATTGTTTTAACGATTTTAACGACAAAGATAACTTGGTCCTTTTCAGTTTTAGAGAGTCTGAAAAGAGACAGAAAGGAAACTCTTGTAGTCCTTTTTCGTAGTATAATCCCTTAAGTCCGAAAAAGTATAAAATAATACGAAAGGGATGACTTTTCCGATCACTTTAGTAAGCCAAAAAAGACAAGCACTCGATCTTTATGTGTAATGATCCCTCAGGTCCAAAAAGATTAAAATATAGAGGAGGGATGGCACTTCTAATCACTTTAACGAGCTGGAGAGGCCAATTGCTTGGCAATCTTTTATATTTTACGAGTCTAAAAAGAGCTTAAAAGAGACTCGTTTTTTAGGAACAAGTGATATTTTCGAGTAGCAGTTGGTTCCAGGTAAGGTTTGGAATTTTTCAATCATGGCAGTGAAAAGAAGGTGGCTAACAGAATCACTCGTCACAGTTGTTCCTCAAAAGGGTAAACAATCAAGTGGAGGTGTATGATCAGCTAAAAGTGGAGGTGATGGTAAGAACACGACCAAGGCTTAAAAGCTGATAGCAATGCGATCACAAAGGTTATTTATCGAAAGGTAGGTTCATTTTTTAATGATCTTGAACTCTGGGGAAACATATGCTCATTGCTAGCTTTATTTTTTAACAAGCTTGAACTTCGCGTAAACCTACTCATGCCAGTCATATAATAAGGATGTCTCTCATTAGTAGGTTCATTTTTTAGGGAGCTTGCCCCATGCAAAACTTTGCTCCGAGCCTTTTGTATGCAAGCTAGGAATGACCAACTACTGTCCTAAGGGTTAAAGAACTACTAAGGTTGGGTAGGATAGTTTCGTAGAAACATCTCCTTTACTTTACCGGTGCCATCGGCCCTTGCAAAGGTGAATGGTTGACCAGACCAATCACCTAACTTAAGCAGTTGAAGTTAGTAAAAAACTACGGGGTTAGAGTTATGCTGGTCACTTTTCACTTGCATAAGAAATGTTTGCATGCCTCCAGATATAAAGAAAAGTAGAGTTTCCAGGTTAGCATACGGAAGTTCTTGCATTAAATCAAAGTTGTTCGATCCGCGTTGCAGATAAAACACTTCCTTGGCTCTGTCCATCGAAATAGACAAAGGTGAATGGTGGGAGCTTTCAATCACATAACCTTTGATGAGGGAATCCTATTCCAGACTAATCCCATTTTCCTAAATGGACAGGTGTGTCAGATTGGTCATATATCCTACGTGGAAACTACCTTATATCTGGGGTTTTACTACCGAAGTAGACCAGGGCACATGCCCCTTGGGATTAGTCACATTCACCAAATCACTCGCAATCATCAGGTGGATGGACTGGAGGTTGATGAGACATTCCATGTGCAAAGAGACCATTTAGGGATGGAATTTGACTAGTAGCTGCGTTTGAACCGGGGAATGAAAGCTATTCAACAAGTTGGACCATTCTGCCTTCATATGGGAAACACATCACTCGAAAGAGTGAGGAAACAATAGCTCCCATGCTGTAAATGTAGTCACGTCCAAGGAGTAGATTGTAATCTAGAGGCCCTTGGACTACCATCACGTTTAGATGAATGGTTTTCCTTCTCAAAGTTATAGGCAAATTTGGAAGGATCCCTAACGGTCGACTGGTTACTTTATTGAAGCCTGGCAGATTTCGAATCTTAAGTAGAAGCGATGGTGAACCAAGTGCTTTCCAAGCAGTTGAGGAAAGGATACTCACGGAATCCCCTTAATCTATGATAGTTCTAGCCATGATCATTCTGTAAGCTTGTACTATGATCCAGAATGGCACATTAGATGGCAAGCAGGGTCTCACTAGTAGATTCCAATCAAAGGAAACGACTAGATTGCTCAGAGGAGGGACCGAATGAATCTCTAATGAACTTCCTTCCTATGGAAAAGGAATGGGTAGATTTCCCCCATCTTCATCGAACTCTGTGTTAACAAAATGAATTTGAACGGTGTCATTCTCATTCTCTTTGGAGATTGTATCATCTGAAGATGGACCTTCTGAAGACAAGACTGGGTCGACTACCGTCTCGACCTGTTGAATTTGGTCCTATGTGGACTCAGAGGGTTTATATTCAATGATAGGCATTTCAACCGACAGTGAAGTAGGATGGTTATCTAAGACTCTTTTAGCTTCGTCCAGGAAAGGACAACGGTGGAGGGCATGATCCCCTTCACACGACCTACAAGGAAATTTAGATCTTCCTTTTTGTCCATTGACATCATTTTCACTAGTTGACGATGTACTCTCAACATGATCAATAGAGGTTGAAGACACTGGATTGTGCAAGCAGGGAGATCAGTCCCTCAAGGTCTATGGGATGCAGGGACAATCTCGATGATAGTGGTCTCCCTTTCAAATGACACATGGAGATTTAGGTTTGGATGGTGCAGTGTGTATATTTTCGTCGGACAATGCATGGTTGCCCCCTTTCGCCATTGGCTTCTTCTTCTTCTTCTCCTTCCTTTCTTCTTCTTCTTAGTTACTTGGTTTTTAGTGTTACTAGTTTCACCAAGCGAAGAGGAAGAAGGAGAGGGAGAAACAAACGAAGTAGAATGTTGGGGGGTAACTCTAGTATCATCTGGTTGCTGATTTGATTGCTCAATAATTACGGTGTTTTGAATGACAGAGGTCAAGAATAGCCATACTAGCAGGCCAATTGTGAGTCCTGGAAGGGACAATGTAGCCATGTGTGGAGCACCAACATCTCCCCAAGAAGAGAAAGGACTAGGATTCCCCCCAAGGGGAAATCCTTGATTGGTAGACTCCATTATCTCAACCTAAGATCAACGAGGGAACAGTGATTTTATTCCGATTAAAATAAATTTTATGATGCTTTGACACAACCTGCTTTTTCAATTTTTAAGAGCCGAGAAAAAGCTAAAGGTGACTCTAGTCACCTTCGATTTTTAATGAGCCTGAAGTGACAAGTGCTCAGATGGACCTTTTATTTTAAAGAGACTGAAAAGGAACGAAATTGACTACTCTGGAAATATAAACAGAGGGATTACCAAACCAATCGCAAAACTAAAATATACTTTTATGTACGACATTCAATCTTCCCGAATGCTATGTTCAGTGCATTGTGATCGATAGGGCGGTAGACACGGCTTCCTAAGGATAAAGGATATCAGCCTATTGTGGTCTCCCAATATATACTTGATGGTACGTGGGAGCACAGTTATACTGGCACTTGTCGTATCAAAGGGGAGGAATCACCCAACCTACGATGAAAACGATAGTTACCAGGCTTTACGACGCTGGAATACATCTCTAGCCTAGACTTCTAGATGTTGTGCGTTAGGTTCCAAAGAATTTTTATGTTCATTGAGGTTTATTTTACAATGATCTTTCTTAAGAAGTTTGCCTTTAAGGTTCACCGCATGATGTAAATATACAATTCCTAAATATGCAATCTAAGATGATAAACAGTAATTTATTTCTTTTAGCAATGGAAATCCTAGGTACTAAGGAAAGAGGAGTAAAATTCTTTCAACATAGAGCAGAGAGCACACACTAAGATGCACTTTTCCTAAATCAACTTCCGCATGAAGTCTAAATGCAAATGCACTTGCATGTATTTGTTTTTCAGTTTCCTTAATGTGAGAATGAAAAAAAGAAAACTAAGTACAGATCTGAACTATCTTTCCTCAAAGCGACACTTTAGCAATTTCTTTTCAAAAACGAAAGGAAGACTATGACGACACTTTCACTTTCGAATGGAAAACTGTTTTCAACACTTCAAAGAATTAACAATTCAAATCAAATACAATGGTAAAAGTGTAATCGACTATCTGAAAGAGGAAGACTTTATGACACTCTTTTCCTTGACTGAAAACGACAGTTGCGACACTTTCGAATCAAAAGACGACAGTTTGATTAAGCTACTATTTGCAAAGGAGGACTGTAAATGATGAAAAATACATTAAAAAAATTCACAATTCCTTATCAATGGAGGTTGAATAATGCAAAGGAAGAAGGTTTCAACAGTGATATACTAATCATAGATAGAAAAACTACTGAATAGAGCTGAAAACAATGAAGAAAAACCAAAATCTGGAGGCAGAAACAGTCTCATTCAATCATCGCACCTGTCCTTAAGGGAAATAGGGATGGATCTCACCTGTAGCACACGGGAGGTGCGATGCATCCAGACTGCCAATGAGAGACAGTGCGATGGTCTAGGGATGAGACTGAGCTTGGTTTTCACTCACAGTTTGCAGCTAAGTTCAGGGGTTTAGGCTGAGCTTATGATAGGCAATAAACACAAAGTATAGGGGCTGATCTAATGAGGTTATTTGAGCTGCCACCAGGGCTCTTAGAATGTTTGCAAGTCAGATGTTCAGTTCATAAACCAACCCAGAGATTGACTAAAGCAGCGTTGATCTACTTTGTAGTTGCATAGCAAAAGCAGTTCGAAGGCTAGCTGGCTTAACTTCAAGCTCCATCTGTGGTTTATAAAGCAAACAACAGCAACTAACAAACAAATTGTTCGCTCCCCAGTGAAGTCGCCATTTTGTTTACAGGAAAACTAGTGTCCATTCAGAGCTGCTAGTCCCACTAAGACGGGTGGCTATCTTAGAAACAAACAAACCAAAGTTACTTGTGTTTTCCTTTATGAGAGATAGATGAGAGAGAAGCAGAGAGTACCAACCTCAATCTTTCGCTTGGCTCCTTGCTTGTTTCCTCTCTCCCTTGATAGAGCTTTCGCCACTCCTTTCTCACTTGTCCCACTTCAAAGAACACCTGTAGAGTCAAAGCAGCAAAATACCATCAAAGCATAGAGATCTATAACCATAAACAATGTAGAATCAGATGTACATTAACCATACAAATGCATACATAAATACAATATTCAGAGATATACAAGTATATGGAGGAAAACTCAAATAGCTTTATTGATAGAAGTAGTAGAAGAGAGGATTACAACCTAGCTGTCTGATCCAGCTCCATCCTCCTAGCATGAAAGTCCTCTTCACCTCATGAAAAGCTAGATCACCCAAAAATACAATGCTTCATAGAGAAACCAATAGCACTTCCTTACAAAATACAAAATTCCAGCCTTTAGATCTCTAGGATGAGGGATCCATATATAGATATTTGTAGGTGGGTGAGTCAGCTTCTGGGATTTTGATTAATGTCATTTCACTGATAGTTCTTGGTTCCACTTGGAGATTTCATGATCTCTTACTCATCCTTGGGCGAATTCAGAGAGCAAGTGTCAAATGAGCAGTTTTTAAAAGATTCTCTGGGTTTCCACCTAGAAAACTGCCTCTGCCATTTGTCTGCTCTCACTCATCGCACCCTACAGAAGGGCTTTTCAGTATGCATTGCACCTTTTGTGTGCTGCAAGTGAGATGCATCGCACCCTTAGCATGGAGCAGTCTGTATGGTCCAGTTTTGAGCAGTTCTGACAGTTTTTCAGGGAGAACTTCTGGGAAATGATGTAATCAATTGACCTTTATCCTTTAGGGTATGAAACAAAACTTTTAGGGATTTAGAAGCCCTTGGTTTATGGACATATGTGATTGGGGTTGCAGTGGCCAAATATGTCTATAATAATGCCAAAAGTGAATTTCTCCAAATTGGCACATAACTTGTGTTGCCGCAGTGTTTGGAGAACCTATCGGATGTGGTGGAGGTGCTATTCCCAACTCTGGCTAAAGATTAGGATGTCATCCAAGTATACCACTACAAATGAGTTGGTGAATGGCTGGTTGCAAGAGAATTCATCAACCCGAAAGGCATAACCAACCATTCGAAAAGTACCTCCTTGGCTTTGAAGGTAGTCTCCCACACATCGGAGGGTTTGATTGGTAGCTGGTGATATCTTGACTTCAAGTCGATCTTGCTGAAATATTTTCCCCCTTCAGTTGGTCTAGAAGGTCATCAATCTGTGGGATCAGGTACCTATTCCAGATAGTGATCTTGTTCATAGCCCAATAGTCAATACAGAGTCTCCAATTCCCATCCTTCTTCTATACCAACACGATCAGGCTCCCACGGGATGATGAACTCAGTCAGACGTGACCTTTCTGCAGCAGCTCCTGAGTCTACCTCTTGATTTCGTCGTTCTCTAGAACGGAGCACCAATAGATTGTTCCATTGGGTAGTGGTGCACCTGGGGTCATATCGATGGAGTGCTTGACCTGACAGTGCAAAGGCACCCCTGTGGGGAAGGTGAAGATGTCCTCGTACTCCTCCATGACCTTGTCCATCTATTGTTTCATTCAGAGGGGCCCTGTTTGGAGGTCGTGGCCACCATCTTCTTCTTTCCCTGAGGGCGTATCATCATAAAAACAAATTTTCCAGTTTTTCAAATGAGCTTACTGCATTGTTTTGCAGTAACCAAAGAGATGGCAGTAGGCGGTGCTACCTCCGGTATCCTGTACAACTTATTTCCCAAATTAACAATAACATCACGAGGCCTTGACTCATACACAACATGTCACTTCCACAAGTATGGTTGGCCTAATAATACATCACAAACATCAAGGGGGGCAACGTCGCATATTACCTCATCCTTGAAGGGCGTGATGTTGTATGGAAGGTAATACTGCTGGCTCACATGAAGATCTCGTCCTTGGTGAAGCCACCCGATGGTGTATGGTTGGGGATGTGCTGTGGTTGGTAAGCCTAGCCACTTCACGAGCTCTACTAAAATGAGGTTCTTTTGGCTTCGACTGTCGACAATGAACTGTATTGGGGAACCCTTTACCCACATATGGGAGTGGAAGCGGCACTCCTCCTCCTCTGGATCTTTGGGTTCCTCCTTCTGGATCTTCATGGTGGTGACGATGGCGTTAGTCTCCACATCAATAATCTGCTTCCCTTTGTCATTCCCCTTGTCGTGTTCTGACTCGGAGTCAAAGAAGCCTTTAGCTCGGCAGCTAGTGACTGCTTGGACTGACACTCACTTATGTTGTGAGTGGAGCCCTTATGGAACTCACACCAGTTTCCCATGTCCTTCTTCGACTTCATGGCGTTGTTCTTTGCTTACGGCTTCGAAAGGTTCTCTTGGGCCACCCCACCTTGGATTTTTCCTTTGTTCTATGGTTTGGAGGCACCTTTCCCTTGTTTCAGATTCACAGATCCAAAGTCTCATTTCTTTTGTTTAAACTTTTGCTCGATCTTAACAGTGTATCGATCCGTCGTGCCGAGCAAGGAGATGTCCAGGAACTCCATCTCGTCCTAGATGTATCTGTGTAGGAAGCCACGGTATTTGAGTACCAAATGCTACTCAGAATCCTTGATACCCAACTTTGTGTGAAGGGTATGAAAAATATTGGTAAACTCCGGCATGTCTTGGTCCCTTCCCTACCACAGCGTGATCCACTTTATGTATTTATCCTCATAGCATCTCACAGGGTACTACTTCTCCTTAATGGCATCCTAGAATGAATTCCAAGTGGGTACAGCTGAAAACAGTGGGGCCGTACTTTCATCCTTCTGCTCACAGTAGGTTTCCCACAAGTCCTTGACATTTGTGGTGGGGGGGGCACGCTTTGAGAAGAGCGAAAGTAATATTTTCCCACCTGGAAAAATCATGAACATAAAAATACCCTTCTAGCTTATTTAACCATTTATTTACAATGTCTACATCTATCTGACCCTCAAATATGGGAATTTCAAAGTTAACTTGTACCTTAAAAGGTGTGGCACTTCCAGAGTATCTGTTGGAGGTAGACGTCTCGTCCCTGGGTAGCCGCTGAAGGATGTGGGAAAAGTTGTCCATCATCGTGTTCCTTTGTTGCTCGAGGGCCTCTTCGAGCAACATTTTGATAGGATCTCCTACCACCTCATCTTTCCTTTCATCTGCCATGGGTGGCCATCGGGATTCGCAAGGTTGGTCTTGCAAAGGTTCGACCAGTTCAAGCCCTAACTCCTTATATCATGACCTCGTTGGCAACATGCAAAAAAAAAGAGAGAAAGAGCAGACCGCTCTGACACCACTGCTCCAGATTGAAAAGGAATGCAACAATCTACAGACATAACCATAAATACAAAGATGCAACAGAAATAATACTTCATTTCATTAATGTAAAATACTGAGATATGCTTACAAACAAAAGTGGAAATAAAATAGCTCAGGCGATGGTAGCTTATCTCTGAGAAGAGATGTCACGGCTACATCCTCTGAACTACATTACAATGAGGCTCAAGGGCCTTTTTACTATTCAAAAATAAGAGCAAACCCTAAACAACCAAAACCCTAACCCGAGGAGATGTAACACTAAGAGTTTATGGGCCTCGTTGTGGTTAGTTGGACAGCCAACTTCCCAGGGTCGTGACTTGGTCATATTATCTCCGTTTGACCCACATGATACCCCATTAGAAAGATCTCTTCAAGGACTATGACGAAAAAGTTGTTTTTTTTAACGTATCGTTGGTGGTAGATTTCCAAAAAAATGTCGTTTAGGGCCTCAAAATGGCTCTGGAAGTTTAGGACCTGAAAAACAGCTAAAAATAGTAAATTGTGCTACAATTAAGGAAACTAAAAAACTAAAAGAAACAATGGTGGGGGTCCAATTGGAATTGGTGGGTGACCACCAATATCCACCTGGATCATGCATTTTGGGGAACTGAAGTTGCAAGTAATTTATTCATAACCCACCTTTTTTATGTGAATGTTAACATCTTGATTTTTAGCAATGGGTCCAGAAAAGATTTGCAGTCTCCAAAAGAAGCCTTGGAACTCTTTCAAAAATCTACAGGTATAATTATAAATATTTAGAAGTAAACACTCAAATATGATGGACTATCTCAGAGGGAAATTCTAAGGGCACAGAGATTTCTACATTTTGAGGATAATTCATTTAGGGCAAGTTTGAAATATCTTGGGTTTCATTTAAAAACTAATCCATATCAGAAGGTGGATTGGATGTTTCTTCTAGAAAAGGTAGGTAAGAGTATTAGACAATAGAACTTCAAGTGGCTCTCCAGGACAGGAAGATTGGTTCTGATCAAATTTATGTAACAGGAAATTCTAGTCTATTGGATGGCTCTCACATGTGTCCTCAAAGGAATTCTTCAAGATGTTAGGAAGTTATACAAGATAATTTTATGAGCAGGGGCCAAGGAAGAAGATGTTCTTCCATGGGTCACATGGGATCTGATCGCCCTACCAAAATCATGGGGAGGATGGGAGCTAAAAAAATTACCAAATTTTGCAAGATATTTTTCAGCCAAATCAAGATGGACAATCTGCACAACAAAAAATATTTGGACTATATTGGTAACCATAGTGTATATTCTCCCCATTTATGTAGACGAATGGATAAGGAAGTCGAATAAAATAGTACCAAACTTGTCAGCAATCTGGAAAGTGGCAACAAAATCATTTAATTTAGTTGGAATGGATTTGGCTTGACATGTAGGCAATGGTGAAAAATCCCAAATTAGTATTTACTCAAGATGGTGGCATATAAAAATAACAGGGGATAATTTTTTTAAGCTAGGATATGGATGAAGAAAGGACTTCCTTTTGGTCCCAGGGGTGGAAGATTGCAGGTCAACTTAGTCTAAATGGAGAGTTCGCGGTACTTTCACAAGACTATATTGCAGTTATCTAAAGATCACATCTCCTAATCAAATACCATGAAGAGTCCCTTCGTTGGGTCCACACACCCTCAGGTAATTACTCTCCCAAATATCAATATAGCTTTCAAATTGCATCTCAAATGCAAAATGAAAAAATATAGTGGTGGAAAAAAATATGGAAGCTTGCATGCCTAACTAAATCTGGGCTATTTCTTTGGTGCATTATCAGAGGTATAATCCCAAAATGGGATAACCTTAAAAAAATATAAAATTAGGACCCTAGATGGTGCATCTTATTCAAAGATGTTGAAGAATTGGTCAACCATATTTTCTTACATTGTTCTTTCTCTTCCATCATCTTAGAGATCACAAAATAAATGTTGGGATGTAACCTGGATTGGAGAGCAAAAAACATTGGGGAAGCCTAGCAAACATTGTCATAATTGGCACATGATGAAAATTTCAGGAAAATCCCCCCCATGCTCTATTGCGACATCTGGTTAGGTAGGAAGAAAGTTGTATTTTGAAACTAAGTCACTAACCCTACTTTCATTGCCTTAGAAATCACTGTGATCTACTCACTACATCCTTTGAAATACTCGATTTTAGCTCCCTAGACTGTAGTTGAGGAGGAAATTAATTACCAAATTCCATGGGCGTACTTTGACAGAGAAACAAATGAAAATGTTTTATGCAGAGGAGGGATTATCCTTCACCTTAGTAGACAATACCTCTTGAAGTCCAAACTAGGCCTAGGTAGAGGCACGAATAAGTACACATAGTTACTATCCATAAAATTTTTGTTATGTTGAGCATGGAAATTGGAATGAAGGTCCTTACATATATTTTGAGACTACTTAAATGTGTTCAATTGGTTTAACGTTGTCCAAAGATTTCATAACCATATATTTTTACTTATTCTAGAGGAAATTCAACTATTAAAACAATATTTTGATTATTTAACTTGTTTCCACATCTATAGGGAACGTAATATACATGTAGACCTTCTATCTAGGTAGGGTGCTTGATAGGTGTTGGGCGTATGGCAGGTTAGTGACCATATAGAGGGGGCGGGCAAACTTATCCACATCAGCCTTTCATTGACATATAAAGTCTTCCGCTACGGTTTAATATGGTTTTATCTAAATGAACAACTTTTACGTTTATCATGTCAGTCTATCATATATGAAGGAGATGTATAAAAATACTTTTCCTATATCAAATACTTATATGACTGATCAATCCTAAATATTTTGATTAGACATTTTTCATGAGGAGGTTAATTTGCCTCATTCTCTGATATATCTATGTGTTGTCTTTATGGAAAAAGCTTCCTTTTTTTCTTGTTTTTTATCTTTTAGAACAACAGAAAAAATGTTTTTTTCATGTGCACGTGTAACTTTTTATCTCTTAGTAAAAGGTTATGATTCTTTTGTAGACCAATCAATCAATCAATCAATAAATAAATAAAACTTTTAATTTTTGCAATATTTTACAATAAAAAATTAAAAATTTAAATTAAAAAAAAAAAAAAAAACTTTAAGGAACTAGAGGAATAACCGTTTTGACTTATTGTTTTACTGCATACGCAAGGAAGAAAACATTAATTGTTTTTTCATAAAATAATAACTTATTAAACATATATAAAAATAACACTCTTCCTCTTAGTCATTGAGGATTTAAGTATGGCTTTGTTGGATGCTAGAAGGAGACGACCTTTAAAAGGAATTGAAATCTTTAGGACATGTTCTATATCACATCTTTTATTTATCGATGATGTCATTTTTTTTCTAGCCTTGGAATGCGGCAATGTACATGCATTGAATTAAAATCTAGACTCCTTCTCACATGCCACAAGCATGATTATAAGCTAAGAGAAATATTCGTTATGTGGGAATTTTTTGTACCTTCAATATTTAGAGTTGGTGTAGGGAATTGTTTAAAATCCTCCCTCCCCATTAGGTAATCCTATGAAATAACTTGTGTTTTTCCAAAAACCAAGTAACCACAAAAAGAAAGATTTCTCTTAGATTATAGAAAAAGTGGAGACTAGAATAAGGATCTAGAGCAACATATGGTTATCAAGGGAAGGTAGGATTATTTTATGTAAGGTTGTTATGGAGGTCATTCTATCCTACTGGACCTCATTATCCTGGATCCCTGTGGATATGATTGAGAAAATAAAGTAAATCTCAATGAGTTTACTTTGGGTAGGGAAACTAGAGAAGAGACCCTTTTCTTTAACGACTTGGACATCCATTTCTCACCCAAAAGCTTTGGGAGGTTAGGGCTTCAAAGACTTTACCTTTTTTATGAAATTCATGGAACCTAAAGGAGCATGGAAAATCATCCAAGAACAGGGCCTATAGTCATAGGTAATGATAAATAAATTAATCTCCCTAAGATTTGTAACAGATTCTCTCAGGGAGCTAAGGAAAGCATCTAATAATGGATATTGTTTGGAAAGCAATCATTATTTATTTGGAAATCATTATGAGAGGCCTTAGATGGAGAATGAGAGGTGGATTTAAATATCTTATAGGTGGGGAATTATGGATAAACTACATCGATAAGCACATTCTATCAACTGAGCTTATCCAATTCCTCAATGAAATAGGATATTTATGTATTCAACATATTTCCATGAGAATGGAAATATTTAGCCCTCATACTTGGTTAAGGGCTCAAGATTTGTATTTAGAGGGTGTAAAGGCCAAGGAATGGACAAGATATACTACATTTTCGATTCAATTTTTTGCATCTATATCCCTTACCGAGGACCATCTGATATGGACTTTGGCTCCCACCAACATGTGGTCCAAAAAATGGATACCTCTTGATGATAATGTCTCCTAATGGTCTCCTCAATTTATGGTGGGAAAATAAATTATGGAAACTAAAACTCCCACCAAAATAAAAAATCTACATGTGGCTACTTGTAAGGAATAAGGCCCCCACCTAGGATATCCTCCAAAAGGACTCCTTTTATGGTCCTAATAGTTGTCCACTCTATTTTTCTAATAGTGAATCAATCTCACACATTTTTATTCAGTTCCCTTTCTCCATAGGTGTATAGAATTAAATTCATAAAAGCACCAAAGAAATACCAATGGGATGGCCCCGTAGTGGAGTATTGTCTAAAGGCATGGCTTGATAAATAACTCAATGGTACATTGAAATTCCCCCCTAGTAATCTGTTGGGGAATATGGATAGAAATAAATGGAGCCATCTTTGAGGAGCGAGGACAATCATCTATTTGTGTGGTATGCAATAGTCTAGCCTTGGAAGACTCCATGCTTAGGGGCCTATGTGTCCAAAAAACCACCCCCATGTAGCACTTTCAATCTCCAATGAAAGACCTTGGGAATTCTTCGATTGTGGTGCTTAGCACACCCTCTCCATAAGGGTAGAAGGGGGGAACTTTAACTCTCTAATTCAAACTTATACTCATTTTCCTACAATCTTGGGGTATCAACAAATAATCACATTGATTTATCTGCCCTCAAACTTCTTTTGCAACAAGTTGAATACCTTGATATCACAATTCCTAACATATATGGAGATTATATGAATATGGTGAAATAGATGAATGGGAAATCAAAGCTGAAAATTGCACACTTCTTCCTCTCTACTAGAACTATTGTACACATATCAAGACATTTTACTTACATATCTTTTTGTCATTTCTATAGGTTAAGCCACTAAGAATCTAATGCACTTTTAGAAATAGGTCTAGCACTAACACAAGGTGAATGGGAATTCCAAGAAACAAAACAAGGCATAAGTATCCACATTTACAGGACCAAAAGATTGAAAATAAAATCGTATTAATTAGTTATTTGGACTACAACTATGTGATATTTATTTTTCTATGATAGGAAAATTTTGAAGGATAAATATATTCAGTGGACTATGGAGGTCAATTTAGTGTACCCTGTGCTAAGTGATAGCTCTCCTCGAATGATATACGGGTGGTCCCCATTATATATCTGTGGATACAAAGCATAATGATATACAGGTGCTCCCCATTATATATCTATGGATACAAAGCGTACAACTAATGTCAAAGAGATCCCAACATTTTTTTGAAATTTTGATTTGTGATATAAACTGGGCAGAGAGAGAATGTTCACTTAATTTTTCTGAAGTTTTTTGTAGGTCAAAATTGATTGGAGATAGTTTGATGACAGATAGTGATGAAAAACTTTGTATATGAATTAGCATAATTTGTTGGAATTCAATGAGATATAAATAATTAGAATACACGTGTATGTGAAATGGTATAATGCATTGAGTTTTGCCTTTGACTAGGTATTAGTTTGTTTTTTACCAAAAAATTATAACGCTTATCTATGGTTTAACATTAGGAATTCAATTTTTATTATTATTTAAAATTATTTATTTATAACGTGATTGGTTGAGATATTATTATGGGTTCTTTAGTAACTTCCATTTCTACTAGTTACTAATTTTTTGTTGGGTCCCTATAATACTAGTGATTACCCCATTGCTATTGTAGTTGTATCCCTTATTAATATTGTTGTGCCCCTATTGTCCCCATATTGTTATTACTGTGCCCCATAGAATCCCTCTATTGTTATTTTTGTGGCTTTATATTATTATTGTTAGGTCGGTTGGGTTATATTGTGACTCCTTAGACTCCTATATATAGAAAGGAGGTTTTGTCATTTGAATCATCCAAGAATTGTTCATTTGTGTAATGTAAAGGAGGTTGCCCCTCGAAGAGGCTAAATTCTAAGGTGTTGATCTCTCTTTTCTATCTTTTTGTGAGCTGGTTTCATAACATTTGGTATCAGAGCTTTGGATTCTAGGGTTTTGCTGCTCCAAACAGACTCCTGAATTACATTCCAAACAGGTGACGTGGGGAAAATCATCATAACTTTCTCTCTGAGAATCGGATTGAAATTTCGTAAGAAGGTACAGAAAGAGGACGGATTGTAGTTTCTTGTATATATTTTTCAAAGCCAAAGGTCAAAACAGCGACTCGTGGCACGTCGCACAAGTTCTCTCTACTGAACTATTCTATAATCAGGTCATCTTGGGAGATTGTGCATAACTCTTCCTTGGAGAATCCAATTTGGATCAGACTGGTGGCATTGGAAAGAGGACACAGAGGGCTACTACAGGTCGTAATTTCAGAATTGGATCCGAAATTGCAGAGATACATCAGATTCAATATCAAGCTTCTACAAAGTGAAAAAAGGTGTGTAGTTTTTTTTTAAATTTTTGCATAATCTTGGTTTGAAAAAATAGTTTGAATCGGTAATTGACGCCCCGAGGAAAGAAAATGCAAAAACCTAGTAAGCAACCTGAAAGATCTAGCATGACTCATGAAGAAGAGGAAGAAATGCAACTTGATATATCAAAATTACGAGACCAAGTGCAACAACTCTCACTTGCACAAAAAGCAACAGAATCTAAGATGGATGGTTTAAGGAAAGATGTAGAAGCTAAATGGATGGTTTAAAGAAAGGTGTAGAAGCTAAGATGGATTGTTTAAAGAAAGGCGTAGAAGCTAAGATGGATGGCATGGAAGCTAAGATGAATGGCATGGACGCTAAAATTGATGGCATGGATGATAAGATGGAAGAATTGAAGATAAATATGAATAAGTTGTTACAAGAAATGGTCACTAATGGTGAAAGGGTAGTAAAGGAAACTCATGATGAGAACAAAAGAAATGTTAATCATGATTCTATAGAATCTAATGTTGGATCAAAGATGCACCATATTCCAAAATCGATATGAGGAAGTTTGATGGCAAGGATCCCGCAACATGGATATTACAAATGGAGCAATTTTTCGATCTCAATAATGTGCAAAACACACAAAAGGTATGTATTGCAACTTTATATTTGGAACCAAATCAGTTTGTATGGTATCAATGGCTTTGCTCTCGTAAACAAATTATCACTTGGGTAATTTTTACGGAAGAATTAACAGCACATTATGAGGATACAAAAAGAAACACTTTTTTTAGCCAATTGATAAGTCTCAAACAAAAGGGTTCAATAATGGAGCACATTGAGGAGTTCCAGAAATTGAACATAAGGGTAAAAAATATTCCAAAGGAGTAGAGCATTGATGTGTTCATAGGGACTTTAAAGGATAATATCCAACATGATGTTCACCTTTGGGAACCTGATTCATTAGAGAAGGCATTCAGGTTAGCAAGAAAAATGGAAAGCAAAATTATGGCAACCAGGAAGCATACGACTCACAACTATAAAGATGGAAGTGTTGTTGCCCCTAGTCTTCCACAACCTATAAGGTTGACACCACAATAATTGGAAGAAAAAAGAGCAAAAGGGCTTTGTTATAGTTGTGATAGCAAATACACTAAAGGTCATAAGTGTGCTGAGAAGAAATTATTTTACATAGATTGTGAAGAGGAAGAAGAAAAGGAGCAAGAAAGGTCAAAAGAAGAGGATATACTCTAGGAACAAAGCCTAGATAAAGAAGAAATGAATCCTACCATATCTTGTAATGCATTGGCGGGAATTACCACTCCTCAAACCATCAAGATAGAAGTACAAATCAAGAAGAAAAAGGTAATAGTGTTGATTGATTCAGGAAGTACCCACAATTTTATTCATTGTAAGGTAGCAAAAGAATTGAATTGCTTCTTATATCCAGCACCAGAGTGTCAAGTGATTGTTGTAAATGGAGGAACAATAAATTGCTATGGAAAGTGCCATAATATCAAGCTATCCATGGGAGAATAAGTATTGACTAGCCCAATGCTTTCCATTCCAATGGGAGGTGTTGATGTTGTACTAGGACTCCAATGGCTACAATCCTTGGGTACAATAGCTTTTAATTTTCAAGAACTTTTCATGAAATTTTCTATGGAAGGAAAGGAAGTTGAATTAAGGGGTATTGCAGGGAAACCGGGAAAGATAATCAGCTCTAACGGTATGACAAAGCCTCTAAAAAAGGAACAAAGAGGTGTAATTGCACAATTATGTTCGCTAGATGTTTCCACGTTGGAATCATCTATTTCTCCAGATCTCCAAAAAGTCTTGGACAATCATTCCAAGGTATTTGAGTCTCCCAAAGGTCTCCCACCTATTCGTGATCATGATCATGCTATTCATCTAATTCCAGGAAGTGTTCCTCCAAACATCAGGCCTTACAGATATCCCTATGCCCAAAAGAGTGAAATTGAACGTATGGTTGCAGAAATGCTAGAGGCTGATATAATTCAACCGAGTCAAATTTCTTTCTCTACTCTAGTAGTATTGGTGCACAAGAAGGATGGATCATGGCGCATGTGTTCGGATTATAGGGAGCTCAACAAGCTCACTATTAAAGACAAGTTTCCCAATCCTGTCATTGATGAATTACTAGATGAATTGCATTGATCAATTTACTTCACCAAGTTGGATCTTCGTTCAAGATATCATCAAATCAGAATGAAGACTGAAGACATTCCGAAAACAACATTTAGAACTCATGAGGGTCATTATGAATTTTTGGTCATGCCTTTTGGCCTTACCAATGCACCTTCAACATTTCAAGGTTTGATGAATTCCATTTTCAAACCATTCCTTAGAAAATTTGTGTTAGTATTTTTTGATGATATACTAATCTACAGCAAGTCTTAGAAGGATCATGTTGAACATGTTGACAGGGTGCTACAACTATTGGAGGAGAAACAATTATATGCAAAAAGATCCAAATGTTTCTTTGGAGTATAAGAGGTGGAATATCTAGGTCATATTGTATCTCATGAAGGAGTTAAGGTAGACCCTAGCAAAATTAAAACCATTAAGGAATGGAAAATCTCCACATCCATAAAGCATCTGCGAGGATTTCTCAGGTTGACAGGGTATTATCGCAAGTTTGTTAAGAATTATGGGAGAATAGCAGCACCTTTAACAACATTATTGAAGAAATATGCATTTTCATGGACTCCAGAAGCAACAAAGGCCTTTGAGCATCTTAAAGAGGCAATGTGCCAAGCACTGGTCTTAGCTACACCAAACTTCACAAAAACCTTTATTGTGGAATGTGATGCTTCAGGAAATGGAATTGGTGTTGTTTTAATGCAAGATGAAAGACCCATTGCTTTTGAAATTTGTCCAATCAAGGGAAAGTTTTTACACAAAGCTATTTATGAGAAGGAAATGTTGGCAATACTCCATGCACTTAAGAAATGGCGACCCTACCTAATGGGAAGACACTTCAAGGTAAAAACGAATCACGATAGCCTTAAATACTTTTTAGAACAAAGATTATCCTCTGAAGAGCAACAAAAGTGGGTCACAAAGATGTTGGGTTATGACTTTGAAATCATCTACAAAAAAGGGAAGCAAAATGTGGTGGCAGATGCACTCTCAAGAAAGGATGAGGATGTGGAAGCATTGTTGTGCGCCATTTCTATTATCCAACTAGATTGGATAAACAAAGCATGGGAGGAATGGAAGAATGACGAAGAAGTGTGGGCACTTGTTCGAAATTTACAACAAGACTCCAGTATGTCTGATACATTTAGCTGGCAAAATGATTCGTTATGGTACAAAGATCGCTTATACCTCTGTAATAATTCCCATCTAAAACAAAAGATTCTTATGGAATTGCACACTTCTCCCTTAGGAGGGCACTCAGGATTTTTAAAAACTTACCACAGGGTTAAGAAGGAATTTTTTTGGGAGGGTCTTAAATCAGATATTCAAAAGTTTGTGGTAGAATTTTGGGTTTGCCAACAAAATAAAGTTGAAACAATTAAGACACCGGGTCTATTACAACCTTTATCCATTCCAAGCCAACGTTGGGAGGAGGTTTCAATGGATTTTATCGTAGGTTTACCCAAGTCTGAGGGAAAGAATGTCATCATGGTGGTAGTTGACAGACTTACCAAGTATGCACACTTTTGTGCATTATCACATCCATTTAAAGCCAGTACAGTTTCTACTGCACTTATGGAAACAATTCAAAAGCTACATGGAAACCCAAAGGTTGTTGTAAGTGACAGAGATCCCATTTTCACTCGAAATTTTTGGACAGAATTATTTTCTTGTCTTGGTACTCAGTTAGCTCATAGCTCATCTTATCATCCTCAATCTGATGGGCAAACTGAGATAGTAAACAAATTTTTGGAAGGATATCTTCGTTGCTTTGTATTTGATAAACAGACACAATGGGTCAAATGGTTGCCTCTGGCTGAATGGTGGTATAACACTTCCTTCCATACAACAACAAAAATGACCCCATTTATGGCACTTTATGGATATCAACCACCATCCATCACATCATATTTAAGAGAAAATTCTAAGGTTCAAGCAGTGGAACATCACATCGAACATCAACAACAAGTCCTCCAACTATTAAAGGATAGCCTCATGTTGGCACAGAATAGAATGAAACAACAGGCAGATCAACATCGCAGTGAAAGAAGTTTTGATGTAGGTGATTGGGTATTCCTATGACTACAACCATATAAGCAAATGTCCCTCAAGCAAGCTAAGAAGGATAATAAATTATCACCAAAGTATTATGATCTATACAAGGTGTTGCAAAAGATTGGTACTATGGCATACAAATTGGAGCTTCTTGCAGCTTCTCGATTGCACCCAGTTTTCCATGTTTCATGTTTAAAGAAGGTTATAGGCGACAAGCTCCCAGTTCAAACAATATTGCTAGAACTTCACGAGGAAGGAAAAATTATATTGGAACCAGAAGCAGTCACAGAAACAAGAACTCGACAGTTACGAAATCGATCAATTTCGGAGTATCTTATCAAGTGGAAGAACTTATCCGCTAAAGATTCCACATGGGAGGATGAGAATTTTATACAAAAGCATCCATAAATACTCAAGCATTGAGGACAACACTTTTTGAAGGAGAGGGGCATGTTGGGTCCCTATAATACTAGTGATTACCCCATTACTATTGTAGTTATATCCCTTATTAATATTGTTGTGCCCCTATTGTCCCCATATTGTTATTACTGTGCCCCATAGAATCCCTCTATTGTTATTTTTGTGGCTTTATATTATTATTGTTAGGTTAGCTGTGTTATATTGTGACTCCTTAGACTCCTATATATAGAAAGGAGGTTTTTTCATTTGAATCATCCAAGAATTGTTCATTTGTGTAATGTAAAGGAGGTTGCCCCCTCAAAGAGGCTGAATTCTAAGGCGTTGATATCTCTTTTCTATCTTTTTGTGAGCTGGTTTCATAACATTTTTTGTCTTTATTTTTATTTCCATTTTTTTTTATTTTTTTATTTTTTCTTTTTCTTTTTTCTATTATTTATATTTTCATGAATTATAACTTTTTCACAATATTTTCAATTTAAGGTGACTTATTATTATACTGAAAACATATTTTAATAAATTTAATTATAAACAATTATATATATATAAAGCACACACATATAGATAAATCTATGTTAATATAAACAATATTAGTCATATTTCTTACTTTTAGGTGCTGACATTCAATAATACAATATTTTATTAGCTGTTTTATTTTTGTCATGAAATCTTTATCTTTGTTATTTTTTTAATTAAACTATATTTAAACTCTTGTTTACTGTATACATAAAATACAAATTCTTTTTTCCCTTGGTATATATATATACACACAAATTTAAATTAGATTTAAAAATAAAAAACTTGTTACCCACAAGCAAACAAATTAGATTTATTTTAAATATAATCATACATTATATTTATAAAATAAATTAATATTAATATAAATTAACATTTACAATTTTTTTTAATTTATATTGAAATAAAATACTTATTAAAAGAAAAATAAAAATATATATTGAGTCCACATTTGACTCTACATCAAAATAAAAAATTATATTCTTGGCCAAGAAAAAAAATACATATTCACCCTCTTTTACCCTAAATACATATACACCCCAAAGTTCAAGTCTTAGTATGAAGATTATAGTAAGAAAAAGAAAAAAAAAGGAAGAAAACTTAAAAAGGAAAAAATAAAATGAATAAATAAAGTAAAAAGAAAAAAAAATGAAAAAAAAATAAATTTAAAATTAAAAAAAAAAAAAAAAATTTAAATTGAAAAAAAAAGAGTCAAAAAAAATCTTATAATAACAATGCAAATTGCGTCAGAAGAAAAAAAAGAGTAAAAAAAAAAATTAACTCTATTTTTCTTACGATGCAATATATATATATAATACCCTTATAAAAGATGAAAATCCATATCCATAAATTTAAATTAGACTTAAAAAGTAAAAAACTTGTTACCCACAAGCAAACAAATTAGATTTCTTTTAAATAAATTATACATTAATTTTTTTTGTAATGCTTAGCAAGACCATCTATTTTATATTATATATATAAGGCAAATTTACACCATACAGGTAAAGTTTTACCTGGTGGCCTCAACTCGCCCCAAGGGGGAAACCAACTCTGTTGGCCATCGATCAGCATTATACGCCATCCAAAAACATAACTTCTTTAGTCTTTCTAGCAAGGCTAGGTAAGTTTCAGTCTCATGACCACAAACTGTATAACTATGACAACTGACATAAACAACTGGAAATTTAAATGCTATCCGCATAAACAAAAACTAAATATAGGAAGACTAATCTTTCTTGACATTCTACTCCTCAGAGTCTGAGGCTACTGGGGCAGGATCATCAACAGTTTCTTCTGGCATTCTAAAGAGCTCCACAATGCAAGGGATGTGTCGGTCAATACGGTCCATCCTAATGTCTTGTTTGTGCAGCTGGAATAGGATCTTCTCCATGTCTTTTTTGTAGTTGGGAAGGCCCTACATTGTAACTGCCATCCCCACAAAAATTTGCTCCATTGCTTTTCCTAGCAGACTTTTCATCAGAAAATATAGGTACAGGGTGTCCTTGAATTGTGTAATTCGGCCTCTTGTGGTCCCTGGGTCAGGCACCATTATTCTCCAGACTTCTATTTCATTGTCCGGTTCTAGTTCATTCTTTACCTAGTCTTCCCAATCATCTATCAACTTTTGGATACCCTCATCTCTTTCTTCCTTGTATGTTGCGGCAGCCTCAACTATGAAGTGCTCGGCGGACTTACGGCCCCTGCGACCTTCCGTCATGCTTGGTCGTTTGCTTGCCTGGGGTTCTGAGCCCTTATTGCTACGGCCATGACCACGTCTTGCTGGAGCCATACCCTGTCGAATTGTAACCTATATACATTCCAACATTGTTAGTTGCACTAAATCATTCATCTCAACACAACACAATTGCAATAACCATACTTCGCTGCCATGCCTAACCTGCGACAAGAAAAGGTATCCCTGTGCCCATAGGTGGCTAGTGGAAGTGGGATTCAAGCAAGATTCCCCTGGTTTATTTCCATGCCTCTCGCCCTTGCCAAGGTTCGGAGATTGGTCACCCCCTTGCGGCCATGACTTGGCTCTCAGACCCATCTGGAGCCAGGTATTGCTAGTGCTATCATACCCGCAAACCCTTGCCTCTGCCGACAATTTTCTATCCACTTTCTGCTCACCTCTCTGCCTCTCAAGCCACCCAGGGTCCCTGACTACTCTCGTATGGTTCTGCCTTGACATTTGCTCGAGTTTGCTCAGCCAATTTCCCACCCTGCTAATGAGCCCCAAATTTGGTAACATTTTGGGCTCATTTGGCCTAACTACCCTTGCTCAACCCTTCATTTTTCATGACTTATGCATCATTTTTTAGTATATTTATGTTATTTGTACGAATGAGGGCAGTCACTATTCCTAGGTGGCTAACACGTGCTTATTTCAGGTTTTTTGACATTTAATGGAGCAAAACCACGCAGATGAGGGCTAGGAGACAGCCAAGATGGGATTGAGATTTTGTAGGAAGGTTGTCCACAGCATTGAATGGCCTTCCTCGTGATCTTCACCCCCAACTCCGAGCTCCAACAGCCACCACCACCGAGTTAGAAGGCAGCCAAACGGATTTTGAGGAAGCAGCAGATCACTCTTAGTTTGGTCAGCCAAGCCCCACTGATTTAGGAGGCCAGCTTGGGACCTCAAGATGTATAAATGATAGGGCTGTAGCCTTCGAGGGGGACTTTTGAAACCTTGTTGCACATTCTGAACTACGAGCTGATAGCTCTGTTTTGCTCTTTTGTAAGCCATTAGTGGCATGTTATTTGACTTATGATTATTATCTTTTAATGGAAAGCAGGCAGATTTGAGTTCAGTTCTAAGTTCTTAAAGGAGCCATAGCTCTCGGGGTTGGGCCCAACCTGAGAGCCTAAGGCCTCCTTCCTTTGTATTGTTATCTTTCTTTCAGCATTGTATTTCTTTTCCTTTACATGCATTTGGAAACGCAGTTTGCTGAGTTGAATTTCTTGGTGTGGTTAAGTAGGTTAGTTTTATGAAACATAGTTGCTTCAGTAGTTTAGAATAGAGTAAGGAGATTGGAGTTAATAAGAGTTCCAAAAAGGGTTGACTGCACACTCATTTTCACCTCTGTTTAGGGACTGGAATTGCAGACAGTGCCACCCACCAAAAACATTGTTTTACATGTTCATGCAATCTTTGATGCAATATTTTCGTTTGAAGAAGTGTCCATGCGTTCAGATCTTGTGGAATGATTCCTTGCTTCAGTACCATGCGTGATTTTCCCTTAGAAATAACGTTGTTGTTCTTTGGTTTTATTAAAACAGTTAGAATAGGTTGATGAAATTTCGGTTATGTGCAGAACGTGGATGATTTGTTTCGTTTACACTGTGCAGTACTACTCCCTCACTCCCTTATCCTTCTAAGCCGTGCCTAGGCCAACTACTCATCTCCCAGTTAGACCACTTGTCTCCCAACTCTTCTATTACCCACGTTATTCTACCTTTTCGGCCTTCCATTCCCTCTACCCTCTTCAAGACAACCCAGCTTTGCACACCCCCTCTTCATCTCATCTCTTTGTCACTGAGTCATCACAAACTCCTCTCCTACCTCCCTATCCATCCATGCAGCCTCTTCCACTCATCCATCCCCCAAAAATCCGATTGTAGAACATCCTGTAGGAATTACTGAACTTCCTGTAGAAATTCTGAACATCCTGTAGAACCCCTGCAGACTTCCTGTAGAAGATCATAAACACGGTTGCTTGGCATCTAAACTTTGTGAACTTCTCTGAAAGGATGTTAGGGACTCCTTAGACCCTCTCTGAGCCTTCCTGACCTCTTCCAAGCATTTCCCTCCTTGATCTACCCCTGCACAGTAAAGACCCAGTTAGAAGCACATGCATAATAATTCCAACAACTTGAACAAAAATAAAAAAATATGTTTTCTTCAGATCAAAGTAGTCTAGACACATGCATCTCACCTTCCTAGAAGTAATGGCATCTCTTTCAGTAGTTTGCATTCCCACCTTTGCATCAGTAGGACTAGCTGGTAGAATTAGGGTTTGCTAGGGTTTGTGTTTCTTGTTGGCTTTCAGTTCCTTTCTGCAAGTAGGTTAATTTCCTTTGAGTTAGCTTTCATTCATCAGTTAAAAAGCTTCTTCTAAGAGCTCATAGAAGTTGGCTTGAGCCCCTAGCGGACTTGTGCCAGCTGACCAAGTGACAGCTGCGACAAGAGCTAGTACTTGTGCATACAACACCGTCGCTTCCAAGTTTGTTACGAACTACCGGGTTGATAAAATTAGAGAAGGAAGCTCCAGGAGTTGTAGCATTATTGCTACAATACTGGAGCCCACCATCTTTTTGGCGTCGTTGCCGGGGAAGCGTCAGAGTATTAGTAATTGTTGCTTTTCTTCTATTTTCCTACTCTCGCCTTCTGCTAAGTAGTTTATTTCATTTCCATTCTGCAATTTCCTTTCTGCAAAAATAGCATAGACATTTCCTGCTTTCATAGATTAACATTTCAATTCCGCAATTTCATTTTTGCAAGCGTAGATTAGCATTTCAATTCTGCAAGCGTAGACTAGCATTTCAATTCCTGCAATTTCATTTGAGCAAAGTAGATTAGTTCTTTCCTGCTTTCATTTCAATTCTGCATTTTCATTTCAGCAAGATAGTTAGTTGTAGATCAATCTGTTTCAGTTTTTGCAGGTACCAGAAAAAAAAACAAAAGCAATCAGAAGTCTTTTCATTTCATGCCTCGTAGAAACCGAGATAAAACAGGCAAATTCCTACCCAACACCCCCACCACATCACTGAGTCACCCCTCTCTCTTCTTTGGTGACAGTGATCCAGAAGAACCTATAGGCGAACCTCCTGAGATATACGAAGATCCTATAGCAGAAGAAGAGTTAGAGACCACTCCATCTGAAGCTATGGCTGACAATAGGGGAGAAGATGAGAGAATTGAAGGTGCCTTCCCCATCCGAGAGACCAATGGAGACATGAAAATGAAGAACATTAGCCCCTCCGCTTTACCTCACTTCTATGGACTGACTACTGAAGATCCTGATACCTTCCTGTTTGAGTTTGCTGTCCTTTGTCGAACCTATGACTATACTGAAGATGAGCAGAAACTGAAACTCTTCCCTTCAACCCTTAAGGATGCAGCATTACGCTGGTTCATGGGCTTACCTGGGAACAGTATCACCACTTGGGCTCAGATGCAGCAAGCTTTCAATACCAAGTACCGGGACTACTGTAGGTCCAAGGAAACCAAGGGAGAAATCTTTTGGATGACCATGGGAAATGATGAGTCCTTAGAGGATTATGAGGAAAGGTTCCAACTTAGCTATAAACGGGCCAGGTGCACACTTGACCCTGAATCCCTCAAGTTGGTCCTGCTCCGAGGAGTCCCTGAAGACCTCTTAGATACCCTTCACATGCTAGCTGGAGGAGATATTTACCAACTGCCTTATGAGGACATAAAGACTGTGTTTAGAAACCATTCTAGGGCAGCCCGGAAAAGAGGTAGAGGAAACCTCCTCTCAGCTGGTATTCCTTTCTCCAAACATGAGTTTGCAAATCAATTAGAGGATCTCAAGAGTGAGGTGAGACAGACCATTGCCATGCAACTTGATACATTCTGAATCCAGCAGAAGAAAGAAGAAGCTGAGAGGGCCTTGGCTATCTTCTGCCCTAGGTGTACGAGGAAACATCCCAAGAACGAATGCCCATTACATTCGGTTGAAGTATGTTTTGTTTGTGAGGAGGACCACCCCACAAACCAATGTCCAACCTTACCTGGGCTTAAAGCCATGTATCAAGGGACAGAAGCACCCACTGAACCTCTCTATTTCCTCAACCAAAGGAGGCCACAAGGACCTAGACCTTACCAACAGGGGATGCAAGGGACACCCCAAGCTTATTACAACCCCAACCAATCTGCTCCTATGCCTTCCTGGGGACCCCCTGTTCATTCTTCCTGGTCTATGCCTCCTCCATGGTCTTACCCACCTCAGTACCATACTCAACCCACTACTCATTCGTATCACTCACATGCCCAGCCACAGCCTCAGTGGAATGCACCTCAATCGGGGTGGAGGCCCCAGTACAATACTCCTCCCGCCATTTTGCCTCCACCACCAGTTCAACCACAACCATTACCTCCTGCTCCTCCAAGGCAACCTCAAATGCCTGCTCAACCGAACCTGAACCCCAACAACAGACAGGCCCAGCAGGTATATACTGGGGAAACATCATGCCCTACCTATGCTGTGGAGATCCAGGAGATCAATCTGCGATCTGGAAAGACTCTTCCGGATCGCCAACCTCCTCCCCCTGAGGACGAGGAAGATAAACAGGAAAGTGAACCAAAGGCCATTCCACCCTTTCCTGAGAGACTAACAGCCACCACACAACCCAACCCAGAGGAGGATGAGCTTCTGGGAGAGCTCAAACAGTTGTGTGTGAAAATACCACTTCTCCAAGCCATCAAAGATGTACCGATATACAACAAGCTGGTTAAGGAAAAGTGTTTTAGGCACCCAGGCAGGCGAAAAAGAGATGCTTCAACCATCAATGTCATAGGACAACTGTCTGATCTTATGTTGGGACAAGTCATCTGCCCAAAGTATTTGGATCCTGGGAGTCCTGTAGTTGATGTCCACATCAATGGCACCATCATACCTCACACATTGATTGATCTGGGGGCTGCCATTAATGTGATGACCAGAGATACCATGCTCAAACTCAACCTTCAGGGTTCCTTGAGAAAGACCTCGACAGTCCTACAACTAGCAGATCGCTCCACCGTGACTCCCGAAGGGATTGTAGAGGATGTCTTGGTCTCTGTTGACTCTTGGGAATACCCTGCAGATTTCTTGGTTCTGCAACCAAAGGCAAAGCTTACTGGATACCCTCTTATTTTGGGAAGGCCTTGGTTAGCCACTGCAGATGCTTACATAAGCTACCGTGCAGGAAACATGACCATCAAAAATGGTCCTATGTCCAAGCAGCTAGTCCTGTACCCTCCTGCCCAACCCTCATTAGAGCATGACTTACCACTTTGGTTGGAGGAAGGAGAAGAGGATGAGGTGTACTCAGCACCTTTGTGCACCCTAGACACCACTAGGGGAGACCCCCCAACCGAGGATGATTTGATTGAGACCTTGATCCAGAATCCACCTCCCAGTGCACTGTCCTTAGAGGAATTGGTGGAGGATGCCCAAGCCAACACCTTAGTGGACCTTTGTGTGACCAACCCTGTTACTCCCAGAGTCAAAACTGTGGAGTTCGGCCCTGAGAGAACGTTAAAGATCAGCTCCTCCCTATCTCCTTCCCAGGAAAAGGAGCTGTGTAGTCTGTTGGCCAGTCATCTAGATGCTTTTGCTTGGAGCTATAAGGAGATGAAAGGAGTCCATCCTTCGGTCTGTACCCATCACATCTACATCAAAGAGGATTGTAAACCGGTTAGGCAACCCCAGAGGAGAATGAATCCAACCCTTAAGGACATCGTCAAGGAAGAATTGCAAAAACTGTTGGATGCCGGATTCATTTACCCCATCTCGGATAGCGAATGGGTGTCCCCTCTGGTGTTGGTTCCCAAGAAAAATGGGAAGTGGAGAATCTGTGTGGACTACCGAGAACTGAACAAAGCTACCAAGAAAGACCATTTTCCTCTACCTTTCATAGATCAAGTGTTGGATGGACTGGCAGGAAAGAAGTTTTTCTCTTTCCTGGATGGGTTTAGCGGGTATAACCAGATCCAGATCAGCCCGGAAGACCAAGATAAGACCACCTTCACTTGTCCTTGGGGTACCTTTGCTTACCGAGTTCTTCCCTTTGGATTATGCAATGCTCCTCCCACCTTCCAGAGAGCCGTCTTGAGCATCTTTTCTGAGCTAGTCCATGATGCGGTGGAAATCTATATGGATGACTTCACTCCTTATGGGTCCAACTTCCAGGAAGCATTGTCCAATCTGGGAAAAGTCCTAACCAAGTGCATTGAGATGAACCTGTCCCTTAGTCCTGAAAAGTGTGAATTATTGATGACTGAAGGGACCGTGCTAGGCCATACCATTTCTTGCCAAGGGTTACAGGTGGATCCTAACAAAATTGCTCTCATCAAGAAGGTTCCACCTCCTCAGAAGGTAAGAGATCTTCGCAGTTTCTTAGGATTAGCAGGGTATTATAGGAGATTCATTAAAGACTTCAGCAAGCTAGCCTCGCCATTGTTTGGCCTCTTGGCAAAAGATGTCGAGTTTAAATGGACTGACGACTGTCAGAGGGCTCTTAATGATTAAAGGACAAGTTGGTGTTTGCCCCAATCTTGAGAGGTCCAAACTGGGCCCTACCTTTCCACATCCACACTGATGCCTCGAACAAAGCCATAGGGACAGCCTTAGGACAAGTTGAACAAAAACTTCCATATGCCATCTATTTTGTCAACAAAAACTTATCCAAGGCAGAACTGAATTACATTGTAACTGAGAAAGAATTCTTGGTCGTGGTCCATGCACTGAACAAGTTCCGACATTATATCACTGGCTATCAAACATTTGTACATACTGATCATGCTGCAATTAGATATTTAATGAATAAACCAGATGTGAATGCTCGTATTATTAGATGGTTACTTTTGTTGCAGCAGTTTGATTTGACTATCGTTGACAAACCAGGTAAAGAAAATGTTGTTGCTGACTTTTTGTCTAGATTGGATTTATCTGCAGATGAGGATGAAACAGTGGATGACCAGATGCCCGATGAACATCTGTTTGCTATTTCAGTACTCTCTCCATGGTTTGCTGATATAGCAAACTACCTTGTTTCAGCACAGTTCCCTCCGCACCTATCCTCAAGAGAGAAGAGCAGAATCGTCAGAAAAAGTGCCTCATTCACTTGGATCGGGGGCAACCTGTTCAAGCTTGGCCCTGATCAGATCTTAAGGCGTTGTGTAAGGGGGGAGGAAGTCTTTGATATCCTCCTAACCTGTCATGACGGGCCTTGTGGAGGACATTTTGCAGCAAAGAGGACTGCCTCCAAAATCCTACAGGCAGGCTACTATTGGCCCACGCTTCATCAAGATGTCAGAAGGTATATCAGCCAGTGTGACCGATGCCAAAGGATGGGGAAACCGACTCCAAGGGATGAAATGCCTCTCCAACCTCAAGTGACTCTTGAGCCATTTGAGAAGTGGGGTATGGATTTTGTGGGTTCGATCAATCCTCCTTCGAGGCAAAGGTCTTACATCATTGTGTGCATAGACTACCTGACAAAGTGGGCAGAAACCAAGGCCATCAAATCAGCGACAGAAGAAAAGGTGGCCGAGTTCTTAAGAGAAAACATTTTCTACAAATTTGGCTACCCAAGAGAGCTAGTCACTGATCAAGGAAGCCAGTTCACCTCCAACTTAATTGAAGACCTACTAGCTCATCACAAAATCAAGCATAGGACTTCCACCCCCTATCATCCTCAAGCAAATGGGCAGGTGGAAGTCACCAATAGAGCATTGGAAGGGATCTTGACTAAGGTGGTGAGCAGCAGCAGGAAAGATTGGGCAGATCGCCTGGTTGAGGCCACATGGGCTTACAACACCACTTGGAAAACCACAACCGGCTTCACACCTTATGAGCTGGTCTATGGGAAGAGAGCTTTGCTGTCAATTGAATTCGAGTTCAACACTTTGAGGATGGCAACTCAGCTGGACCTAGATCTCAGCCATGCCCAACAAGAAAGGTTATTGCAGCTGAATGGATTGGACGAGCACCGAATGCAGGCCCTTCTTCACTCAGAAATGGTTCAACTTCAGAGGAAGGTGTGGCATGACCAACACCTCAATGACAAGCAATTTCAGCTGGGAGATTGGGCAATGTTGTATGATTCCAGGCATAAAGATTTCAAGGGAAAGCTGAGAACCAGATGGCTAGGACCATATGCAGTGGAAAAGTGTAATGACAATGGATCTGTTCTTATTCGGACCATTGATGAGGAGGCCATCCCTATGCTTGTCAATGGGCATCGACTGAAGATCTACAGGAAACCTCTCTCAAGACAAGAATTCATCAAAACTGTGGAAAAATCAGTGCTGGTTATAGAGAAGGGTTCTGCCTCTATTTTGGGCACACCCTGAAGATCTTAAAAAATAAAAAGATCCTTGGGTGAAAACCTTTCTGAGGCTCCCAAGGCAGATGGTAGGGCTGAAAACCTCATTGAGGTGCCCTGCTGTCTCTCAAAAAAAAAAAAAAAAAAAAGAGAAAAAAAGGTTTGAAAAAGACCCTTGAGTGAAAACCTCTCTGAGGCACTCAAGGCAGATAGTAAGGGTGAAAACCTCATGGAGGCGCCCCTGCTGTCTTTCAAAAAAAAAAAAAAAAAAAAAAAGAGGGACAGCAAATTCACAATGTGGCAATGCATGCAGGTTGCAGGTATTCTATGAAGGAAAAGAGGCCCTCCACTCAAAGACAAGGGTCCTTATTATGCTACCAGGTGACCTCACCAGCACCCCCTCTGAAAACATTCATCTTCTCCAAGGTATGGGCACGATTTGATCACAGTTTAGTCTTCTACAGGAAGCTACAGACTTTCTACAGGAAGTTCTGTATTTCTACAGGAAACTTCCTGTAGAAGTTTTGGACGGCCCAGAACTAATTGTGTGGGGAGATCTAACGACTGAGGTTCGGCATGGAGGCATGCAAGCTACTATTTTCTCCATCACACACTACTGTCGTCTCCTTCTACCACCCCAGTTGCCATGCAATGAAAATACCTGCACAATCAAAACAGATCATTGAATTATCAGAAGAAGCGCTTCTCAAATGGAAAAAAGATGCAGAGATACCATGCAATACCTATCAAAGCCGTCCGAGGGCCCTGCGTTCATGGCTGAGATGCCACCGTCTCCACTGTTCAGCATGCACCCGAGGAGGAAAAACTGCTACAGGACATCCTACAGGAATCCCGTAGCAGTTCAGCCAGCTAGAGTGTACACCATTAAATCGCTTGCAACATGCAATAATAGAGCAGGCACATGCACCACCCGCAGCCAGGTAATAAGCATCGTAACCATCAGCAACCTGCGAAAAGGAAGGACCCCCGGGCCTGTGCAAATAGCAGCAGCAAGCAAATTTAGTCACCATCGTCCTAAAACCTGGAAAATCATGTCGTGGCCGCATAGGTAAGTGCCTCGCCCTTTCTTTCGTCGAATTACATGAATAATACTATGAAATGTTTGCAAGTGTGGGAATGAATGGGTTGAGCGGTCGAATGGCCATTCAACTGGCCACGACGACCAGTCAGCTGGTCTAGTCGGATTTGGAAAGTGGCGGTCGTGGCAAGCAAACCAGGTAATAGACACGTGAGAAGTGTCCAGTCGGGGGGAAGCGGCGTTTTAACAGAAATGACGGTGGCGGATCTGCGGGGAATGATGCAACAGTCAGGGAAATTGCAGTGGAATGAGTAGGTGACGTCGTCCAATGGTCCGGCAGGGACAGCTCACCCCCGTGCCACGAATTCCGCCGGATTCAAATCCATCGGCTAGATCGCCACCCCATGCATTTATCATCAGCCGTTTAGAAGTCGAGTGAGCGTCTGAATTCCTCTGAAGCTCGTTATTCCAAGTCTTCGGCCTGTTCGAACATCTGGTAGTGACACAGAAGGTGCAGAACCACTGCAGTGCTCTCCAGAACCCGTGCACTGCTTCTACAAGAAAGTTACGCTACAGGAAGCTCACTGCCACGAGGAAAATTGGTCTCTCCACGTCAAAGGGGGTGAATTGGAAAAGGTAAGCCTGAACCTGTTCCTCCCATGCAATTGGTTTCGAGGGTGGCGGAGTCGACGTTCTCAAAAACGTAAAACTACAGTCTGATCATAAAAATTGCAAGTGTTGTCTTCCGTTTGCATGAATTGTCATCGAAGTGTATGTAAGGTTTTCTACAGGATGTGGTTTGTAATTAAGCCCTGTTAAGGCTCATCTGGAGATAGTCTTCGCGAATTGTGTGCGTGGCAGAAGCATAGTTCTACGCTCTGTCCCAAAAGGCTAGTTTGATACACACCCGCCACCTTCAGCTACATAGCAGGTTTTCACCATGCCGGGTGGATTCATCAGAAAGGAACCGACCGACTCAAAGAAACTGAGGGAGAACCCTGAGGTGGTAGAGCTGTTCACTTGGGTGCAATGGATGTCGTTCTGCAACAAACTTTAAGGATATGATGATGAGGTGGCAGAGGAGTTCTTGCAGGCTCTGAAGCCAAAATCAAAAACGCTGGCCACCGTCAATTTCAGGGGTTTGAGTCTCAGACTCACCCCACAGTTCATCAGCCGAGTCACTGAGCTCCCAATGGGGGTACCATGGGACAAAGAAGAGAGGAAATTAGGCCAAAAGGATAAAAATGAGTTCTTCCCACCAGAGGAGCAATTCTCAAAGGATAAGAACGGGGTTCGCAGAACTAGCTTACTGCCACTTTGGAGCGAAGTCAGCCTCCAAATTATGAAATACATCACATGCGAAGGACGGTTTAGCATTGTGTATGGGTACCATTTCCGGCTAATCACTGAATTGAGACATCAGATGGACCTACCTGCAGAGAACAAACTAAGTATTCCCTACTTTCTATTGCAGTCTATGACAGAATGTGCCACCAAGTTAAAAGAAGGCACGCTAGACCAAGTAGCCCACCATGGGCTCATTAAGCTCCTCATGGAGGATGCACTTCACACATACAAGGTCCCTCTCTCGTGGGAAGCCTTCCGAAATCTGACTAAGGATGGCGATATAAAAATGTTGACTGAAGAGCTGGGTTCCTCCAGCAGCGAGGAGAAGGAGTCAGTACCCACAGAGAGGAAAGAAAAAGGCCAAAGACCCACGGCCAAAGCACCGAAGAAAGAGCAAAAGGAGAAACAAGAGAAAAAGGTTGCCAAAGAGAAGGATGACACACCCATGTTGACGCCCAGAGAGAAAAGGTTACAAAGTAGGGTGGACAAGACTGAGCAGGTCCACGTCAGTAAAGGCACCTCGACAGCAGCCTCAACCAAGTCAAAAAGCAAAACACACTCAGCAAAACAAACTAAAACGGTGCCACCTGTTTCTACAGGAAAACCAAAATCGGCTTCTACAGGAACTCAGAAATCCGCTGATAAAGGGGCTTCTACAGGAAGCCCTGAGAAAGGAAAACCCAAGGAAAAGAGAGCCGACATTCTTGCAAGGGAGGAAGCAGCCGTGCTGGCCGCCCTCAGTACACCTCCTAAGCCAAAGGAAAAGAGAAAGAGGGAGGCCCCTCTATATTTCAAAGCTAGGAGAAGTGTGAGAATCAAAACGGGCAAGCCACAACCTCCGTCCAGCAGCCCAATTACTATAGAGGATACCCCTACTTCGCCCAGGGAGAGGTCCCCCTCAAAGATATCAGTCACCTATGAGAGGGGGAGCCCAAAAACAACTACTTGGAAAGAGAGGTTGGACCAGTTGGCTTCAAGAGCCCGGCTACAGGATGCTGAGGCCGCTCTACAGGAAACCTTGGCCCGGCTTAAGGAGACAGAGAGGATGGAAGGAGAGGCACCCTCATCACCACCGAGGGAAGACGAAGTAGAGCCACCAAGAGAAGAAGAGAAAGAGCATATTCTGGAGCCTAGTCCTCAGCCAAGTCTGAGCTCATATTATAATTTCTTAGAAGCTGGAAAGATTATACCACAGAAATTCACTGTGCCACTTTTCTTTGCGTTGGAGGAAGAAAGAGTGAGAACGCACACGTGGATGAAAATAGCTAAGTCAAAAGGTGTGGCAGATATAGGCCCCTTGGAGGAACAACTCAAGGAGGCACGAAAGGAGTTAGCTATGGCCAAACACGTGGCAAATTGCCAGCGGGTGTTCCTACAGGAAGAGAATGAAAAATTGAGACTGCAGCTATAGGAACTGAAGAAAGGAAAGGGCACATCCTCAGGGGACATCACAGCAGAACAGCAAGGCAGAGAAGGACTGCAAGTCGGTCTTGGGGAGCCAACCACGCATCTACAGGAAGGGGAGCTGCAAGCACAAATCGAGGTACAAGCTCTCAAACAGCAGTTGCAGCAAAAAGAGGCACAATTGGCCTGCATGGCCAGTTGGGCCATAGATGCTATACAATGCAGACAGCCGGCCAAATCCTATGGCCTGTACCTGAGAGACCAATGGCTACAATTTCAGATTAATGCATTAGCACAAAGGGGTATCTCTCAGCTCCAAGACCCGCAGCAGTTCACTGAATTATGCAATACCAGTTCATCAGAGGATAAGGCCAAACTATCGGAGTTCTATCTCCATAATTTGGCCCTTCCTAATGTGACTTCATGGGATCCCAACACGGTCTTAGGGGATATGCAGTTAATGGCATTTGCCTCATGGTTGAACCATGAAGACAAAAGAGCAGCAGAAGTCAAAGCGGTCATGAACCGAGAGCTGAATGAGCCATTACTAATTAGAGCAGAACCAGGGGATCCAACTGCATTAATATCGGCACACCAACACTTATCCACCGACCCTCAAGCTTTATTGAAATATATGGATCAGCAGGCCCATGCCATAGCGCATTTCGAGGATATGGAGAGACTGTTAGGGGACAACTGTACTCAAGCTTGCACCCGCCGATGGAACACATTGGCCCACAGTCTAAAAATCAGGGAATATCACACTCCAACTCGAATGAGGGAAGCTCTAGTACGGGTGCCCCTCTATAAGAAATCCATGCAGAACCTCCAGGCCAGCTGGATTGGCCTTAAGCTAAGCCCACCTCTTCTGTTAGGATTGATGGAAGGCAGCACAGAAAAAGATGAGCATGAACAGTGGGAAGAGGTGGAAAGAAAGGCTGGGTTCCATGTCAGTAAGGAGGACACTACTGCAGAAGCCTGGGATGTGAGGGTGGCAGTGAAGGCAATGAAGGACGAGGAGCTGGATTAGTTGCTCAAGGATGAGCAATAATTTTAGCTGGGGGGTGATGATGAGCCCCAAATTTGGTAACATTTTGGGCTCATTTGGCCTAACTACCCTTGCTCAACCCTTCATTTTTCATAACTTATGCATCATTTTTTAGTATATTTATGTTATTTGTACGAATGAGGGCAGTCACTATTCCTAGGTGGCTAACACGTGCTTATTTCAGGTTTTTTGACATTTAATAGAGCAAAACCACGCAAATGAGGGCTAAGAGACAGCCAAGATGGGATTGAGATTTTGTAGGAAGGTTGTCCACAGCATTGAATGACCTTCCTCGTGATCTTCACCCCCAACTCCGAGCTCCAACAGCCACCACCACCGAGTTAGAAGGCAGCCAAACGGATTTTGAGGAAGCGGCAGATCACTCTTAGTTTGGTCAGCCAAGCCCCACTGATTTAGGAGGCCAACTTGGGACCTCAAGATGTATAAATGATAGGGCTGTAGCCTTCGAGGGGAACTTTTGAAACCTTGTTGCACATTCTGAACTACGAGCTGATAGCTCTGTTTTGCTCTTTTGTAAGCCATTAGTGGCATGTTATTTGACTTATGATTATTATCTTTTAATGGAAAGCAAGCAGATTTGAGTTCAGTTCTGAGTTCTTAAAGGAGCCATAGCTCTCGGGGTTGGGCCCAACCTGAGAGCCTAAGGCCTCCTTCCTTTGTATTGTTATCTTTCTTTCAGCATTGTATTTCTTTTCCTTTACATGCATTTGGAAACGCAGTTTTCTGAGTTGAATTTCTTGGTGTGGTTAAGTAGGTTAGTTTTATGAAACATAGTTGCTTCAGTAGTTTAGAATAGAGTAAGGAGATTAGAGTTAATAAAAGTTCCAAAAAGGGTTGACTGCACACTCATTTTCACCTCTGTTTAGGGACTGGAATTGCAGACAGTGCCACCCACCAAAAACATTGTTTTACATGTTCATGCAATCTTTGATGCAATATTTTCGTTTGAAGAAGTGTCCATGCGTTCAGATCTTGTGGAATGATTCCTTGCTTCAGTACCATGCGTGATTTTCCCTTAGAAATAACGTTGATGTTCTTTGGTTTTATTAAAACAGTTAGAATAGGTTGATGAAATTTCGGTTATGTGCAGGACGTGGATGATTTGTTTCGTTTACACTGTGCAGTACTACTCCCTCACTCCCTTATCCTTCTAAGCCGTGCTTAGGCCAACTACTCATCTCCCAGTTAGACCACTTGTCTCCCAACTCTTCTATTACCCACGTTATTCTACCTTTTCGGCCTTCCATTCCCTCTACCCTCTTCAAGACAACCCAGCTTTGCACACCCCCTCTTCATCTCATCTCTCTGTCACTGAGTCATCACAAACTCCTCTCCTACCTCCCTATCCATCCATGCAGCCTCTTCCACTCATCCATCCCCCAAAAATCCGATTGTAGAACATCCTGTAGGAATTACTGAACTTCCTGTAGAAATTCTGAACATCCTGTAGAACCCCTGCAGACTTCCTGTAGAAGCTCATAAACACGGTTGCTTGGCATCTAAACTTTGTGAACTTCTCTGAAAGGATGTTAGGGACTCCTTAAACCCTCTCTGAGCCTTCCTGACCTCTTCCAAGCATTTCCCTCCTTGATCTACCCCTGCACAGTAAAGACCCAGTTAGAAGCACATGCATAATAATTCCAACAACTTGAACAAAAATACAAAAATATGTTTTCTTCAGATCAAAGTAGTCTAGACACATGCATCTCATCTTCCTAGAAGTAATGGCATCTCTTTCAATAGTTTGCATTCCCACCTTTGCATCAGTAGGACTAGCTGGTAGAATTAGGGTTTGCTAGGGTTTGTGTTTCTTGTTGGCTTTCAGTTCCTTTCTGCAAGTAGGTTAATTTCCTTTGAGTTAGCTTTCATTCATCAGTTAAAAAGCTTCTTCTAAGAGCTCATAGAAGTTGGCTTGAGCCCCTAGCGGACTTGTGCCAGCTGACCAAGTGACAGCTGCGACAAGAGCTAGTACTTGTGCATACAGCACCGTCACTTCCAAGTTTGTTACGAACTACCGGGTTGATAAAATTAGAGAAGGAAGCTCCAGGAGTTGTAGCATTATTGCTACAATACTGGAGCCCACCACCTGCTAGCATCCCAACCCCCTGCCTGCAACTCTCCCTTGCCTCGCTAAGCTACACACATTCACCCAAGCGAGGCTTGCCCATTAATCCCTATGCCTTCAGGCTGGTCGTTCAGGTCAGGTCTTGTTTCTAAGCTCCGCTTGGTATCAATCATGCCATAGCCCCATCTTTTGCTTGAAAGAAAAATAAAAATAGTGCAGAGCAGAGCCATAGCTTCCCCTTGCGTTCCCTGGCTCATCCTTGGCTGGGCTAAGCCTCGTTGGGGTGGCCTTGCGCCCCTTCCTCCTCCCCAACGACTCTCCCACCACCTCATGGAATTTCCCCTTAAACCCAACGAACTTATCAATTGAACGAAGCCAAGACCAGTCTACATACCTGAGAGTCGATGCTTCCCTGCCGACTTGTTTGCTTCGCCTCCCTTCTGCTCTGCATTTCTTGCCTTCTCCGCTATACCATTCACCTCCACTGCATGTCGAATACCTCTTCCCACTCTGCCACCTTCCCTTATGTCCCCCTCTACCACCTTGCTAACGCACCTCCCATGCATTCAAGGTAGAGGACACCGCACTCCCTGCCTTGAGCATGTGGGGTGCTGCTATAATGAATTCTATTGTACTGACCATATCAACTCAGGCCTGGCGCCTCTAACACTGCCCTCATCCTCAACGAGAGAAATATAATTATACATTATTATATACATTATATTTATAAAATAAATTAATATTAATATAAATTAACATTTACAAATTTGTTAAATTTATATTGAAATAAAATACTTATTAAAAGAAAAATAAAAATATATATTAAGTCCACATTTGACTCTCAATCGAAATAAAAATTATCTTCTTGGCGGGAAAAAAAAAAGAGAAAACAAATCAAGAGATGATCAAACGAATCTATTTGCGGTCTCCGTGTATTGTTTTAAATGAAATTTTTATGCTGACCTAAATGTTTGTAAGATTTCCTTTTAGAAGCCATCAGCATATAATTCACAGGATTTTGAATACCTTTCTAAATAAGAAAGAATGCCCCTTTTTTGTACTAGAATGAAAGCCTGATATTATAAACTTTTGTTTTGTTGGTTTGTCTTTTAGTTTTTTTTTTAATTAATTAATAAAATAGATTTAAATCAACCATTATTAAAAATGTATATTTTAATATTAAATTTTAAAAAATTTAAAAATAATAGAGTTTTTAAATTTTTAAATTGTAATAATAAAATATTCAAGTTGAAATTGATTTATGTGTTTAAAAATATAATTTAAATAATAAAAATTACAATTTTAATCAAAATTATATTATATACTATTAAAAATAAAATAATATATATACATATATATATATGAAACGGATGTTATGGCAATCCATTTGTAAGTGGAAATGAATTACTGTTTTAAAACTTGTTTTTGGTCAATATATTACATTCAATATTCATATTACATTCCCTTACACATATAAGGATAGTTTATTTGGGTTATATTTTGGATAATTTTCTGGTATAGTTTCTAGTTTAATTTATTTAAAATTTGGTAAGAATTTTTGGAATCATAAATTTGATTTGAAAACTTTTTACAATTAAAAAGCTAGAAGATTTTTAAGATGTTAATTTGATTTGAACAAAAATAAATAATTTAATTACACGGTTTTCAGAATGCTAAATCGATATATACAAAATAAAACCATTTCGAATAAAAAATAAATATGATTTAAACCAAACAAAAAAATATGATGGGCAAGAAAAGAATTCCACCAAATTTCAGCCAAAAAAATCCAAAGCCTCCTGAGAAATACTTATTATTCTATTTAGAAATACTTATTATTCTATTTACATCTTTCCTAACTGCTGATACAACAAATACATATAATTACCATTCTGGAATTATCAGTAAATCATTGTCTTCATTCTGGTGCGCCGTTGAAGCAATGGCTTGTGACCACGATTCTTATATCGGTTCGTCATCGTCTAGTAATCGTACCACGCAACATTGTTTTCTCAGCTCGTCTACTATTGCTGTGCCCTCGAATCGATGACTTATGACCATGGATCGAATCCGCTTACATGATAATGCTATTATACCCAAACCGGGACCTTGAATTCCTGCACAATGATAAATTTCCAGAGACCGTAACATACTGCAACACGCAAGATTGGCTAATCCATCATCTGTGATCCTTGTCAATACTAAGGTTAGATGACACAACTTTCTGCAGCTCGTAGCAAGAAAGCCAAGTCCCTCGTCTGTCACAAAATTGCAATTGGTGACATCAAGATATTCTAATGCTCTGAAATTTGTGAGGACCTTTAAATTACTGATATTTGTGCACCAAACCAGGCTCAAATGCCTTATCATTTTAGCACCGCTTGCTATAGTAGCCAAGCTTAAATCATCTACTGCTGTAAAACTGAGATCCAGTATTTGCAGATTACTACAGAGACCAATTGCAGAGAAGCCCTTTGAAGTTTGTACTAAGCACCCATTGAGATTGATTCTTTCAAGCTTGCTGTTGGAAACAAGTAGAGTTTCCAATTCTGCATCTGTGACCAACGATGCTGACCTGAGTGAGAACTCCTTCAATTCCATCCCACTGAAATTTAACAGAGCCAGACATTTCCCATCACTATGGAAGCCATCGAGTGCAAGTGATGTTAGAGCGTTGCAATCCGTTATATGAAGCAAGGCAGACTCCGTCAATAGCTTAGCTACCAAACAAAGCTTCTCAAGCTTTCTACAGTTCTGTATAATCATGAGTAGAGCAGCATCATTTAAAGGAGAGGACCAGTTGAAATACACAAACTCCTTCAGATTTTTGTTTGCTGCAACAATGGTTGCTAGCGAATAATCAGGACAGGCTTGTTGGTCCCCGTATGTATGAATAGACAGAGCAATCAAAGTTGATAACCCTGACAGCTCTCTCAGGTTCCCCTTCAGGAACTTCAAAGACAATATCTGGAGATGTAAGCAGTGGGTAGCCAGAGACCTGAGGGCCGAGGTAATGTCGATGGAATGAGTACCAGGAACGTAGTCCCCAAAATCTAGAGAGAATTTCAGAAGCTTTGGACAATTCTTCCCTATCTTGGACAAACCAGAGGCACTGAATCCAAAGAAACCTGTTAGACTCAACTCTTGGATATTCTTGCAATTTCTCAGTGAGTTGAGTGCACCATCCGATAAATTCCTGCAATCCTGAAGATGGATAGACCTAAGCCTCTTACAAATCCTAGCGATGGTCTCCATGCCAGAATCCGTTAAATTGGGTATTGAAGATAAGGTAATCTCCTGGAGCATAGTATAAATTTTCACAAATCCCACAAGCCCTTCATCTGAAATGCATACCTGAGGCTGCTCAGGGCTCCCTAAGGATAATATCAGTAGGCTTTTAAGGGATTCGGAGATCAACTGGAGATCTGAGTCCTGCAATTGATCACAGCATTGATCGAGTTGCAAGTGCTTAACATGTTTGAAGCGGGGAAGGAGAGAAGGCAGGAGTGCAGTCGACCTGACACTGAGCTTGTGGACAGCCCATTCAATTGCGTCGTTCCAGGCTCTGCAGACCATGGACGCCGAGTACCGATCCTGCGGCTCCGACAGCGGTGTTAAGATGAGGGACAACAATCCTCTGTTTCCCATGACAATTTCCATGCTATTCTTCATTGTTAGTTTTGTTCTATGAAAGAAGAAATTTACAGAAAATAATGGTGGTCTGAACAACTACTAACTACTGCCAGAAACATTGTGGATTTATGTTGAAAAGCTGTAAAACAGAGCTCCCCCTCCCTCCATGCCTCGGAATCCCTGGCGTTGACTTAGAAAAATTCAGCGATCTCATTCGCCGTGAAGTACACTGATCGAAGACAGGTATTAAAAAAACACACCTTACATCATCATTGATCATCGCCAATGGCCATGACTTGTGTGGGGCATGGCGGTGTGGGATTTAAATGTCAATTATGGATACATATGACATTGGATAGCTTCTGATCGTTGGTTTTCTGGAAGTGTATTCAAGTTTCAAACCCTTTTTTTCTGTTCACTGTGTATAATTTTTAATTAACTCTTTAAAAATTATTTAAACAATAATTTAAATGGTTTTATAAGCTCTGTAAATTAATATTATATTAATAAAAGGTTATAACTGTAATATTATATTTTTCCACTTGTTTTATATAATAATACATTTATTTTCCCGCTTGTTTTATATAATAATACCTGGTATTGTAATATTTTATTTATAAGTTATATTTTACAAATAATTAATATTTGTAAATACAATTTTGTATTAAAGGTTAAAAAAATTATAATTTTAGGAAACCACAATTCTAGATATAAAATCTATATTAAAAAAAATTGTTATTAATAGTTTTTTAATATTAAATATCAATTCCATATAATTTGTATTTTTCATTTTTTTTTCTCTCATCAATTTTTGGTAATGATGGGTCTTCTTCTGGACTTGAAATGTTGATTAAAAATGAAGACTGAATAAAACTCGGAAATCTTATTCTTCAAATTTAAATCACAACATAAACTTTCAAACAATTACCCCCGTTTCTTTATAGTTATAATATGGAAATTGAAACATTACTACAAAAGTTCAAAAAAAAAATACTTGACATTCAATTTTTTTATCTTTATATATAAAGTGAATATTAAAATGTTTGTTGTTATCAATATATATATTGCATGGAATGAATTTGACATCTCCTTTTAGTTCTTAACAACTATTTTGTAACTATTACTATTAGATGTCATGTGTAATCCCATGTTGATTATAGATTTCCCTCTTATTAAAAAGTAGATAGTAGTTATAGTTAGAAATAATTAATTCCTACTTGTCTATGGTTGTAATTCTCCATTTGAGGAGTTTGTTCCTACATAATAGGAATTTAGTTTCTCCTAGTTTAGTGTGTGGTTGAGAGAATTCCATTTGAGGAATTTGTTCCTACATAGTAGGAATTTAGTTTCTCCTAGTTTAGTGTGTGGTTGAGAGAATCTCTCAACCACACTAGTGTATCTCAACCACACTAGTGTATGTCCAAGATAGAATTCCTATCTTGAGACTATTGATTGTATAAATATGTGTGTAATTTCCTCATTCAAAAATATAGAGAATATACTGCTGTGTGCAATTTTATCTTGGTATCAGAGCCCGTGAGGGCCTGGCCCCTCCTGGGCTTGGCCCATCCTGGGCTGGAGAAATAAAGAGATTGGTTTTCCAATCCATTTTTTATTTGTCCATCACTGTGGTGCTGTTGCCGCCCCTTTTGCGCATCGATTTCCAAACCGATGTCTTCCAGAAAGATGCAGCCTGTGACAGTTGCCGTGGTGTCTGGCAGGCGGAGGATTTGGAGTCTGTCGCCCTCAGATATGATATGAGTTTCTCTCTCAACGAGCTGATGTTGATAACGCCTCTCTGTATTTCGTCCACTTGACTGCAACTGCAACGTGTGAAAAGCGTGCACCGTGAGGAGTATGTGCCTGTTGTCGAATCGTTCAGGTGCAGATAGGGTACGAGTGTGGCATGACGCCCTGTTTGGTGCATGTTGTGGGGTGTTTGAAGGCCGAGCCTCGGGTTGTTGTGAGGCCGAGCAGTCAAGTTAAGAGGAGAAGATTTCCCGTCCTTGCAAGCTTCTTTGCCCCACGCGCCTATGCCACAGCGAAAACAGAAAAGTCAAACATCGAGAGACCACGGCCGTCTGGCCATAGCCATGGGCACGGGGGAATGCTCGTTCTTTCCAGGCAGAGAGCGCAAGTTGTTGGGCAAAAGGGCTCGAGACTTGTAGTGCCTCCTCCCATGAATTTGCCATCCTTGCGAAGAGAGCACGGAGCCAGTGATATAGCAGTTGGGCATGCTGTTGGAGGTGGAAACACAGTCTCTGTCGCAAGCTCAGGCTCAGGATCATGTGGTTGGAGCAAATTGCCCCCTGAAAATACTAGTATTTCTTATGATGGAGATCAAGCTGGTATGACGGTAGATAGCTCTTCTGGAAGATCGGTTGCTTTGAGTGCAGATTTGACATGGGGAGCCGCTCTTCCACCAGGTACTACTGTAAATCTTGTTGGAGATTCAAGGGATAGAACAAGGTGCTCCTCAGGTCCAGGGATTGGATCGAATGTTTACATGCCTCCTGCAGCAAGAGCATCATTAGTAAACAATGGGGCGGTGACGCCTGTTGCTGTTACTCAACAAGCGGAGAAATCTGTAGTGCTAAAGGGGAAGATTGGTAATTGGATCCACTTTATGTGGCTGCCTGTATTTGTTTGAGGCTGAGATCCTGTGGCTGTCGGTGGTGCCTTCACGGAGGAGGCTGAGTAAGCGTGTTAGCAGTTCGAGCAATGACCAGATCGCTGCAGATTTGAAGCAGCATGTGATAAAGCCGGTGATTCCCGAGAAGTACCTGGATAAGAACACCATATTCCATTTGAACCCATCTGGAGCTCATGGAGGAGGGGCATTCTCTGGGAAGGATCCCACCAAGGTGAACCGAAGTGGAGCTTACATAGTTAGACAGGCTGCCAAGAGCATTGTGGCAGCTGGGCTTGCAAGGAGATGCCTTGTGCAGGTATCTTATGCCATCGGAGTGCCAGAACCGTTGTCTGTCTTCGTTGACTCGTATGGTACAGGGACCATTCCAGACAAGGAAATTCTGGAGCTCATCAAAAAGAACTTTGATTTCAGGCCTGGCATGATGACTATCAATCTTGATCTGAAGAGAGGAGGAAATGGGAGGTTCCAAAAGACAGCCGCTTATGGCCACTTCGGCAGGGACGATCCTGATTTCACCTGGGAGATTGTCAAGCCTCTGAAGCAGGAAAAGGTTCTCCAAGCGTAGTAATTGGGCACTAGTCTTTTCATTATTCGTTGGTCTCAATAATAAGCTCAAGTTTAACTTCAGCTGAATGATGTTTTTCCATACAAGTAGTATTAATTTCCGTTTGCTTGTGAGTCTAGTTTTGGCCTCCAACATGTGGTTGGCTTAGAGAAACTGATGTTGTACTCCATTCATATATGTTTTTGAGGGATGATGCCCTGTGTCCTCTTCATCCAGTAGCATAATAAGCTAAGCTGCTGCTGGTGATTAAGTATTCTGTGGGCTGTAATGGCTAAGATGTTGACCGTTCGCAAGACCTGCAGGGAGATCGGTTTCATTTCTGACGATGTGGGTCTTGATGCTGATCACTGCAAAGTGCTGGTTAATATTGAACAGCAGAGTCCTGACATTGCGCAGGGCGTTCATGGACACTTTACCAAAAAGCCCGAGGAGATTGGGGCCGGTGACCAGGGTCACATGTTTGGCTATGCAACTGATGAGACCCCTGAGCTGTGCCATTGCAGTGGGTAGTAAAGGAGTGTCGTGGAAAGAGCGTTGGAGAACGTTGGAGTGCTGGTTTCTCTGGGCAACCAGCAGAGGAATGATCAGTTCCTGTCAGGGCCATGGGCATATATAATCAAGGCGGGATTGGTGTGTGCGGATCTCCTCAACGTTCTTGATGCCTTGCTACTACGCCAGTCTGCTGCGTGGTTTGTTTGCAATTCACTAGTATGTTTGGTGCAGATCAAAAGTGTTGCCATGATGTCATGTTGTATTTTAAGAATGGTCATGTGAGTAATGTAAATCTGGTTGAAAGAATTAATTTATTTATTGTGACATTTAGCTTGGCAAACTATTGTCACGAGTATAAATCTATGTTGGAATTTGTCATTCCAACAAAAGATAAATTTATTTGCAGGAATGTTCTACTATAGCTTGGCAAACTATTGTCACGAGTATAAATCTATGTTGGAATTTGCCATTCCAACAAAAGATAAATTTATTTGCAGGAATGTTCTACTACCAGATATGATGATGACATGACAATGAAAATGGCATCAAAGAATAGTGGTTGGAGCTGCATGATGATTGCGTTTGTGTGATCAGGGGAGTAGATTGTGATGGAAAGTAGCGAGCATGAGGCAGCATGTTTGAAAGCAGTGATACTGTAAGGGAAGTGGCATTGATTTAGATACTGAAACGCAACAGAGGATTGGACCATGGAGTCCTGGATTATTATTTTCTTGAAAGGAAAATTGTGTTCTCTTCATATGGCTGTGAGTGCCTATGTTCCGGTTTCTTTATCTGTGGACCTCTCACAGGTATCATTGGAATGGTTATTGTTATGTTTGGGAAATAATCATCTTTGGGCGGAGATAGAGAAATTAAATTTGAAGAGTTTATGTTGTATTTTCTTGGAAGCATGTTTAAATATTATTGGCCTTATTGAGCCTAGCTAACTCAATGTAGGCAAAGTTATTTTGTTAGAATTTGCAACTCTAACGAATGACAGGTTAAGCATGGAGTTCCAAGAAGTTATTTGAACAGACAAGGATGCCCAAGATGTGAATAATGAACAGATGAGGCAAAGCAGCAGTGACAACGTTTATGGTGGACAACAAAATAGATATTTGTTTGAGTTAGTGTGGTTTGTGGAATAGACTCCCTAGCATGTTGTAATAGTCATTGTATGTACCTAGAAACTCCAAAATGTAGAATGAAATGTAAGTTTTAAAGGCATCTGAAAGTTCGTGGTGATCTCAAAACCACTTTGTAATGGTTTATGGTCAGCCTGAAACCATCTTTTGTCACTGTAATGTGATGGTTGGTGGTGAGCCAGAAACCATCTATAGAGTCTTAGTGGCTACAGGACTTGCCCGGTGGTGGCACATTTAAGTTCCGGATTTGCCCGGTGGTGGCAGATCGGACTTGCCCGGTGGTGGCATATTGAAGTTCCGGATTTGCCCGGTGGTGGCATATTGAAGTTGGCGGATTTGCCCGGTGGTGGTAGATCGGACTTGCCCGGTGGTGGCATATTGCCTGAGTGGCTAACGTGTACACGACAGCTTTGTGCTCGTAGGAGCAGGTGGACTGCAGTAACACCTGGCTCACGGTCTCAGATATTGGTGTGTCTGAGCATAAGAGGGTTGGTGCACTTTTCTATCTGACAGTTGCATCGAAAGGCACAATCAACGCAACTGTTTGCTATTGTTATTTGGGCATGAATATTTGGCTTAGAAAGGCACTGATCTCTCTTTGTTTTTGGAAGTTCTGTACATGCAATTCGCCTGATGGTGGTGGATTTGACTATCATGACAAGTAGTCATTAAGGGGGGGAGTTAGAAATAATTAATTCCTACTTGTCTATGGTTGTAATTCTCCATTTGAGGAGTTTGTTCCTACATAATAGGAATTTAGTTTCTCCTAGTTTAGTGTGTGGTTGAGAGAATCTCTCAACCACACTAGTGTACGTCCAAGATAGAATTCCTATCTTGAGACTATTGATTGTATAAATATGTGTGTAATTTCCTCATTCAAAAATATAGAGAATATACTGCTGTGTGCAATTTTATCTATTATGAATGAAAGTAGAAGTTTATAATATTAATAGATTTATTTATGTTATTACGAAAGACATTGAAATGTTTTTCTTTAATTAATATTTCTATTCAATATTAAAAGATCTTTAATTATTAATATTTTTTATTCTCTTATGTAGTTATTATATTATTTAATGTCAAAATCTCAATGTTGACATGTCTCATTCATATTGGGAATTAGAAAGTGTATAATAGAAATACTTTTTCCAATCTCTCTTTTTTTTTGTCTGTGTGATACCCACATTTTTTTTCCCTTATAAACATTATTGAAAAGTACTACAGGTGAACTCTATATTAAGCATTTTATTTATGGTAAATAATAATATATTTTTTTCTCTTTCATATTGTAATATTAGTTAATCGGAATATTCAAATGTTTTATTGAAAGTAGAAAAAAGTTATAGATGAAATTAGAATTTTTTAGTATTAATTACTTTATTTTTCTATATAATGTTGATGCAATTATCTTATTACTAAATACATTGGGTTTATGGTGAACATTGAAATGTTTTTCTTTAATTAATATTTATGTTCAATATTGAAAGATCTTTTGTTATTAATATTTTTTTATGTATTTATTATATTATTGCAATGTCAAAAATACAATATTGATATCGAAATATTTGTAAAAGGAGTCTCATTTTTATTGGGAATAAGAAATCTTGTAATAGAAGAACTTTCTCTATCTCTTTTTTTGTGTGTGTATTTATACACATTTTTTTTTGTGATAAATATTATTGAAAAATACTACATCCCACCTACTTAGGAAGCATTTTATTTATGGTACACAATAATATATTTTTTTTGCTTTCTCTCTATATATGTATATTTATGTATCATGTGCATATTGAAATATTAGTTAACTAGGATGTTCCAATATTTTAATGAAAGTACACAATGAATAATAGAAAAATTACTAGCTAGCTCATACTACAAAAAACAAAAAAAACAAAATACCATAAAATTTCTTTACCATAAAGTTAATATAAAATTATATTACTTAATATGGAAATCAAACCATTTCAAAAGAACAAGAAATGTTACACTCACTTCTTTATTTCTCTATATATAAAGTTAGCATTGAAATTTTTGTTATTATTATATACCTTTTAAATAGTATTGTTAAATGTGTGGTGAGCATGGAATGAATTTTACATCTCCTAGTGATTTGTAACCATTATTATTTTAGATATGTGTAATCTATATGTTGATTAGTAAATTACACCTCTCTAAAATATATTTATTATTATTATTAATTACTTTATCTCTCAAAATTATATAATTATGTTATTACTAAAAATGTTAAAATATTTAGTTTATGATAGACATTAAAGTGTTTTTCTTTAATTAATATTTCTGTTCAATATTAAAAATATTTTGTTATTAATATTTTTTATTTATTTTAATATATTTATTATATTATTGCTTTTAATGTAAAGCACTTCTAAAAACAATAAATTTCACACACATTGGAATCCAATTTTAAACCTAAAAAATTATAAAGAAATTGATTAATTTTAATTTTCATTAAATATAATTATGTTCTCACACTAGTCGCTTAGAGACTCGTGGCATTTTCCACATCGCTTCCCCCATACGGCACAACGGAAGGTGTTGGTCCAATTCATTAATATATTTGCGTGATGTTTTATCAATTCGTACAAAGGTTCGGTTGGTCGATGATGTATGCATAAGTATGTCTCATACAAATCTATAAAGTTTTGGATTTTAATGATTAAGATAAAAGGTTCATTAAGCATGAAATATAAATAAAAAGGCTAGCGAATGAGTTTCTTATAGTTGATGTCTTCAATTTATATTTATGGTAAGATTTCAATGAAATAAATAGAAGAGAAGAAAATATGGGTATCGAATAAAGTTATAATAATAATAAAGTATAATCGTAAAGCTATCATTTTTTTAAATAAAATAATTGTTTTCATATATATTAAATTTATAATTTTATTTTATTATTTTAAATAGGAAATATATTTTTTAATCATTAAACTTATTAAATATAAAAGACAAAAAAATATTGTAAGTATTTTTTTAAATCATATTATTTTTATTGAAATAATTGGGTGAGATATTAGATTAAATCAAGTCAAAATTGTTAGTGCTTATGGTATTGTCAATGGTATTAGGCTCATGGTATTTTAATGAAATATTTTCATATAATGTACAACTAAACAAGAATCTTGGGTAAGAAAGTGAGTGCAATGTAAGATTAATTTTATTGTTCAATTTTTGGTGTATGCTAGGTTATTGTTGGGCATAATATAAGGATATTATGGAGAAATTAAACAGGGCTAATTTTTCTTATGGAAGGGGCAAATGAAGGACATATTGATTTTAGAGGATTTGTATTTGTTGATTGAAGGAGTAGCAAAGAATCACCCATTGATGATGGACAAAGTCATCACTACAATTAATCAGTATTTGACGTCACTCAAGAGAAGAAAGCAAAAGGGATATGGAAAAAGTTGAATGACCTATATGAGAAGAACATGGCATTGAAAAATATTCTTGAGGAACAAGTTGTACAATCTCAATATGAAGGAGCATTTGAATGAGTTTAATATAATTCCAACTCATCTTGCCTTTGTCAAAATTATTTTGGATGATGAGATTAGAGTCATCTTATTATTGTGTTGTATGTCAGATAGCTCGGAGAAATGGATAGTAGCTATCAACACTTTAGCACCTAACAAGATGGAACGCGACGGACAACGAGAAGAAAAAAACTTTATGTAGCCATTACATGAGTTTCAAGTGGAAAACACACAACCACAATTGGTTTGTAGGTCTACTAGACCTCAAAATCTCTCACAATGGTATCTACCCTCAACTTATATTTTTCTAAGTGATGAAAGTAAACCTAATTGCTTTGACGAAGCATGTAAAGTGGAAACTAGCAAAATGTGGAAGAAAGAAATGGACTCCTAGATGAAAAATAAAACATGGGAGTTAGTGAAGGTTCCAAAAGGAAGAAATACCATACAAAACAAATGGGTATATGTGATTAAACATGAGGGTGAAAAGAAGAAAGAAATATACAAAGCAAGGTTGGTCGGGAAGGGACTTACAAACAAGAAGGCATTGAATTTAAAATGTCATCCATAAGAGTTATTATTGGTTGTGTTGCCTCTTTAGACTTGGAATCTCAAAAAATTATATGTGAAAACAACTTTTCTTCATGGAAAATTAAAGGTGGAAATTTATATCAAACAACCGGAACGATTCAAGGTAAAAGGTAAAGAGAACCTTCTTTGCAGGTTGAAGAAGAAGAGAACCTTCTTTGCAAGTTGAAGAAGAACCTTTATGGTCTTAAACAGGCACCTTGCCAATGGTACAAGAAATTTGATTCATTTATGCTAGAGCATGGATTCAAAAGACTAGAGGTTGATCATTGTGTCTACATTAAGAGGAATGACAAATAAAAGTATATTATACCATTGTTATATGTGGATAGTATGTTATTCATTTAGCAAAAAATCCCAATATATCATTTGAGATAAAGGACATTGATGTTCAATCTGTGAAGTGTTAAATGATGGGTTGTTACAGTTGGAGAAAATGCACACTACAAAAAATCTAGTTCATATGTTAATAAAGACTTTGCCCAGGGATAAACAAGAAATTTGTAGAACCCTGGCTAGATTAATGCAAATGTAATAAAAATGCATGTTTAGAAAGGGTTTGTACTGAGAAGTGAAAACAATGTCAAAAGCATTCACTGAAGCTTCTATTTTGTTTCAAGTGGGAGATCATTTGGCGTGGGACCAAATCAAGTGAAAGTTGTCAGTGCCCATGGTATTGGGCCAATGGTATTGTAATGGAAAATTTTTACATAGGGATGTGAGTGAAAAAGAATAGTGGGTGAGAAAGTGAGTGAAATGTAATATATTTTTCATTGTGGTAATAAACCATTGACTAAATCCAAATCCATAAAACTCGATGGGGTGGATTGTGTTGAATTAAGTCAATAAAGTTACACTAACCTGGTATTCATAACAACACGCCCTTATTAGACCCTTCCTTCGACATTGTAAGGACTATAGCATTCGCTGGATCGTTGACCTCTTATTAATTTAAGCTTTGACCATCAACATTATACATTTGCCAAAGTTTTAACAAACCGAAATAATTTGTTTAATTTATATATTGAATAAAAAATTATTTATTTGAAATACGATTGGTGAATAAGTTTTGAGGTATTATTGCAAGCTTGTTGCTTTTATTTTCGTATTTAGGTACTTTTATGCAAACTTTCACTTATTTCCATCTTTGTTCATTAAGTTTATCCATCTTTGCTAGATGCTTTTATCCAAAAATTTTAGCTTCTTTTATCCATAGTTTTTCCAATCCAAATGTTTTCACTATTTTTATCCATAACTTATGGATCTTCCACTAAAAAATTTGGGTGAAGATTTCTCTGCTGCAATTCATTGTCGACATCGGAAGCAAAAATAACCTCATTTCAAAGAAGGTCATGAAGTGGTTGAACATACTAACCACAACACACCCGCATCCGTCCACCATTGGGTGGCTTCACCAAGGGCGAGATCTTCACGTCAGTCAATAGTTTCACCATCCCTAAAACATCAAGCCCTTCACAGATGAGGTAGTGTGTGATGTTGGTCCTCTTGAAATTTGTGATGTATTATTAGGACAACCATACTTGTCGAAGCATCATCGTGTGTATGAGTCTAGGCCTTGCACTATTATTATTACTTTGGGCGATAAGTTATATAGGATATCGGAGGTAGCAATGCCTATTCCCATCTCTTTGATCTCTAGGAAGCAATGCAGTAAGATCATTTCCTAGACCAGGAAATGTGTCTTCCTTATGATTTTCCCTTAGGATAGGAAGAAGATGGTGGCCACCTCCATGGCCTCTAGATAGGGCTCGTCTGTGTTAGGTTCCTATACCAATAGGAGTCATAATTTTGAATGACTAAGGTTAAGCCTTGTAATATTGTACATACCTTTGCTTTCTGCAAATGTTTTCTATATTAGAATTAAAAAATGTAAAGAGGGTATGTCCTAAAAGAAAAATCAAAAGACAAAAAGAATAAGAGAAGGTCAAAAAATGAAAATATATGAACCCCAAAAACAAAAATAGACCATGAAAGTGTGCAAGTCTAAATGGCACTATTATTTACTTTTATGCATAATAATGATTGTGTGCAACTTGTTATTCATGCCACAATCCATGGTAATCAAACTGTTTAATCTTGGTTATTTCATTCTTTGAATTTTATGTTTATAGTTAGAGAATAAAATCTGACCAAACAGTTTAATCTTGGCAGATCAGTAGATAAGTAGAGAAATAAAAGGAGCTCATCAGTTTAATCTGATCCCTTGGATGATATAAGGTTAGAAATAGATAATTTGTTTTATAAAATAAAAGATAGGATAAGGATTTGCTAGCCTAAATGCACCCAAAGAAATGAAGAAAACATGTTAGAATAAGTAAATGGGTAAGTAGAAGAAAGGTTGCTGAAGTATAAAGTTGATTGGATCAAAACACATTCATCATGCTTAGACATATGTGCTAATATGTATGATCAATTATGAAGCAAAAGCAAAGGTTTACAAGTTAATTTAATTAACTCCCCCTTAGTCATCTTTTCCCCTATACTTACTAATTTCCTATCCACAAGCATGTGAAGGAGGCTCAGAGCATTTCTTTGACTTTTGGTGGGACCGGACCCTCGGCTTAATGACTTATGGATATCAAGTGTTAGAATCCCCTTCATAAAAGTCATCTCCCTTCATTACCCTAATAAAACCCCTTTTCCTAAGGATAAACTTCATTTGCCTAGGAAAAGTGAAAACCCCCATGTTAAATCCCTTTTCATTCAAAAAACCCACGAAAGACATCTTATCCTAAGTATTGAGTGTATGTAAATAAAGTGCGAAAAATATTACATTTTACATTATGCTAAGGATATACCCACTTTGCTAATTTCATATTACTTTTTAATTTTATTATATAAATCCCATAAAACCTTTTCCCATATATTGATTAAATCCCATAAATAAATACCCCCAACCCTTAGTTTTAATAAAAACTATACAAATCCCCCATATCCCGACGAACCCCTCTTAACTCACCAACCCTTGGTAAAGTTAAGAAAATCCCTTCGTTTAAACCCATGGTCCCACTTCGTTAAAAAACCTTCTGATCAGTTTAATTTTGTATTTAACCTATAATTAATCACAAACCACTTATGATTAAAGCCTCGCCCCCCCTAAACATTTTCCCCATCCTGTCCATGCTATTTCACCACCCAATTGTCATCCGATTGTCAACACCCAAATCTGACGATGCACAGCCATGTCGGGCTCACCCGACGCCCGACTTTTACTCGAAATTAAACCTCGTCATTAAAACCTCGCCGATTGTTTTAAACCCATGATTAAATCTTAAATAATCACAATCCGCCGTAATTAAAACCCCTGGGCCCCACCGAAGCCCAAGCTTTTATCACCCAAGCATTTCCCTCGCCTGATTGTCGTCTAATTACCATCCCCCTCATCCAACGTCCACAGTCATATCGGTCGCGCCCGATGGCCGATCGTTACCCTCCCGATAAAGCAGTTTTCCCTGAACCCCAAATGCTACGTGTCATACGCTGGAGTAGATCGAGTGACCCCTCCCAAATACTACCTAACCCTCATAAACAGTACGACGACCTAGGAAACCACCTACTATTCATAATATGAATTTCTGCGCCAAATTTAAAAATTTGCCCGTTAAAACCCTGAAAACCCTCGTTTTCATTCCTTTTGCCTTGTTTCACAGTAAAACCTATCAAACCATTCTGGTGCCACCCTTAACCTCTGCAACACAATTTGACCTCCGATTACTTTCAAAACATTTCCACAACTCCTTCCCCAGACATCCATGTGCAATAAAGCCATCAATTGCCTTTCCTACGAACCTATGTTTTCTTAATAATTGTTTTATTTTGTAGGTAATTAGCAGAAGTCCAGAGCTTGGATAAACAATTTTGATACTAGTCACAAAACTTGTTTACTCCAAGACTCGAAAGGAAATTTATTCAAAAGCCTATATTAAGAAGAAGAAGACAATTATACACAGAACATAGAAGAAATCATCCACACAGAGACATTGACTGTCAAAACAGAGTAACTAGACAAAGTATACAGTTAGAAGACAAACAGATAAAACATATAGAAAGTTGACCAATATCCAACAACCATATGCTAATACATATAAAAAACTAAATAATTTACTATTGAAATACACAGTAAAAAGTTACAATGTACAGTAAAAGTAAAAACACAGTAAAGGATATTGACAGGTCATCAAAGTCAAAGAGTATCAGATGAAAGCCTAAAGTGAATGAAGCCTCTAGCGTAATAGTTCAAATAGAAAAGAGCATAAAGGGCTAAAACCAAACCATAAAGGCCACCAGTACCACAATAAATGGGATAACATGAAAGTAGTTCAATAGCTGTCTCTATCTTCTTGCAAGAAGATATTTTTATTTCCTAGATTAAATCTCAAGCTAGTTTGAGATATTTTGTAATAAAACTTTTGTATAAATACTTCACAATTCGAAGTATGTGGGGTGGATTCTTAGACATTTCTATAGAAGTTTGATCAAGAGACTGTAAATCTATTGTATCATTGACTGAGCCAGTAAGGTGGATTGATGAGTAAAGATCAGATATTTCAAAGGATTCATGTGTTGAGTGAAGTGCAAACAAGTATTTTCTCATGTTGTTGTTATCTTTCTTAAAGTTTTTCCACAATCTTTAATGTATTTCAGAATCTGAATGTTATAACTGGAATATTATCTTAGACTTTGTTTAATTACACTCTGTTTTAACAGTTAGGCATATAAATGTTTTTTATTGATATCTAAGTTAAGGAATTCTTAACTGCTCCTTAGTTTAGGTTGTTTCTTTATAATCTATATCAAAGGATTCTTAATTTCCCTTTGTTTCCGATTACCCTTTGTTCCTCATTTAAGTCCTAGTCTGAGAATTCTTAATTTATCTCTCACAGTGATTAAGACCATTTCACCCCCCTGCCCCAAAGACCTATGCTTTACTCTGCTAGCTTTCCCTCTGAACATTCCCTTTAGTGAGTTGATCTAGTTCTGCTACCCTTTTGTTGACTCCATAGCCCAATGGTCTAAAGAAATCATTCTATCCATTTGCTTTAAGGATCCCACCACCCAATCTTTAATACAAATCAAAAACCTCAAGAACAATCATAACTAGCCTAAAATTCAAACAAACAAAGCTAAATCATATAGAGAGAGCCCTCTCTGAGCATAGGTTGGCTAGAGCCTATGCCCAAAAGTTGGTTTGTGGTTACATTCTTTAACCTTGAGAAATCACTGAGTGATAATAGTCTGCACAGTAGTAATAGATAGACAACATTGTGGAGGAGTACAGGGATATATTCACCCCACCCACAGGGGTACCCTTACACTATCAGGTCAAGCACTCCATTCATTTAACCTCGGGCATGCCGCTACCTAACAGACTAATCTACCAATGCTCTATTATGGAGAACGATGAAATTCAAAGGAAAATTCATAAGTTGTTGCAGAAAGGGCACATTGAGCCAATTTCATCACCCTGTGGGAGCCTGATCATTTTTTCACATAATAAAGATGACACTTGGAGATGTTGTATTGACTATTGAGCGCTAAATAAGATCATTGTCCAGAATAGGTATCCATTCCCATGGATTGATGACCTTTTGGACTAGTTCAAGGTGGCCAAATACTTCAACAATATTGATTTTAAGTCTGGTTATCATCAGGTGCCAACCGAAACCTTTGATGTGTAGAAGACTTCCTTTAAATCCAAGGAGGGCCTTTTTGAATGGTTGGTCATGCATTTCGGGTTGACGAATGCCCCCACAACCTTCATGCAGCTGATGGAAGACATATTTTGGCCCCTCACCAACGTGTTCATGGTAGTGTACCTAGACGACATCCTGATCTTCAACCGGAGTTTGGAAAAACACATACACCATATTCGACAAGTCATCCAAACCTTGCAACAACACAAATTGTGTGCCAATTTGGAGAAATTCACTTTTGGTATGACCCAGGTTCAATATCTGGGGTACATCATTGATGAGTGAGGTGTGCATGTGGACCCAACCAAGATACAAGTTATTTGGGATTGGACAACTCCAACAACTCTAATAGAGCTCCACAAATTTCTGGTCTTCCCAATCTCTATCGCAGGTTCGTGTTGGGATTCTCTCACATCACATGGCCTTTGAGTCAAGTCACTAAGGGAGGAGCGAAAGCAAATTTCTTTTGATCTAAATCCCAACATAAGGCATTTGTTGAGTTGAAGAATTGCCTCTAATCTACACCAGTTCTCACATTACCAGATCTACAACGACCATTTGAAATTGAGACAGACACCTCCGACTATGCTATTGGTACAGTTCTTACCCAGCAGGGGCATCCGATGGCGTATCATAGTGAGACACTTTCAGATACATTTAGAAAGTATCTGACTTATGACAAAGAGATGTATTCCATTATGAAAATGGAAATATTACATTATGTGGAAGGAAACATTCATCCACACAGACCACTGATCCCTACAGTTAATACAGACACAAGGGAAGTTGTCGAACGATCACCATCAGAAATGATCCACATATCTGCAATAATTCCATTTAAACATAAAGTACAAGAAGGACAACACCAATAATGTTGCAGACTATCTAAGCCGACCACCAGTTATGGCACTGACCACTATGCTCGACTCTTGTGGACATGAGACTTCGGGGTGGCCACATATTTGCAAGAGCAATCTAGAATTCGGAAACACATACCAGATGCTCCTAGAAGGAAAGAAAGTCTCAAATTTCCACCTCTAGGGTGCACTGTTATGCCACTTGGGACACTATGTTTTCGCAAGCGATCATTCTAAGATGATTTGGGAGGCAAACTATATTCGAATTGTTGGACATTTCATAGTAGAGAAAATAGTGGCAATGTTGCAGAAGTATTTTCATTGCCTAAACCTTCGACAGGATGTTAGGAATTACATCATATCCTACATTGTCTATTCCATTAACAAACAAATAATAAAGGAGCAAGGCCTATATACTCCTTTTCCTACTCCTAGTCGACCTTGGGAATCCATCTCCATGAATTGCATGTCGGGTCTTCCTTCTACTAAGCATGCCAATGACTGTGTGTTCAGGGTCGTCAATAGATTCTTTAAGATGGCCATTCTAGTGGCCTGCAAGAAAAGTATCACAGTAGAAGACACTACTAAGCTCTTCTTTGAACAAGTTTGGGTACACTTTTGGATCCCAGAGTCCATTATCTTAGATCGAGATAGAAGGTTCCTAAGTACATTTTGGTCAAGCCTTTGGTCAATACTAGACACCAAGCTCACTAAGTCTGCGACCTTCCACCTCGAAACTGGTGGCCAAACAAAGGTCGTCCATAGGATGATCGTGCACATTCTACACATGTACAACTCAAAGCATGCATGCACATGGGATGAAACCCTCCCTTATTTCCAACACAACTACAACAGAGCTCTTAATAACTCAACTGGCCACATCCCATTTCACGTGGGGTTAGGATTCTAGCCACTATGTCCTATTGGTGTGGCCATACCAATTGCAGCTACTTAGGAAAATTCAGCTCATGTCTAGTCTGATGTTGACAGGGCTAACAACTTCAGTGAGCACATTCATCACATTCTCCAGCAGGTCCATGACATATTGACAGGGTCAATGCTAAGTACAAGCATCTTCATGATCATCATCGAGTGCCACACAAGTTGGAGGTGGGTAACAAAGTTTGGTTACATTTGCAGAAGGAGCACCTTGTTGGGCCCCACTGCAAGCTTCGTCTGCTCTGATATGGGTCGTACACCATCACCAAGGTTGTCGGGGACAATGACTTAGAACTCAGCATTTCACCATTCCTTGGCCTGCACCCAGTATTCAATGTGGATCGGTTGCAACCATACTTTCCCCCATTATTGGACACATCCAACGTTGCTCAACAACTCACACCAACAAAGATCAACCTAAGCTGCATTGAACATGCTAAAACTAACAAAATCATGGAAACAGAGATCAAGAACACTTGCCACCAGAGGATCTAGCTATATTGAGTTGTCAAAGTAGGCTAACTCCTTCACTAGGGCAAGTGGTTCACTAGGGACCAGGTTCGACAGTAATTTCCTCACCTCATGGAGGCTCTACACGCAATGGGGACCATTTCTTCTTAAGGGGGGAGGATTGATCTAGGTGGATATTGGGGGTCACCCTCCTATTCCACATATACCTCGAGTCAGTTTCATCAGTTTCCTTGATTATAGCAACATTTACTATTTTTAGCAGTTTTTCGGATCCTGGACTTCCATAGTTGTTTTGACCCTGTAAACAACATTTTTTTGAGGTATGTAACAAGCTAGGATTCATAGGAAGTATCTTGTCACAAATCTTGTAGTACTCGGATAGATTTTTCCAACGACGTCTCGTATGTTCCAAACAGAGATCATATGACTAAGTTACGACCTTGGGAAGTTGGCTGCCCAACTAACCCCAATGGGGCCCACAAAATCCTAGCATTCCATCTCTTATGGTTAGGGTTTTGGTTGTTTAGGGTATCCCTTTGTTGTTCAATAATAAAAATGCCCTTGAGCCTCATTGTAACATAGTTTAGAAGCATGTAGTCACCACATCTCTTCTCATAGCTAAGCTACCATCACCTGAGCTAGTTTATTTCCATTCTGTGTGTAAGCATCTTTCATTTCTTTGATATTAATAAAATGAAGATTTTTTTTTGCTGCATATCTGTGTTTATGTTTATATCTGTATTTTTTTTTGTTTCTGCATAAGTCCTGATTAGGTGATGGACATATGGTAGGTCAGTGAACATATAGAGGGGGGAGTCTAGATTCATCCACATCCCCCTTTCATTGACATATAAACTCTTCCATTATGGCTTAATATGGCTTTATCTCAATGAATAATTTTTACTTTTATCATGATAATCTATCATATATGAAGCAAATGTATAATAATATTTTCCTATATCAGATACTTATATGACTGTTCACTCCTGAAGATTTTGATTATGTATTTTTCTGGAGGAAGTTAATTTGTCTGATTCTCTCATAGATCTATGGGTTGTCTTTTCTTTTAGAAAAATATTTTTTGTTGTTGTCATTTTTTATCTTTCAGAACAACAGAAGAAATGTTTTTTTTCATGTGCACATGTAAATTTTTATCTCTTCATAAAAAGTTATGATTTTTCCGCAGATAAAAAATTAAATAAATAAACAAAAGTTTTAATTTTGTAATATTTAAAAAAAAATTAAATGTTTTAAATAAATAAATAAAAATATAAGGAACAAGAAAAAAAAATATTTTGACTTATTGTTTTACTCCATATGAAAGGAAGAAAACATTAATTTATTTTTTTAGATAATAATAGGTAATTCAATGAAAGATCCATAATCTATTTAGAAAATGACCAAACAAGTATCCATAATCTATGTTTTTGCTATAATAAAGTGAAAGAGCGTGCAAGACCAAAAAAAAATGGCAAAACCAATGTTGTTAATAGATTGTGAAGGCATCAAAATTAGAACAATCAGTTCGTATAATTGTCAATACTCATAGAGTTGAACATTTTTGTTCCTTATAAGATGGTCGTTAATGATTTCTTTTCACTGTAACAGTTTCACTACAAGTTGCCCTATTTAATTTTTAATGAAACAAATGCCACGTTCACAGAATCTTTTTTAAAAAGAATTTTGCAAACCATTAAAACACATTCGGACTTCATTAGCATGAATCTTAGAAAATTTATTGGTAAGTTAAAAGAGTTGATAAAGTGTTGGAAAATATGATGAGAGTTCATTCCCATCAATGAGATAGATATTATGGTAAGACTTTTATCTTTTCTTGGCCTATAAAAAAATTTCAAATAAATTCATAGGAAAAAATAACCAATAAACCATACAAATTTTAACTTGCAAGAAAAAAGTGAGAAAAACAACTATTTTTATAAGCACTACATACTATATAATCAAAAAGTTCATTCATTGGTCAAGGACTAGTGCTTTTTACTAATGAAGATAGAGCTAAGCATTTAAATCTCAAGAAGAACAAGCAAACACATACAAGTGAAGAGAGAGCTAGGCATTTAGAATACAATGGTAAGAATTTAAAGCGCAGGAAGAACAAGCAGACACATAAGAAACATACCCTGTACATGAGCAACAACAACTAGGATAAGTACAGATGTCCAGACCTTAGTGAACCAAATTCTGTCCTTCAATATCGACCTTTTGCGAGGCAAGTAAAACATCTAGTTTTGCACCCAATTCCATTACCTCGATCCGAAATTTTCTCTCGAATGAGCTCAAGCTATGGGTCAACAAATGCTTTAGATGTCTTTGCTCCTCCTAATAGTGCTCCATCAACCATGCCGTTAGTGCCCCATCAACCATGTCGTGGATGGAGTCTAACACCATGTATATTGTTTCCATTTCCATAGTATCTACCTATACCAGTTAAAGATAGGGATACCCGTAATAGTATTGGGGTTATATCAAAAGCAATGATGGAAGCTGATACAGCTAGGCAGAGACACAACGACTAAAGAAGCTGGTGAAACCGCTACCCTAGCCACTGGTGGTGTCTTTAGTATGGCTTAGTGCGGCTTCTTGCTCAAGCAGGCTAAGAGCATGTCACCCTAAGGGCTTGAGAGAGGTGGAGCGAAGGTAGCATAATATATAGAGACATCATGCATGGATGTAAGGGTAGAAGCGCCAGCTATTACGACTATAGATTCGTAATATAGATTCAGAACAAAAGACCAGACTGAATGGAAGAGGTTTGGCCATCTCGCTGGCCTCCTTGCTGGAGATAGCTATGTTACTTACTCTATTGTCTCTGTCTCTATATCTCATGCTAGATTTTTTGTTTGGTACCCTGCCCTGCATGTCGATTATCCCTCTCGAAACTAACATCTACTAGCTGAGACATGACCTACTAAATAACTTGCTCGGGTATATGAATTGATGAAACATTTACCTGCACCATAAGCACTGCACACCAATGAGTTTGTCCTAGTTTGTCCCTGAAGCAACAAGCTAGTTGATAGCGATAATAGTTTGTCCCTGAAACAACAAGCTAGTTGATAGCAATAATAGTTTGTCCCTAAAGCAGCAAGCTAGTTGATAGCGATAACATGTGAGTATAGGAGGTGGAAGGATGCCGACACCCTAACACCTTGCTTGACACCAAGTTGTAGTAGATAGGTAGCAAGGAAAAACTCTTTAATATATTATTCCAATTTGCATGATAGCAATAGGTGGTAAGGCAAGGCAATGATATGCATATCCCAAAGACTACCATTACATTTACATAATTGTGAAAAGAAAGATATATTTGATTTAAATAATTGTAAAACAAAGAATATATTTGGTTTAAACTTTGGAATATATAAAATGAAGGATATGTGCAGTTTCAAATTTGAGATAAAAAGGTGAATGGGTTTTTTCGAATTTTGAATAAAGCCTCAAACCTTGGATAAAAGAGTTGATGGGTTTTTTCAAACTTTGCATAAACTTTTTTTTGATGTGCACGATTCGCAGGCTAACAATAAGACCTCCGAACAAAAACTTTGGATAAAAGTATTTTTTTTGAAAGAATATTTTTAAAAAACTTTGGATGGATGACACAGTCAGCGCAATTAATATGAATTCAATACCCAAGCAAACATAATAGTCCCTGCGCTGCCAAAGGCAGGGACAAATAATAAAAGTGATCATAGGCTTGAACATAGTAAATCAAATAAATCAAATGCGATGCCTACTTGGGCTAAGGGAAATTTAAGCACAATGGGACATTTAATACCCACCTTGAATATTAGACACAAATAAACAAAATTAGATTTGTTTTAATTTTAATTTTAACTCTCCATCCTATTCAAACATATAAAATTGACATATTGAGTGGTAGCATCAATCAGATTCCCTTGTTCTTATCACGAGAAATCTATGACCGGCGGTCCATACGCGAACAAACATTATTTTATATTAAATGAATAGAATCCTAAATTACCATCCAACTTAATTCTAAATAATTCAATTTGTTTTCCCTATATTTTAAATTCATTTAAATAAAAAATTATAATTATATATATTTATTTATTTATATTTTCAAAACCTATTTTATATAATATATAAATTATAAAATAACAAAATTGTGCTTGATACCCTAAGTAGTAACAAAAGGTAAATTAAAAAAAAAAAACTTGGGTGGAACTAAATTAATTCTTAATCATATATAAAAATAATTCTATTTTATATAATAGAATTGTTATTTATTAAAAAATCTTTCGAGGTGCAACTTATTTTTTGAGTGAAAAATTTGAGGAAAGGTTTGCACCTCGATAGGTTTGATCCCTCTCGGCACTTGATAGATCTGGTGTTAAGATGGATCTAGGCTAGTTTCAGTCATGTACAGTCATACAAAATTTGTTGAACATCTAATTATTTTGATCATTTTAAATATGCTAAATATGTCTAAAATTAATTTGGTCAATTTAATTTAAAATTTGCTTAGTTACCTCAGTTTGTTGAGATGAGAGAGGCTGTTAGTAACTTGAATGATGAAATACAAATTTTGAGTGCAAAGTGTCAATGTAACAATTTTGATAGATAGAAAATGTGAATACTAAGAATATAGGCAATTACAAACAATCTTCATTGCAATCAATTTGAAACTATTTTCTTCTAATGTTCCTATTGTCACACCTATTAGTTTTTCCATTTTCTCATATTGATCATATGAAAAGAGTAGTTGGAATCATAGACCATTCAAATATTTAACTCGAGCTATTGTAGTAAACAATGTACCTTGTCTTTGTTCCTCTCCAATATTCCCTTTTCTCATATCGATCATATGAAAAGAGTAGTTGGAATCATAGACCATTCAAATATTTAACTCGAACTATTGTAGTAAACAACATACCTTGTCTCTGTTCCTCTCCCATATTAATAGTAGTTTTCTCGAAATTCAATCATTGTGACTTATGGAGTGTTAAACTCCAAATAATTGTCAATGGTAGTTATTTTTTATTACCGCATTTTAATTCAAAGTAATTAACAATGTTGAATGATGGAAAATGGGTCTCGGATGCGGGTGCACAAGACAGATGATCAGAGGATGGTGGCGTAAGCAGTCGGCGCCTGGAGTACGCCTCGTGCCACCTGGTTCCACCTGAAGATGGCATTCAATTCTCTGCCAAGTTCATTCAAAGCCAAGCTCTCTTGGTTTGACATTCCCCACAGGTTCTCTGGCATTAAACCGATGGCGCTTAGCCATCCTAGATTTGTTCCCTCCTCTCGCAATTTCGGCTTCCACGCAGATGCAGAGCTCTGTTCGGTGGAGGTTTCAGGTATCCATGGTATACAGGCTCGTGAAACTCCTCTTAAGACTCTTCTGGAATGCCTCTGCGATTTCAGCATTCTCCTCCCCTATAAGCTCTCCAGCTCTCCTAATTCTCTGATATTCAAGTCAATTCTCCCCCTTCTTGTTGATCCTGTTCAGCCCAGTTCTGCTGTTTGCTCTATTCTCCATCCTCTGGGCAATATGACCATCCTGAGACAGAAAATTGGTTTCCGCAGAGGAGGCATTCGTGGTCAGCCCCTGCGCCATGCCTTTGCCTCATCTGAGGATACCACTACTGAAATTCCGCCTGTTCATGGTCGTGGTCGTGGTCGTGGCCGTGGAAGGGGACATCGGGCTGCAATTTCGAATCCTCATCATTCCCATGAGCACTCAGCTCGCTTTCAAATCCCTTACAGGCTTAGCAACCACTCCTTCGTCGCTACTGTCATGATTCAGCTCAGTGAAGGCGTCGCAGATGTGGCCACTGCTACTATGCATGAAACTTCAGAGCAGAAGACGAATGATATGCCTAGCACATCTCAGAATCATCGCCAACAGTCTCAGGTACCTAAAAATGCTTCTCTCCTAGCTCAGCCGACTATGGCACACTCAAATCCTCCGGATGCTGGGCATCAGCCATATGATAAAGGCCTTTCATCTGACGAGGATGACCTCTCCAGTTATGGTTGCCAAATTGTGGAAGAATCGCCCTCCTATGCTCACGATACCTGATCTGGATGTCGTCATCCTTTGGAATCATAGTGTCTGGTCAAAGAACATGCTTACTGGTTTTCTGTCTCTGTTTAATGGTCCACTGTCTATGTAAACAGTTCGCGTCAATAGTTTTACTTATGTTTAGCAGTTTTGGAACCTCAGTCAGTATGCGTTTTGTAATGACAGTTTGGGTTTAGTCTCAGGCAGTCTGGTTTTTAGTTTTTCAAATCCTTCAGGCGAGATAGCCAATATCCTGGCTAGACCTCAAGAGGCTGCCGCCCCTATGTAAAATTTTTGTATCATTAATAGAAATAGTCTGATTCAGAAAAAAAAAAAAATGATGGAAAATGGGAATAATAAGAATGTACCCAATTATAAATAGTTTATAGTTTTAAGAAGCAAACATTTGGGGTAAGCAAACATTTTATTTGGGATGAAAATTCAAGTATGGTATTTATGGTTGAATAATTTTTATGTGCTTACACTAAGAGAGAGTGTGTATGTTTTGGCGGTGAGAAGGAGAGACAAGGGGAGATAGAGATATATATATATGGGGGGGTAGGGGAATGGAAGAAGAGAGAGGCAAAGACATGGAGGGAGGAAGAGATATAGATATGGAGAGAGAAATATGAGAGAGAGAGAGAGAAGGGGAAGAGAGAGAGAGACGAAGGGGAAAGGAAGGGAGGGAGAAAGAGATAGATAGATATGGAGAGAGGGTGTGTATGTTTAGGGGATGAGATAGAGAGATAAAGAAGGAGAGGCAATGGGGGATAGATATATAGATGAAGGAGGTAGAGATGTTCTTACACTGAAATCAATGCACATTATTAATCTAATTACTTTGAAATTAATGTACATCATACATCTTGTTGCATCAAGTCAGAAATTAACATATACACTAAAATCAATGCATCTAGTGCAAACAATCAAATAGGATTAGAAATCAACATCTATACTGAACTCAATGCATCTAGTGCAAGCAATCAAATAGGATTAAAAATCAATATCTACACTAAAACCAATGCATCTAATGCAAGTAATCAAATATGAGTAGAAATCAACATCTACTTTGAAACCAATGCATCTAGTGTAAGGTATTAAATAGGATTAGAAATTGACATCTAAACTGAAATCAATGCATCTAGTGCAAGCGATAAAATAGGATTAGAAATCAATATCTACACTAAAACCAATGCATCTTATGCAAGCAATCAAATAGGAGTAGAAATCAACATCGACATTGAAATCAATGCACCTAGTTTAAGCTATTAAATAGAATTATAAATCGAAATCTACACTGAAATCAATCCATATAGTGCTTATGATCAAATAGGATTAGAAACCAACAACCACATTGAAAATATTAAATATTCATGACTTTCTAGATCTACCTTCTATGTATGTATTTGTCTCTGTGAGACTCTTTCTTCCTCCCTCTCTCTCCACCTTCCATTATGTGTCTACCTCCCTCCCCCTCTCCTCTCTCTTCCCCTCCCTCTCCCCTATCTCATTTTATCTGCCTCTCCTAAAATTTCTCTATCTTTCTCTTCTTTCCTCCATATCTATATTTATACCTCCCTCCATATCTCTTTATTTGTCTCTCTAGCTCAACCTCCTAAACATATGTCATGCTCTCTCTCTCTCTTTACCCATATCTATAAATCTATATATCTATCTCTCCCTCTTCCTTTCCCTCTCTATCTCTTCCCCTTCTCTCTCTCTCTCTCTCTCTCTACCCCCTCCATCTCCCATATATCCTTCTTCCTCCCTCCCTCTCTTTGCATCTCTCTTCTACCCATTCCCCCACCCCATCTATATCTCTATCTCCCCTTTTCTCTCATTCTCACCCACAAAACATACACACTCTCTCTCCATATCTATCTATCTCTCCCTCCCTCCCTCTTCCTCTCCCTCTTTGTCTTTGCCTTCTCTCTCTCTCTCTCTCCCCTCCATATCTATGTCTCCCTATCTCTCTCTTCCCTCCTCTTCTCTCTCCCTCATTCAATCTTCATCTCTCCCTTGTCACTCCCTCTCTTTCCCCCTCCAAATCCATCTCTCTCCCTCTCTCCCCCTCCTTTATCTCTCTTCCTTTCTCTCTCTCACTGTGCCTCTCACCTCTATTTCTCTCTCCCACACTTTATTCCCCCTTCCATATCACTCTCTTTCTTAAATATGATCCCATTGTATTGTATTTAAGTAAGTATACAATTAAATAAAAAAGATATTTGGTTGCAGAATATTAAACCTATATTTTGGATCAATCATGTTAAAGAAAATATAATAATAAAAAAATTTAAAAAATCATGCACTATCTTTCCTCTATCATTGTTAATCACTTACTTTTCTTTATGATCACTTGGATCCTTAGTTAAGATGCATCTATCCTAGTTCTTTATAATATTATTTATATTATATAAATTTCACATATGTATATATTACAGTATTCTCATTTTTTAATTTATTAAAACCTCCATTTAATCTCTAAGAAAATATTGTTAGTAGTCATGAGGATGGAGGGTTTAGATATACCTCACGTGTACTTATAACTTTTTTCTCTTAGATTTAATTAAATTAAATTATTTTTATTTTGAAATAAGTCATTGTTTTTGGGCATGTGATATTGATAAGCCAAGGTATTGGCCCATGGAATTTTAACAATTAAAATTGTAGATCCATAACATAATAATCAAAAGTCTAGATGGCCCATGGTATTGTAAAAAACCTACTTAGAAATTAATAATATCCATGGTAAATATTCATGATCAAAAATCTTGTCATATTGTAAATATTAAGTTTTTATCCGTTTATTAATTAAATTTATAGATGGAACACATCTATATTAATTGTTACAAATATATTGATTACAAAAAAATATAATATTACAATATTATATGTTACCCAATATATGTTAATATTAGCCGACACATTTTTTATTTTTATTTATTTTTATTTTAAGGCAACATTACACATATCTTCAGTATATACAATATATATTAGCTCACACATATATAGTAACGTTACACAAATATTTAGCATATACAATATATATTAGCCGACACATATATTTTTTTAATATTTCTTTTAATGTAACTTTACGACAACATCTCCATCATATTTTTTTTAATATTTTTTTTAATGTAACGTTAAGTTGCGTGACAACATCTCCCTCATATTTTTTTTAATATTTTTTTTAGTGTAATGTTACGTTACGTGACAACATCTCCCTCATATTTCTTTAAATATTTTTTTAATATAAGGTTATGTTACGTGACAACATCTCCCTCATATTTTTTTAATATTTTCTTTAATGTAATGTTACATTACATGACAACATCTCCCTCATATTTTTTTAATATCTTTTAATGTAATATTATCTTAGGTGACAAGATCTCCCTCATATTTTTTTAATATTTTTTAATGTAACCTTACCTTAGATGACAACATCTCCCTCATTTTTTTTAAATATTTTTTAATGTAATGTTACCTTAGGTAACAACATCTCACTCATATTTTTTAATATTTTTTAATGTAAGGTTACGTTACATGACAACATCTCCCTCAGATAATGGGTTGTAAACTTCCTCTCGCCGCAATAAGCAATAATAATTATTTATAGTGTTATTATTATTAGTCATTACTAGAATAAGAATATACCAATATATTTGATGTTTATATATATATATTAGCTGACACATCAATTAGTTTTAATATTTTTTTAATGTAACATTACGTGACTCTCTCATATTTTTTAAATATTTTTTGATGTACCATTACCTTATGTGACAACATCTCCCTCATATACTGAGCTCTAGACTGCCTCTTAGCACAATAATAATTATTTATAGTGTTATTATTATTAGTGATTACTAGAATATACCAATAATAAATATATATATATATATATATATATAAATAATATAATATAATATAATATGTTAAGTCATATATAATTATTTATAGTGTTATTATTATTAGTCGTTACTAAATAAGAATATACCAATATATTTTATGTTTAATTATATATATATATTTATTTGTTGTAAGAAATTTAATAATGATATTTATGTTAATAAAATGTTAAGAAAGTTTAGAATTTTTTTATTATAAATATTATGTTTATCTTTAAGATTTAATAAAAGAATAATATAGGTTATTTATAGTGTTATTATTATTAGTTGTTATTAGAATAAGAATAAGAATAAGAATATATATATGTGTGTATGTTTTGTAAAAATATTAATAATGATGTTTATCTTAAAAAAATGTTAAGAAATTTTAGAACTTTTTATTATAAATATTAGGTTTATTTTTAAGATTTAATAAAAAAATAATATGATTTATTTTGGCTATTCAATAAAAAGGTAAGATTAAATTTATTAAGCTACTTGTATTTATAAATGAGGTTTTGTGATTATTTATATTATTAAAACATATTTTAGTCATATACTCAATTTCCAACTTTAAGATTTGAATTTTTGGCAATTTTTTTGCCACAATTATCTACCTTTTTGGCAACTTTGTTGCTACAATTATCTACTTTGCTTGCATGGACGTAGATAGGGGTGTCTATTTTCGAATAGGGTTTCAAAATTTTAGTTTAATTAATAATAATTATTATGTAGATGATATCGATCTATTTTTCACAAAACATTCTAGAATATTCTTAGTAGTATACACAAATTAAAGGATGAGATTTCTCTAGAAAATAGCTAGGTTCTTTTACTTATATATATTAATTAAAAAAAATGTCAAATGAAGCGAATTAGGGTTTTTTTGGGCATATAGTATTAATAATCCATGCTAATAACATATGGTATTGATTAATTTTATGATTCTTTTTTAATTTTAGGAATGTGAAATGTATTATAAAATAATTATTCTAATATTTACTGCGGAAAATAAGTAGATATCAATATTTACCAAATTTTTAATTTATGTAACTACACTAATCTTATCAAATCTTATCAATTTTCATCAATCCTGTAATTTATATAGTTGGGCTAATTAAAACCTTGCCAACACAATATCATGTATATAACCAATCCTGTAATTTATATCATTGGGATAATTAAAACTTTGCCAACACAATATCATATATATAACCCTATCATAACACCATATATATCACTGTATTATAGTGATATTCCTAGGAAAATGGCAATGTAGGAATGTACTACTACTTTTAAGATGACCATTGCATTTGCCATAAAGAATTTTTTCACCAAATCCTCCACCACGCTTGTGTTTTAAAGTAATATACCACATCTTGGAACCTCATCACGTTCATGAGTGTAATTAACGCAAGGAAGCTACCACTTAGTGGGAATAGGACTATCACATAACACGGATAAATTAAGACATATTAATGTAGTTCAAATTAATAATTCAAGGGATTTAGAACAATTATTTAATTAGGGTGACAAATATGTCTATTTTGAAATAAGGCTTTTAGAATTTTAATTTAATTATCAATAGCTATTAGGTGGGTGGTATAGATTTAACAACCATGGAATATTACAGAATTTGAGTAGTAGTATACATAAATCAAAGGTTGAGATTTACCTTAAAAATTATGTCCTTTTTGTCTCTTTAATTAAATTAATTGATTAAAAAAATGTCACATGAACAAGTGTCATATAAAGTGAGTTATCATTTTTTTGGGCATGTAATATTGATAACCATAGTATTGGTCCATGGTATTGTAACAAAACATATTTATAAATTATGAATATTCATAATAAAGTGGGGTTAAATTTTCATGGTTAAGAATCTTGTTCCATACTTTTTTATATGTATATATGCTTAATTTATATATAAATTTATTTATCATTATAAATTTAGTATTTAGTTAGTTTTTATGATTTATTTATTTATTTTAGCAACATGATATATATCATGTAAAAAGTGTTTTGATGTGTATTATGGATTGATGCCTATAGACATTTACAAGCCATTTAATTTATAAGGCTACACTATTGCTTTCCATCTATTATATGATACATTTGACATAATAAATAAATGATTACATTGATAGATGTGTCTATTTTAGAACATAATTTTCAAAATTATATTTTAATTATAAAAAAATATTAGGTGGATAGTAGAGATTTAACCTCCACAAGAATATTCTAGAATATTTTTAATAATAGTAAAAAATCAAAAGTTATAATTTATTTCAAAAATAGTTATTTCCTTTCAACTGTTATAATTAAATTTATTAATTAAAAGAAAAAGTCATATAACCATAGTCATATGAAATTGGTTATAGTTTTTGTCGAATGTGGTATTGATAAGAAACAATAATGTGACAAAACTTATTTATAAGCTAAGAATATCATGGTTAAGTAGAGTGAAAGCTAATTAATATTTAAAATTTCATCCATTTATTTAGGGGAGACACGAAAATATGGCACCTTTCATTTATAACCATAAGGTAAAGATTTGGACTAAAAGAAAGATCAATCTATCAACTTTTATTAGAAGGCACACATATGTGTAAATCACCTTCTGAAATTTGTAAATATAATTTATATATTAAAAATAATTAATATTAAATATTAGGATCGTATATAAGTATATATTCAAAATAAAAAATCTAAACAATATTACTTAAAGTTTGTAATATTGAGTATTTATTAATTGCACCAAAAGGTTTTAGATTTATAATAAAGTATGATAGAGATGTCATCGTGTATTTAAAGTGGTCAATTTTACTTGATCATATGTCAGCAAAATAAATATTATGAATAATAATCCATGGTGTATCGATTGTATACATGATAAATATTTTCCTTTGACTAGGGAGCCTAACCCCAAGGGGATCAAGATATAATAACCCGTGATCTTCCCAACTTTGCAAGAGATTTAACAGGTCCCATATCTAGCTCATGAATTAACATGGATCTAAAGTACAATTCAAAATATTTGATCTATTGATATAAATAAAAGGTATTTAAAAATATATTAATAGTTATAAATTATGAATATTCCTAAGAAGATTATTGGAATAATAATCTTGATTATTATCGTTAGTATCATAAAATATGACATCATGCTCAATCACGATATTGTATTCTTCCTTAAAAAATAGTTACACTGCATTGTATTATAAAAAGAAAGATTGTATATCTCTCCATATTGTTTGTACACATATCAAGAAAGTATAAAAAAATGAATTCATTTAATATAGAAATATGTTTCATGTTACCACTTTGATAAATTTCGAACACATGTTTTAGGGTTTCTACTATTTTTTTTGTGTTGCATTGTCCATTATCCCCATAGGGAACTTGTCTCTCACACCTATAGATCCAAAGGCTACTACTTTTCACAACCTTGTTGGTGCTCTATCAAAACTAGTCAAGGCTCAACTATCACATTGTGTTAAGACATCTAATAACATGTAGATTTTGCGCATGTACAACTCGAAGCATCCATGCACATGGGAAGAAATCATCCCCTATGTCTAGCACAACTACAATAGATATCTCCATAGCTCAATGGGCGACAACCCCTTTCAGGTGTGGTTGGGGTTTTAGACACTATGTCCCATTGATGTGGCCATACCATTTGCATCTACTCAGGAATATTCGGCTCATGTACAGTTCGAAGCTGAGAGGGCTAATAGTTTCATTGAGTGCATTCATCACATCCGCCAACAGTTCTATGACCTATTGGGCAGGGCCAATGCTAAGTACAAGCAACGTCATGATTAGCATCGGGTGCCACACAAGTTCTAGGTGGGCGATAAAGTTTGGTTACATTTGCAGAAGGAGTACCTTACTGGGGCCCACTGCAAGATTCTCCCACTTTGATATGGGTCATACAACATCACCAAGGTTATAGGGGACAATTCCTTCGAGCTCATCATTCCACCGTTCCTTTGCCTACACCCAGTATTCAATGAGGACCAGCTGCAACCATACTTTCCCCCATTGTTGGACACATCTGACATTTCTGAGCAGTTGACACCGACAAGGCTTAACCCATGCTGCATCGAATAGGCCACAACTAATATGAGCATAGACATAAAAATCAAGAATACTCACCAGTAAAGGATCCAACTATATTGAGTTGTCAAATTAGGCCAACTCCTTCACCAGGGAAAGTGGTTCACCAGGGACTAGGTTCAACAGAAATTTCCTCACCTCATGGAAGCTTTGCATGCAATGGTGACCATTTCTTCTTAATGTTGAAGGACTAATCCAAGTGTATCTTGGTGACCACCCACCTATTCCCTTTATTATAGAAGCATTTACTATTTTTAACAGTTTTTGGGTCTTGAACTTTCAGAGCTATTTTGACCCTCTAAACAACATTTTTTTGAGGTTTGCAACCTTGCCAACCACAAATATGGTAGTACTCATAGAGATATTTCCAACGAGGTCTTGTATGCACCAAATGAATATCATATGACCAAGTTATGACCCTCGGAAGTTAGTTGGCCAACTAACCCCAACAAGGCCCACAAACTCTTGGTGTTCCATCTCTTGGGGTTAGGGTTTTTGTTGATTAGGGTTTCCCTTTATTGTTCAATAATACAAAGGCTGTTGAGCCTAATTGTAACATAATTCATAGGCATGTAGCCACTACATCGCTTCTCCAAGTTAAGCTACCATTGCCCAAGATAGATTATTTCCATTCTACTTGTAAGCATCTTTAAGTTCTTTGATATTAATGAAATGAAGGTTTATTTCTACTGCATATTTGTGTTTATATTGATATCTATATTCTATTACAATTGTGCATAATTCTGGATCAGTGGTTTTAGAGCGATCATCTCTTTATCTATTTTTCTTCACATGTCCCCAATGATATCAGGGTATAAGGAATTAGGGGCGCGAACTGGTTTATCCTTTGCAAGACCAGCCTTGCAAATCCCGATGGCCTCCCATGGTAGAAGAAAATAAAGATGAGGGAGCAGGAGAATCCTTTCAAAATATTCCTCAACGAAGCCCTCGAGCGACAGAGGAATGCGATGATGGATAGCTTTACCCAAATCCTTCGGCAAATACCCACAGGCGATGCATCTTCATCTACAAGCCACTCTAGAGGTGCCACTTCCTTTAAGGTACAAGTCAACTTTGAAATTCGCATATTTGAAGGCCAGATAGATGCAAAAGCAGTAGATAGATGGTTAAATATGTTGAAAGGATATTTTTCAGGTCATGACTTTTCTAATAAAGAAAAGATTACTTTTTCACTCCTCAAAGTCAACCCCATGTCAAGGACTGGTGGAAAACCTAATGAGAACAAAAAAATGAGAGGGAACTGTTACTGTTTTCAGCCACACCCACTTGGAATTATTTCCACAATACCATCAAGGAACAATATTACCTTTTCATGATCTATGAAGATAAATACATAAAGTGGATCATGTGGCAGGAGGGAAGGGACCAAAACGTGATAGAGTTCACAAATATTTTTTATACCCTTCGCACGAATTTGGGTATTAAGTATTCTGAGCGAAATTTGGTAATCAATTACCAAAACTTTCTACACAAGTACATTCAAGACGAGATGGTGTTCCTGGACATCTCCTTGCTTGGTGCCTCCTATCGATGCACTATAAAGATCAAGCAAAAATTTAAACAGAAGAAGCGAGACTTTGTATCTACAAATCTGAAGCAAGGGAAAGGCGCCCCCAAACTACAGAATAAAGGAAAATCCAAGGCGAGGTGACCCATGAAAATCCACCGAAGTCGCAAGAAAATAGTAATGCCACGAAGACAAAAAGGACACATGGAAATGATGTGAGTTCCATAAGAACCCCACTCACAACACAAGTGAGTGTCAAGATAATTAGTCATTGGTGGCTGAGTTGAAGGCTTCTCAATCAGACACATGTTATTAATCTAAGTAAGAACCTGAGAAGGGGAATGAAAAAGGAAACTAGATTATTTATACAGAGCCCAGTGCCACATTTTCCGCCACCAACATCCAGAAGATTGAGCCCGAACTTCCAGAGGAGGGGGAGGGCTTCTTCAACTCAAATATGTGGGTGAAGGGTTCTTTGTTACAGTTCATTTTCGACAGTCGAAGCCAAAATAACCTCATTTCAGAATATTTCATGAAGATGTTTAGGCTACCAACCACAACACGCCCACATCCATACACCATTGCTTGGCTTCACCAAGTGCGAGATCTTTGCGTCAGCCAATAATGCTTCCTTCCCTATAGCATCAAGCCCTTCACAGATGAGGTACTATGTGATGTTTCTCCTATTGAAGTTTTTGATGTATTATTAGGCAAGCAATACCTAATGAAGCATCATTTTGTGTATGAGTCTAGGCCTCCCACTGTTATTATCACTTTGGGTGATAATTTATACAGGATATCGGAGGTAGCAAGGCCTACCACCATCTCTTTAATCTCTGTGAAGCAATGAAGTAAGACCATTTCCCAGACTAGGAAATGTTTCTTCCTTATGATTTTCCCTCAGGGAAAGAAGAATATTAAGGCCACCACAATGGCCTCCATAGAGGGCTCCTCCATATGGAAGTAGTAGATGGACAAGGTTGTGGAGGAGTACAGTGACATCTTCATCTCACCCACAGGGATACCCCTACACTGTGAGGTCAAGAAATCCATCGATCTAACCGCAGGCGTGTCCTTACCCAATGAACCGATCTACTCATGCTCTATTATAGAGGATGATGAAATTAAGAGGTAGATTGAGGAGCTGTTGTAGAAAGGGAATATCAGACCAATTTCATCACCTCGTGGGAGCCTGATCATGTTGGTAAAGAAGAAAGATGACACCTGGACACTTTATATTTATTATCGAGTGTTGAATAAGATCATTTTCCAGAATAGGTATCCAATCCCATGGATTGATGACCTTCTGGACCAGCTCAAGGGAGCCAAATACTTCAGTAAGATTTATTTGAAGTTCTATCATCACCAGGTGCCAATCGAACCTTCTAATGTGTTGAAGACTGCCTTCAAATCCAAGGAGGACCTTTTAAAATGGTTGGTAATGCCTTTTTGGTTGACGAGTTTCCCTGCAACCTTCATGCAGCTAATGGAGGACTTCTTGCAGTCTTTCACCAACTTGTTCGTGGTAGTGTACCTGGATGATATCCTGATTTTCAACTGGAGTTGGGAAGAGTACATACACCATATTTGATACATCCTTCAAACCCTGCGATATCACAAATTGTGTGCCAATTTAGAGAAATGAACTTTTGGTATGACCCAGGTTCAATATGTGGGGTACATCATTCATGGGCAAGGTGTGCATTGGACCCAACCAAGATACAAGTTATTCGGGATTGGCCAGCCCCAACCACTCTAACAGATCTCCACAACCTTTTGGGTATTATAAATTTCTATCATAGGTTCGTGTTTGGATTCTCTCATATCACTTGGCCTTTGATTCAAGTCACCAAGGGTGGAGCGAAAGAAAATTTATTTTGGTCTGAATCCCAAGAGAACCTATGTGTCGAGTTGAAGCATCGTCTTTGATCTGAACTAGTGCTAACATTACCATATCTACAACAACCATTTGAAATCGATACATACTCCTCCAACTATGTTATTGTTGCAGTTCTTACCTAGCAGGGGCATCCAGTGGCATATCACAGTGAGACACTTTTAGATATAGTCTGAAAGTATCCCACTTATGACAAAGATGTGTATTCCATTGTGCAAGCCTTCTGACAATGGAAGCATTACATTATGGGGAAGGAAACGATCATCCACACAGACCACTGACCCCTGAAATTCATACAGACACAATGGAAGTTGCAGAATGATCGCCATAAAAATGGTCTACCTATCTACAAAAGTTCCATTTGAACAAAAAGTAAAAGAAGGGGAGCACCAATAATGTTGCATACTATCTCATATAACCACCAGTTATAGTGCTGACCACTATGCTTGACTCTTGTGGACAAGAGACTTCGGGATGGCTGCATATTTACAAGAGGGAACTAGAATTCAGAAACTCATACCAGATGCTCCTGGAAGGTAGGAAAGTTCTAGATATCCACCTCCAGGGTGCACTATTATGCCACCTGGGACACCTCTCTATTCTTGCAAGTGAGCCTGCTAAGATAATTTGGGAGGCACAATATAGTCAAGTCGCTAGACATTTCAGAGTAGATAAAATAGTGGCAGTACTGTATAAGTATTTTTATTGGCCAAAACTTCGATAGGATGTTGGGAAGTACATCATATCCTGCACTCCCTTTGCCATTTCCAAATCGAAAATCAAGAAGAAAGGTCTATATACTCCTTTGCCTACTCCTGGGTTGCCTTGGGAATCCATCTCCATGGATTACATGTCGATATTTCCTTCTACTAAGCATGGCAATGAAAGTGTGTTCATGATCATCTACAGATTCACTAAGATGGTGATTCTGGTGGCATACAAGAATAGTATCACAACAGAAGCCACTGTTAAGCTCTTCTTTGAATGAGTGTGGGTACACTTTGGGAACCCTTAGCCCATTATCTCAGATCAAGAAAGCAGGTTCTTGGGTACATTTTTCTCAAGCCTCCGGTCGATGTTGGATACCATTCTCACTAAGTCCATGACCTTCCACCCCTAAACTAATGGCCAAACAGAGGTCATCAATAAGATGATCGTGCACATTTTATGCATGTACAACTTGAAGCATTAATGCAAATGGGATGAAAGCCTACCATATGTCCAAGAAAACTACAACAGAGCTCTCCATAGCTCAACTAGCCATAGCACCTGTCAAGTGGGGTTGGGATTCCAGTCATTAGGTGCCATTGATGTGGGCATACCATTTGCAGCTACTCAGGAAGATTCAGCTCATGTCGAGTCTGAAGATGACAGGGCTAACAAATTCATTGAGCATATTTAGCACATCCTCCAGTAGGTCCATGGAATATTGGATAGGGCCAATACTAAGTAAAAGTCACGTCATTATCACCATCAGGTGCTGCACAATTTCTAGGTGGGTGATAAAGTTTGGTTAAATTTGCAGTAGGTGTGCCTCACTAGGCCCCACTGCAAGCTTCTCCTGCTCCAATATGGGTTGTACACCATTATCAATGATGCAAACAATAATTCTATCAAGCTCAACATTCCACTATTCTTTGGCCTGCACTTAGTATTCAATGTGGACCATTTACGACCATTCTTTCCACCATTGTTGAACACATCTGACGTTGCTGAGCACCTAACACCAACAGAGATAAACCCAAGTTGCATCAAATATGCCACAAATGACAGGATTATGGACATGCAGATCTTGAACACTCATCATGAGAGGAGCTAGATATATCAAGTTTTCATGGTAGGCCATCTCCTACACCAGGGCAAGTGGTTCACTGGGGACCAGGTTCAACAAAAATTTCCTCACCTCATGGAGGCTCTGAACACAATGGGGACCATTTATTCTTAAGGGAGGAGGATTGATCTAGGTGGATATTGGTGGCCACCTGCCTATTCCACCTATAACTCCAGTCAGTTTCATCATTTCCTTGATTATATAAGCATTTACTATTTTTAGCAGTTTTTTGGGTCCTAAACTTTTGGAGTTGTTTTGATCCCCTAAAGGGAATTTTTTGAGGTTTGTAGGAGCATACCAAAAAACCTATTTTAACTCAGAAAGATCTTTCAAATGAGATATTATACACACCAAATGAAGATCATATGACCAAGTTATGACCCCCCGAAGTTGGCTACCCAACTAACCCTAATGGGGCGCACAATCGCTTGGTGTTCCATCTCTTGGGGTTAGGTTTTTTTTTGTTTAGAGTTTCCATTTGATGTTAAATAATAAAAATTCCCTTGAACCTCATTGTAGCACAGTTCATAGGTATGTAGCTGCCACATTTCTTCTCAAAGATAAGCTACCATCACCCAAGCTAGTTTATTTGCATTTTTCTGGTAAGTATCTTTCAATTCTTTGATATTAATGAAATGAAGATTTATTTCAGTTGCATCTCTGTGTTTATGTATATATCTATATTCTATTGCATTATTGCATCAGTTTGGCTCAGTGGTATTAGAGCGGTCTTGATCTGTAAACTGTTGTGGATATTCTACTAGATAGTTGATCACAACAAATCTAATAATAATATATTAAAACACTAAATTTTTACACTATTACAGTTTTATTAAAATTCTAGACCCATGGATTTAACTATACTTAGTGCATGCATGTGAATGGAAATTATGCAAAAAAGTAGAGAATGAAAAAATGAGATCACACACAAACATAAGACACAAGATATACTCTATGGGAAACCTTTTCGAGAGATAACCTAGCTGGAAGGTGAGGTCAATTCGCCCTCTTTCTCTATTTGGAAATATGGCTGCAAGTACAAAGAAGTAATATTTGTGGCCCATGGGCTGCTATAGTGCACATATCCTCTCTGTATCCTATACCTCCCATCTCTCCTAGCTACCTTTTCTCAAGTATGGAACAAAATGTTCTCGAAAGAATGGAATGTCTCTTCCTTCTAGTGGCCTTGTTATAACACAACATGATAGACTACTAGTCATTAATTTTGACTATATCAAATATTAACTAGAGTTACAATATAGAATATTCTAGATTATTTTACATAATAATCATGTGGCTAGCCCCCTTCCCATGAATAATGGGGGTTGATGTGGCATCCTCCCAAACTATAGGTGTGAAAACAAGAAGGTCAACTTTTGAGTGGCATAGCTTTTGCATACAAACTCTGATTGATGTGCTGCTTGCGTTGTTGAAAAGATCTCTATGTATAGAACAACATGAAATGGTGCTACAATAAAGAAGAATTTTTTACCTCCAAAAAAGGTCATTTGATGCCTGAAAATGCTTCGAGAAGTTTTCAGACCCAATTTCACCAAACTGGGTCCCGCCTGTAAAAAGGGTCTCATTAGCTGATTCCTCCACTTTTTCCGCTCTGAATGAATCGAGATGGATGAAAAACTGCATAATGATCCAATCCATGTTAGGTCTTCTCTTTCTCTACTTTTCTTTGCATGTCCCCAATGTGGTCAAGGTATAAGGAGTTAAGGCTCAAACTAGTTGAACCTTTTGTAAGACCAACCTCACAAACACCGACAACCTCCCATGGCAAAAAAAAGAAAGACGAGGTAACATGAAATCCTTTCAAAATATTTCTCAAGGAAGCCCTCGAGTGACATAGGAATGCAATGACGGATAAATTTTCCTAGATCCTTCAGTGGATACCCACAGGTGACACATATTCATCCAACAACTACTCTAGAGGTGCCACTCCTTTAAGGTGCAATTCAAATTTGACATTCCCATATTTGAAGGCTAGATAGATGAAAACATCATAGATATATGGTTAAATATATTGGAATGATATTTTAGTTCATGAATTTTCGAATTGAGAAAATATTACTTTTTCACTACTCAAATCCGCCCCCCATGTCAAGGACTAGTGGGAAACCTACTGTGAGAAGAAGGACAAGAAGGAACACTCACTATTTTTAGCCACACCCACTTGGAATTATTTTTGAGATGCCATCAAGGGACAATATTACTATGTCATGATTTATGAAGATAAATACATAAATTGGACCATGTTGTGGTAGGGAAGGGACCAACATGTGCCAAAGTTCACAAATACTTTTCATACCCTTCACACAAAGTTGGGTATCAAGGATTCTGAGTAGAATTTGGTACTCAAGTACCATGACTATCTACACAAGTACATCCAAGATGAGATGGAATTCCTGGAAATCTCCTAAGTTGGCATCACCTATAGATACGTTGTAAAGTTTGAGAAGAAATTTAAACATAAGAAACAAGACTTTGGATTTACAAATCTGAAGCAAGGGAAAGGTGCCCCAAAATCGCAGAACAAAGCACAAAGCTAAGTCGGGGTGACCCAGGACAACCCACTGAAGCCGCAAGAAAATAACAACACCACAAATACTAATAAGAACAATGGGAAATGGTGTGAGTTCCATAAGATCCCCACTCATAACACAAGTGAGTTTCAAGCAAAGAAGTCACTACTAGCCGAGTTAAGGCTTCCAAATCAGATGCATGTTCTAACTATGAGTCAAAAACTAATAAAGGGAAGTATATTATTAATGTGGAGCCCAGTGCCACCATTTCCATCACCAAGATCTAGAAGATTGATCCTAAAGATCAAGAGGAGGGGGAGTGGCTCTTCCACTTAGAGATGTGGGTGAAGGGTTCTCCATTGTAGTTCATTGTCAATAAAGGAAGCCAAAAGAACCTCATTTAAGTAGAGTTCGTGAAGCGGATGGGCCTACAAACTACACCACTCCTGCATCTGTACAACATCATGGGGCTTCACCAAGGGACAGATCTCTGCATCAACCAACAGTGCCTCCTTCCCTACAACATGAAGCCCATCACAGATGAGGTACTATGTGATGTTTCTCCTCTTGAAGTTTGTGATGTATTATTAAGCCAACCATACTTGTAGAAGCATCATGTTGTGTATGAGTCTAGGCCTCACACTATTATTATTACTTTGGGTGATAAGTTATATAGGATACCATAGGTAGCAATGCCTACCACCATCTCTTTAATCTTTGTGAAGCAATGCAATAAGATCATTTCCAAGATCGAGAAATTTGTCTGCCTTATGATTTTCCCTCAGGGAAATAATAATATTGTGGCCACCTCCATGGCCTTGAGATAGGGCTCCTCCCCATGGTAGCAGCAAATGGCCAAGGTCATGGATGAGTACATGGACATCTTCACCTCACCCACAGGGGTACCCATGCACTATGAGGCCAATCACTCCATTGATATGACTAGGGGCGTACCTCTACCCAACGGATAGATCTACTGACACTATGTTTATTAGAACGATGAAATTAAGAGGGATATTCAGGAGTTGTTGCAGAAAGGGAACATCAGGCCATGTTCATCACCCTCCAGGAGCCCAATTGTGCTGGTACAAAAGAAGGACAACACTTGGAGACTTTGTATTGACTATCATGTATTGAATAAGATCACTGTCCAGAATATGTGTCTAATCCCACAGATTCATGACATTCTGAACCAGCTCAAGCGAGCCAAATACTTCAACAAGATTTACTTGAAGTTCGGTTATCACTAGGTACCAATCGAACCATACGATGTGTGGAAGAATGCCTTCAAATCCAAGGAGAGCCTTTTCAAATGGTTGGTCATGCCTTCTAGGTTGACGAATGACCCTACAACCTTCATGCGGCTGATGGATGACATCTTGCGGCCCTTCACCAACTCGTTCGTGGTAGTGTACCTAGATGACATCTTGATCTTTAGCCAGAGTTCGAAACAACACATACATCATATCTGACAAGTATTTGATGCCCTCTAACAATACAAATTTTGTGCCAAATTTGAGATATGTAATTTTGGTATGACCCAGGTTAAATATCTAGGGTACATCATTAATGAGAGGAGTGTGCATATGGACCCAACGAAGATACAAGTTATTTGGGATTGGCCAACCCCAACCACTCTGACAGAGCTTCGTAGATTTCTGGTTCTTGCCAATTTCTATCACAGGTTTGTGTTGAGATTATCTCATAGTGCTTGGCCTTTGATTCAAGTCACCAAGGGCGGAGTGAAAGCAAAGTTCCTTTAGTCTCAATCCCAAAAGAAGACGTTTGTTGAGTTGAAGCATCACCTCTACTCTACACTAGTGCTCACATTACCAAATCTGCAACAACCATTTGAAATTGAGTCATACACCTCTGACTATGTAGTTCTTACCTAGAAAGGGCATCTCGTAGCATATCATAGTGAGACACTTTCTGATACAATCTAAAATTATCCCACTTATCACAAAATAAATTATTTCATTTTGTAGACTTGTTGACAATGGAAGCATTATATTCTGGGGAAGGAAATGGTCATCCACATAGACCACCGACCCCTGCAGTTCATACAGACACAAGGGAAGTTGCAGAATGATCTCCATCAGAAATGGTTCACATATCTACAACAGTTCCATTTGAACATCATGTACAAGAAGGGAAACATCAATAATGTTGCACACTGTGTTAGCCGACCAAGGGTTACGGTGCTAACCACTGTTCTCGACTCTTGTGGACATGAGACTTCGGGGTTCCCACGTGTTTACAAGAGTGATCCAAAATTTGGAAAAACATACCAGATGCTCCTAGAAGGCAAGCAAGTTTTAGATTTCCACCTCGAGGGCACATTGTTATGCCACTTGGGACATCTCTGTGTTCCTACAAGCGAGCATGCCAAGATGATTTGGGAGATGCACTACAGTTGGTACGTTGGACATTATGGAATAGAGAAAATAGTGGTAGTGTTGCAGAAGTATTTTTATTGGCTGAACCTTTGATTGGATGTTAGGAAGTACATTAGATCCTACACTAACTGCACCATTTACAAATCGAAAAAAAAGGATTACATACATCTCTGCCTACTCCTAGTCATCCTTGGGAATCCATCTTCATGGATTACATGTTAGGCCTTCCTTCGACTAAGCATGGCAACGACTGCGTATTTTTTATCATCAATAGATTCTTTAAGATGGCCATTCTAGCAACCTACAGGAACAATATCAGAGTAGAAGCCACTGCTAAGCTCTTATTTGAATGAGTGTGGATACACTTTTGGATCCCACAGTCCATTATCTCAGATCAGGAAAAAAGGTTCTTGAGTACATTTTCATCAAGCCTCTAGTTGATGTTGGATATTAAGTTCACTAATTCCACAATCTTCCACCTATAAATTGATGGGAAAATAGAGGTCGTCAACAACATGATCATGAAAATTTTGTGCATGTACAACTTGAAGCATCCACACAAATGGGATGAAAGCCTCCCCTATGTCCAACAAAACTACAAAAAATATCTCCATAGCTCAACTGGCCACATCCCCTTTTTGGTTTGGTTGGGATTCCAGCCACTAGGTCCATTGATGTGGGCATACCATTTGCATCTACTCAGGAAGATTCGGCTCATGTCCAGTCTCAAGCTGATAGGGATAAAAAATTCATTGATTGTATTTAGCACATCCTCCAGTAGGTCCATGACATATTGGACATGGCTAATGCTAAGTAAAGGCATTGTCATTATCAATATTACATGTCACACAAGTTTTAGGTGGGAAACAAAGTTTGGTTACATTTGCAGTAGGAGCGCCTCGTTGGGCCCCACCAAAAGCTTCGCCCGCTTCGATATGGGTCGTACACCACTAGCAAGGTTGTAGGAGACAATGCCTTCGAGCTCAGCATTCCACTATTCCTTAGCCTGCACCCAGTATTCAATGTGGACCATCAAGGACCATTCTTTCCCCCATTTTTGGACACATCCGACGTTGATGAGCAGCTGACACGAGTAAAACTCAACCCAAGCCGCATTGAACATGCCACAACTAACAGGATCATGGACACACATATCAAGAACACTCACCAATAGAGGATCCAATTGCATCAAGTTGTCAAAGTTATCCAACTCCTACACCAGGGCAAGTGGTTCACTAGGGAGTAGGTTCAACAGAAATTTTGTCACCTTATGGAGGCTCTGCACAGAGTGGGGACCATTGCTTCTTAGGGGGGGGGATTGATCCAAGTGGATATTGGTGGCCACCCACCTATTTCACCTATACCTCCTATCGGTTTCATAAATTTCCCTGATTATAGCATCATTTACTATTTTTAGTAGTTTTTCGGGTCCTAAACTTTTGAAGTTATTTTGAACCCCTAAATAGAATTTTTTTGAGCTCCACAGGGGTTTTCTGCAAACCCTATTTTAACTCAAAGAGATATTTCAAATGAGGTATTTTACACACCAAATGAAGATCATATGACCAAGTTATGGTCTAGAGAAGTTGGCTACCTAGCTAACCCCAACGGGGCGCACAATCTCTTGGCGTACCATCTCCTCAGGTTAGGGTTTTGGGTTTTTAGGGTTTCCATTTATTGTTAAACAATAAAAATTCCCCTCAGCCTCATTGTAACACAGTTCAGAGTCATGTAGCTACCACATCTCTTCTTAGAGATAAGCTACCATCGCCCGAGCTAGTTTATTTACATTCTGCTTGTAAGCATATTTCAACTCTTTGATATTAATGAAATGAAGATTTCTTTCTGTTGCATCTTTGTGTTTATTTTTATATCTATATTCTTTTTCATTGCTACATAAGTCTGGTTTAGTGGTATCAAAGCAGACTTGATCCGTAAATTGTTGTGGATATTCCACTAGATAGTTCATCACAACAAATCTAATAATAATATATTAAAATACTGAATTTTTACACTATTACAGTTTTATTAAAATTCCATATATGTAGATTTAACTGTAATTAGTGCATGCATGTGAATGGAAATTATGCATAAAAGTAGAGATGAAAAAGATGAAAAAATAATGTCACACATTCACATAAGGCACAAGATATGCTCAGTGGGAAACCATTCGGGAGAAAACATCGCTGGAAGGTGAGTTCGCTTTGCTCTCTTTCTCTGTCTTGAAATATGGCTTCAAGTACCAACAAGTAATGCCTATGCCCCGTGGGCTACTATAGTGCACATATCCTCTCTATCTAATCTACCTACTATCTCTCCTAGATATATTTTCTGAACTATGGAACACAATGCTCTCGAAAGAATGGAATGTCTCTTAGTGTTTTAGTTATAACACAACCTGATAGCCTACTAGTGGTTAATTTTGACTACATCAACTATTAACTAGAGCTACAATATAGACTCATCTAGATTCTTTTACCTCATAATCACGTGGCTAGCCCCTTTCCCATGAATAGTGGGGGTTGACATGGTATCCTCCCAAACTATAGGTGTGAAAACAACAAGGTTAACTTCAGAGTGGCATAATGTTTGCATACAGACTTCGATTGATGTGATTCTTACACAGTTGAAAATATCTCCATGTGTAGAATAACATAAATTGGTGATGCACTAGATAAGCAAATTTTTACCCCAAATAATGTCGTTTGATGGCTCAAAATTCTCCCAGAAGGTTCCTGGCCTAATTACGCTCAACTAGGTCCCGTCGGTGAAAACTGTCTCGTAAGATGATTCCTCCACTTTTTCCACTCTAAATGCATCGAGATGGATGACAAAGAACATAATGATCCAATCTGGATCAAGTCTTCTCTTTCTCTATTTTTCTTTGCATGTCCCCAATGAGGTCAAGGTATAAGGAGTTAAGCCTCGAACTGGTTGAATCTTTGCAAGACCAACCTCGCAAACACTGATGGCCTCCCACAGCGAAAGAAAAGAAAGATGAGGGAGAAGGAGGTATTTTCAAAATATTTCTCGAGGAAGCCCTCAAGTGATAAAGGACTGCAATGGTGGATAATTTTTCCCAGATCCTTTTGCGGCTAGCCACAGGAGACACATCTTCATCCATCATCCACTCTGGAGGTGCCACTCCCTTTAAGGTGCAAGTCAACTTTAACATTCCCATATTTAAAGACCAGATGGATGCAAACATTGTAGATAGATGGTTAAATATGTTGGAAGGATATTTTCTAGTTCATGGCTTTTCCAATTGGGAAGAGATTACTTTTTCACTCCTGAAAATTTCCCCTTATGACAAGGACCAATGGGAAACCTACAATGAATAGAAGGACAAGATGGAACCCTCACTGTTTTTAGCCACACCCACTTGGAATTATTTCTGAGATGCCATCAATGGACAATATTACCCTGTCGGGAGCTATAAAGATAAATACATAAAGTGGACCATGTTGTGGTAGGGAAGGGACCAAGACATGCCCTAGTTCACAAATAATTTTCATACCCTTCTCACGAAGTTGAGTATTAAGGATTATGAGCAGAATTTGGTACTCAAGTACTGCGACTTTCTACACAAGTACATCCACGATGAGATGGAATTCCTAGACATCTCCTCACTTGGCATCACCTATCGATACATTGTAACTATTGAGCATAAATTTAAACAGAAGAAGCAAGACTTTGGATCTATGAATATGAAGCAAGGGAAAGGCACCCCCAAACCATAGAAAAAAAGGACAAGGCTAAGGTGGGGTGCCCCAGGAAAACCCATTGAAGATGTAAGAAAAGAAACAGGGAAATGGTGTGAGTTTCATAAGAGCCCCACCCACAACATAAGTGAGTGTTGAGCTAATAAGTCATTATTGGTCAAGTTGAATGCTTCTGAATCAGATGCATGTTCCAACTATGAGTCAGAACCCAATAAAGGGAATGAAAAAGGGAAGTATATTATTGATCGAGAGCCTAATGCCACCATTTCCACCAACAAGATCTAGAAGATTAAGAGTAAATATCGAGATGGGGGGAGTGGCTCTTCCACACAGAGATGTGGTTGAGGGATTCTCCGCCATAGTTCATTTTCGATAGTGAAAGCCAAAATAACCTCATTTTAGCAGAGATCATGAAGTGGTTGGGCCTACCAACTACACCACACCTACAACCATAGACCATCGTGGGGCTTCACCAAGGGCAAGATCTTCGCGTAAGCCAGCAGTGTCACCTTCCCTACAACATCAAGCCCTTCACAGATGAAGTATTGTGTGATGTTTCTCCTCTTGATGTTTGTGATGTATTATTAGGCCAACCATACCTATGGAAGCATCATGTTGTGTATGAGTCTAGGCCTCATACTGTTATCATTAGTTTGGGTGATAAGTTATACATGATACTAGAGGTAGAATTGCCTACCGCCATTTATTTAATCTCTGCGAAGAAATGCAATAAGATCATTTCCTAGACCGGGAAGTTTGTCTTCCTTATGATTTTCCATGAGGGAAAGAAGAAGAATGTGGCCACCTCCACACCCTCATGAAATGAATCCTACACATGGTAGCAGCATATGGACAAGGTCATGGAGTAGTAGACGGACATCTTCACCTCATCCACATAGGTATGTTACATAGCATTTTTTCATACCTCGTGTTCAATTCCTGTTCCATATTCTGAAGTGCCAAAACATTGACTACTATGTAGCATATCCATCATGATTTATAGACCAAAATCTCCCTGAAGAATCAAAGGAAAACTGTCATGATTTCATTATGAAGAAGTTTATCTAAAAAACTAAGTTTTAGCATCAGTGCGCTTTTCTCCACTACATGAGTATGTTGATGGCAAGTTGCATAGTTATACACTAGTGCTGCCAGCACAAGTTTTGATAGGAAAACCCATGCTAAACCTCTTATGGTAGGTTTTCCCAAACTGGAGGAGAAGCTTAGTGCAATAGAACCTTTGAGAACATCGAGTTGGATATTGGTTGTTGTTGATATGGTCGAGTTCTCCCATTTGGACCTCTTGATCTTATCATCATGGTCTTTCCCCTTGAGATGTGGACCTTCTTCCCTCTTTTGTGGATCCCTAACACACCCTCCATTCCTATAAATTCGCTGCCTTCCATCCCCAAATGGTTGGTCATTTATTGTTGCATCCCTATGCTAAGATTATGCTTACATGCTACCCATTCTAGCTCAGAGAAGGAGTGCTTGAAGAGTATTTTCTTGGACTTGGACATGTACCAAAAGGAGGTCTCCAACATTGAGGTATAGCCTGTATGATTCCCTTTTTAGCTTATTAATATATACATATGATGTTCACTTTCCATAATTTGTAAATTTTTATTCTTTTAGCTTAATACTTCTTGATCTATGAAGTATTTTATGTTTTATGTATGCCATATATGCTCTTATATCTTGCATAGATCTTTGATCTTCCTTGCAGGTACTTAGACGTGAAGAAAAAGTAAGGAGTGAGGCTTGGAGTGAAATATTCAAAGTCATCTCTAAAAGATTGAGTGATTAGCATCAGAGCGAGGTAGGTTTCTCCTTCTCTCTGCATTTGTTAAACATAAACTAGGAAATTATATGTTAGTTTGTTTAGTTTTTTTCTAGACCCACTCATTGGGCTAGAGGGATTGCCTTTGTCCATAGAGGGGATTTACCTTCACAACAAAATGGCGAATCCACTAGAGAAGATATAGTCTTTTCATGCTCCTTTCTCAACTGATCTCTTGATTAGTTTGACCAACCATCATTTTCTCAGTTAGTTTGGGTTTGTATAGGTTTGCACAATCACTGGTTGTTATCTTAGAGTGCTCACTCTGGAAGTGTTTGTGGAATTATTCTTATTTTTTTCTTTATTCCTTAGCCAACGCACTTTTTTCTCTAATAGTGATGCTTCCAACAGGCTTTCTCTTGAAATAGTCGTGTTGATCCCCTATTCAGCGCCTATTTGGAAATAACAACTTTGCTAATCCCTAAGATTGGAAAAAACCTAGGGTTTCTCTGTCAAACTCTAGTGTGTCTGAGCTCTGAGGTCTTGTTTTGTCTTACATGACTGGATTTATTGATGTTTTGATTGATTACCTCATTTTATTAGAAAATTCTTACTTCTTTGAACTTTCAAGTGTTTGAGTGCAATGGGATTGATTTTAGGGTTTATAGGTCATTTTATTGTCACTTACTGCTTATGAGCATCATCAAGTTAGAGGTTTACTGATTGTTTAGGTCTGATCATTTGGTAAAATCATTTCAAACATTCATTTTCTTTAGTTTCAGTTTGTCTTGTGCAAAGTTGCTTTTCATTTGTACTAGGTCATCTTGCATTTGAAATTCATCTTTGTCATTCATCAAGCATATATTACATTGTTTGGTTTACCAACTAAAATGAGTGTATTTATTTATCTATACGAAAGTGAAAGTGAAATACATTTTCATTGAGTGCTTTTGAATTTGGTGTTGCGTTGGTTGATGCATCACTTGCATTAGGAGAATTTTGAATCAAAATTTTCATTTTTGTTTTAGTTGAAGCTTAGTTGCATGTGAACATCTGAAAATCAAAGAGAACATCATTTAGGTAAAGTTCATCTTAGTAAAGTAAAAGTCACTTTTTCTTTCAATAGATTGCATGCTCATTAGTGAAAGTGAAGTTTAGTTTTTCTCTTGCATGTTGCATTTGGAAAAGTTAGTGGAGGTATATTTTTTGATGCATTCTCTTGTTTGATGCATTAACTGTTTGAACTCTTTTCCCTTACTACTATAGGATTCATTGAAATGAAAGTTTCCTTTTCTCATATAGTTGCATTCTAGGATTTAGGTGACATCGTTTGAGCCCAAATTAAAACATAATTCAAGAAAAAACATTAAAATTTATTGGATTAACCTAAGGATAATTTAGAAATTAACACAAACATTTAGAGGTCTAGTCTAGAGACATGTTCTGGTATTTATAAACCTAGCAGCTGTCATTAAATGCTTGCATTGTATCCCATGGGTGAAATCATGTTCTAGTACAGAAGTATATTGGATGTTCTCCAATACTCTTGGGTATATTGGAGGCACTCTAGTGTGGCAAGTATGTGGAAATGCTCTCATCAAACAGTTATGCATTATACAACGCTAACACAAATTTGTGCTTCCCGTACCATCGAGTATATATTGGGAGATCCCACTAGGTTTCCATCCTTTAGCCATAGGTAACCGAGCCAGCCACCTTGTAGACATGATACACCAAACACAAAATATGTAGAGATTGGTTATCATACGTTAAGCCCTTGGTTTCATCTAAGGTGTATATTGCAGTTCACAAATACTTGGTAAACGATCTTGCCTAGTGTTGGCTTGAGGGGGCTTGACCCAAGTTCAACGTTAATTAGCCAAACAAATCCCTACACTACTGTCCCTTTCAGCATCAGCCCGCAGAGCGCGGGCCTCACCCGAAGCAGTATGGGGGGATGCTAGAACTAAGTTTACACATCTTGATATGGTTGTGATTTCATTTGATCTCTTCTATCCCTGCCTTCACGCAAGTGATCTCGCTCTAGGGATTGTAAGATAAACCCTCTATTCTAGCTTTCAATACCTTCATGAAAGTATACTATCAACCTTCGCGCAGCCCTAACCTGGGGCTCAGGTACTTTTGCACTGCTATGGCAGCGCGCTGTGCAAATTCGTTAATTACCCTAAGTGATTTTCTTATTTTGCCGACTACTTACGTTTATCACCGCGTAATCATATATTTGTAATTGCATTTAATTATTCAATGTAACTATATTCATTTGCGCAACATAGAAGCATAACAAAGGAAATTCATACAGAAAATATCCAAACCCATCAATAGAAAAAATACATAGAAATTGCCGAATAACTCCTTTTATTGATATCTTCCAAGTATTACAGACTCTGTTCACCCTATGCACACAGCTGCAGGGGTCCGTGCACTCAGTTTGCGATTTATACCCTAGGCCTCTATGCACTCAGTCGCAGAGCCTCTACCTATGCTACAACCCAAGACTTAGAATTCTTGCTCTAAAGCTATGACTCTCTTACTTCTTCCATTGATCGATGCCTCTAACTACTTAGAGCTTAGCTCTTTTTATACAATCCCATGGTCCGCGGACCATGGGTAGATCTCTTACAGCCAACTTTACTTTAAAAATAAAAGGGTAGACTACCCTTTGTGACACATAATACCTTCACGCTCCATGACCACAAAATGCGGAGTCTTTACAATAATATTACAAAAAATTAACTTAAACATGGGCTTTTAGCCCCAAAACTGCCCTTGGGGGATCCCACTCTCAACAGACCCCCAACACAAACATCGTGACTCACCCTCAAGTCACTCGGTAGGCACAAAGATATTTGTGCAAAGCCCGTCCAACTCGACTCTGATGACCACAACTTTGGCTGTGCACTGAGCTGCTACCTGCTTTACATCTTTGATTGTCTTCTTAGTTAATTCCCCTGTGCTGTCAGCCTGAAGTTGTTGTTGCATCGCTTTCAAACTCGCAAGATTGCCTTCAATGTTGCAAGTGACTACATAAGCTTCCTCCAGCCAGGGCTTTAGTCATGCCTTCAGCACTGCTTCCTTATGCAGCATTGCGTCCACCTGTTCCTTCAGCTGCTTGGCTTCGTACATCTTGCCTAACCTCAAAGTCAGCGCGGCAATTCACGTTGTGCCATTAACTTCATCATAGCATTGTTGGAGTTTGCGCGCTTTAGTCTCGAGCCTCTAGATGTTTCCATCCTCCTACAAGTTGGTCAGGACCTCAAAAGATTATTTAAACAACTAGGTGCAGTCTACTACTGCACTTTTCACTACTGCGACTACTTCTGTGACAATGACCACCCACTATTCCTTTACTTATGGTGGTGTTGAAGGTTGAGCCCTCAACTGGAGCTCTATAATCTTCAAGTTCAGCTCCAACTAAACTCGCACCATCTCTGTCCGAGTGTCGCGCACCCCTGTGGCCAATTTACAGATGCAGACCTCGAATGGCTCTTCCTCCGAAATGGCCAATTTTAGGACCATTCCGCATGCCTCCTCCATGACCTCCTTCTTCTTATAGGATCTTCTTATTTTGGCTGGTCGCCTCGGCCTCCGTGGTGATGGCAACATTCCTTTGCAGGGCCATATGCTCATTGTTGATTTTCAGTTCACTGATCACTTGGAGGGTGCGGTGCTCGTAGGCCCTCAACTCTACAATTACTCCATCCTGCAAGGAGTGGAGTGCTTCGTGCGGGAGTGCTACTAGGTTCAATCCCACTCCCTTAAAGGCACTGACAGTGGGCCTATCAACCTCATTTTCTGTTGTCAGTTCTCCATCCAGTAGAGCTAACACACTGGAAGCCTTCGTGCGCAGCATATCAGAAGCCTTTGATGTGCCGATAGCAAAGTTGGTAGACACTGTACCAACTTCCGACGCGCTGGTCTGCAACTCTTACATTCCAGTCTAGATGGCCCCTAGGATGATCTGCTACTACTTTTCAAATTGCTGCATGGCCTCCATGGTGACATCTCTGATTGTGTCAATGATGTCTTATAAATCTCCCTCCGTCAGTGTGATAGGGTCCAGCGAGGTCTTGGTCACTTTTGATTTCTTTCTGGAACCTCCCTTTTCCTGTTGTCTCAGGCACTTAATGCAATCAGACATTTCCTAAGGGTCCGCGTCGTGTTGCTCTGTTTCCTCTTCTTTAGTTGCAGGTGAAGGAGACCATGCGCCTTTGTCAGAGCCCCGCTCTGTGCCACCCATCTGTTTTCCTACCTCCTTCCCTGTCTGTTCTACCTTGGCCTTCTCAGTGGCCTCCTTCTTCCTCTTTTCGACCAGCTGTGCCATCTTCAGCTTGGCCTCGTCCTTCTTCTTTTGTGCAGCAGACTTGCATCCACCCACCACCAAGTCCATGGTGGTATGCCACTCTGCTGGCCATTTATCCAACATTGTGTCAATGGCATCATCTGTGAAGAGGTACGGCAAGTCGTACCACTTCTGCGCAGGGTCCTTCCACACATTGATTGATATCTGATGGAAATTAGCTTTGAATTCGGCATAGCTCTGTAGGTTAGCATATACCGTGGGTGAAAATTGTGGCTTGTGATTGATATCCATCCTGATGTTAATTTTCATCAAGATCTAGAAGATTTTGCTATCCTGAATGCACTCCACGTCCTTGGTCACCCATAGCGAAGTGTGCTTCGCTGCTTCAGGAAGGTTCGGCGCAACCAAGGGGAATTGGCTCTCCTCTGGTAGCTCCCATGCTACGAGAACAATCAATAGCAAGAGCCACGCATAGTGGAACGTCTTGCTTTGTTCATGTGCTTTGAGGTAGTTTGCTAGGAACTCGCCACGAAGGTATTCCGACTAGTTAAACTAGACTCCTTCTGCACACTGCTATGTGAGCGCGACAACAGGCACTGACACTTGGTCGGCGCAACACTTCTGCATCACCTTCCCTACAAGGATATATGTTTCCACCTTCATAGCAGGGTCACAAATGCTGGAGATCGTATACCTGCGTGACTTCTTTACCAATTTGAACTTCTCTTTTGTTGATTCTGCGAGTGCTAGCTCGCTACCCTTGCCGCCAAAGATCATAGCTGGATTTTTTCCTGTATATGGAAGGCATGTGATGCGGTGAATCAACATATTTGTGATGGGTATCGACTTCTCTAGCCACATACACCCATCATGCACCAAGAAAAGCAGTTGCTTGATGACTAAAACTGTCACGAGGGTGTGGTTATAGTGTGGCACCCAAAGCAGGTTGAGTGACCTTGCCTTCTCTATTGCTCTAAGCCACTTCCACGACTCCAGTGCAGTCATCCCCATCTATTTATCTATGATGTGGCACATCAATTGTTCAGTTGCCAGGTGCGGAAACTTCTCATGGTCCACCAAGTCCCAGTCCTTGAGCTTCAAAATTAGCACCAGTGCCAAACACGGACCATCAAAAGTGATCTCATCTGGTAGCAATGGGATTTGTAGGGGAGTCTTACTTTCATCATTGTCCTTGGGGACCTTGGACTTAGGCTTGTGCTGAGGGACATACTCTGGCAATTGTGTAATAGGCTCCGCACCCTGGGCTTCAAACTCCTCTATTTCCACTCGCACATCCTCATCGTCCATTGGGATGTCTTTGATATCCTCCTCTTCTGCCTCTAGGTTTATAGCCTTGCCTTTCTCCTGGGAAGTGGGCTTTGTTGGGTTTCATCTCGGTGACACACACACCAGGATGGCAGGCTGCTTACCCTTCTTATCTTTCATGGTCTCCTTGGTTGGATTTGGCTTTGGTCTCGGCATTCTCAGAGATTAAGGGACCTCCGCCAGTACTTCGGCTACTTCTGGGGTAGCTTCTTCGACCTGTTTCTCCATTTCTTGTGCCAGATCTTCTACCACTTTCTATGTATTGATAACTTCTAGGGATGATGACATAACACTCTCTATCAGTACTTGTGACGTCTCAGGAAAGTTCGTAAATGCAGGAGTCTGTTTGAGAGCTTTGAAAAACTCTGGGTCCATAGGCATCTGACAGCTCAACAACTAAATACTTAAAATGCCAAGTGTTTCTTGCTGGACAACCACTTGTAATTTGTAGGGAAATTTGAATTCAAATCCGATCGCTCCCCCCGAAATCGGTCCATTAATGCTGGATTGGTGGTAGATTTTCAAGGATAGAAGCCATAAATTCCATCTTAGATGCTAGCCACCCACTCCATTTTGCCTTACTTCTATCGTCTTTTCATGAACAGTGACTTTAGCGGTCACTTTCCAGCTGACTTGCATGATTTCTCCCTAGGTAGCGTAACTCCCTCCACGCTATCGTGGACCCAGTGACACATCCTTGCTTCACACCATCTTCCAATTGCGCAGCTCCCCAACTTGGGCAGTGTAGTTTATAGTCCCGCACCACCTTTTAGCTGCCTGGAGCACTAAGACTGTGCTACTTTCATTTAGTCACATGGCCAGACCCTTAGTGTATGGCTTCAACTAACTTCCATTCACATTTCGTGGGAAGGGTTCTCCGTTTAACTTGACTAGCTGTACCACTCTTCCATCGGTAATCTCCTTAATAACACAAGGCCCTAACCAATGCATCATGAATTTTCCTAGAAATTTATCAAACTTACTATCATACGACAAAACTAGATCATTTACCTTAAGTGTGTGCAGCTTGATGTGTCGATCATGTCATGCCTTTTCACGCTGCTTTTGGACCTGCTGGTGAAATCGAGCCAAAAATCTTTCTTCTTCAAGCTCATCCAGCTATGCGAGCCTCTCTTCCAGGGCTCTGTGATCTGTCATACCTATGAGCGCTGCTATGCATAGACTAGGCATGATGTATTCCATAGGCATTACGGCTTCCACACCATAGACAAGCCTAAAAGGGGTTTGTCCCGTCAACTTCTTGCATGTCTTTTGATAAGCCCATAATACTGCAGGTATGCGTAAGTCCCAATCACTTCGTTGAGCATTGCAAACCTTGGTCAGTGCGTTTTCAAGCACTTTGTTGAATGCCTCCACTGTCCCATTGGCCTGTGGGTGATAAGGTGTGCTCTTCTAGTGATATACCTGAAATTCCTTCGTTAGTGTGCTGGTTGTCTCATTCAGGACGTACCACAATCACTCATCAAAATCCTTGGACATCCAAATTGTGTCTATACATGCTCAAATAGGAACATCGCGATCGTCGCGCACGTGCAATCCTTGACTGGCTGTGCTTCTGCCCAACGAGTCAAATACTTCGTCACAGTGATAATGTACCTTGCTCCTGTCTTCCCTTGTGGTTGGATGGGTCCCACAAAATCTATAGCCCACTTTTTGAAGGGCTGCAACGTCATTTTTGGATTCAAATTCATTTCATCCCTCTGCGATGGCCTGCCTATTCATTGACATACATCACACACCTTGCAATATGCTTTTGAATCCTGATGAAGGGTTGGCCACCACAACCAGGTGCGTAGAATCTTTTGCATGGTTGCTCTCCCTACATAGTTTCCTCCCACAGTGCCCCCATGAGCGTCCGTGAGGATGCTGCTTTGTTCAAACTCAGGTACATACCATTGCAATATCTCATCAATCCCCATATTGTATAGATGCCCAGCAATGATAGAGAAATCTTCCGCATGTACCACTAATTCCTTCTTTTGTTGGACAGAGTATCCTTTCGGTGCAGTTCCTTTTCTTATAAAGTGTATTATATCATCAAAATGACCATCCGCAACATGCACTACAAATAACTACGCGTTAGGCAATCCTTCTTCCAAGTTAGTAGGTCCCTCCCCTGTTTCGATGCGTAACAGATGGTTTGGTCCTGTGTTCAATCATCTAGGCTTGAAAACAACTTCAAAATCGTACTCTTGGAACAATAAGAGCCATCTGTAGATTTACCCCCATAACACAGGCTTATTGACCAGGTACTTTAGTGTGGAGTGATTCGTATACATCTTAAAATGGCCTCCTAGAAAGTAGTGCCGGTCCTTCTGAAGCACATACACCATAGCTAACCCCTCACGTTCAATGGTAGAATAATTCTTTTCTGCTTTGGATAATCTACAACTTGCGAATGCGATAGGATGGTCCAAGCCTTCTCCATCATCTGGTGTTAGTACTACCCCTAGCACTATACATGACGCGTCGACATGTACATGAAAATGTTTCTTCTAGTCTGGGAAGACTAGAATCGGCGTGGTAACCATCTTTTCTTTCAATATATCCAATATTTTCTTACAATCATCATTCCAGCAGAACGTGACATCCTTCTTCAACAATTTTTCATCGACACGGTGATCTGGGCATAAATTTTGATAAACTTTTTGTAATATCCCGTATGTCCCAGAGTAACACGCAGCTATTTCACACTCCTTGAAGCTTCCAAGTTTAGTATCACTGCGATCTTCACGGGGTCTTCCCTGAGTCCTTGTTTGCAAACCACGTGCCCTAATAGGTTCCCAAAAGGAAAGCAGAATAGACACTTCTTGAGATTGAGTGTGATCTAGTATCTTTGACAGGTATTCAGAATCAAGCGCATGATTGCTATGTGGTGCTTAACTAGCCCAAATACAATCCTGTCATCAAAATATACCTCCAGGAACTTATGAACAAATTCCTTGAATGCCGCAACAACCACGTGCAAAAATATTGCAGGTGCATTCTTCAATCCAAACGAAATTACAGTGTATTGAAAACAACCCCACTCAGTCGCAAAGGTTGTCTTGCTCCTATCCTCCGGCGCGATTTTGATTTGGTGGTACCTAGAGAACCCATCAATGAAGGAATATGCTTCCTGACCACCTACATTGTCCAACACTTCATCGGTGAACGGATTCAGGAAAGGATCATGCACACAAGCATCATTCAGTTTTTTGAGATCCACGCATATCCTTATCTCATCCTTTTGCTTCTTCTCTTGCACCACCATTGGGCTTACCCGATCAGATTCTTCCACAGACTCAATGATGCTTGCCATTAGCATCTTGTCTAGCTCTAAGTGGATCTTTTCCTTGTATTTCAGATTGAGGTGGTAAGGCCTATGCTTAACTGGCTTCGCATCGGGCTTTAACGCGATCTTCATCACTACTAGGTCTCTGATTATTCCTTTCAAATCCGTAAACTTGGTACAGAATAAGTCCTGGTATTTGTGGAGCAATTCAACAACCTTATCCACCATCACATTGTCCCAGTAGTCTTCAATCTTCACGAATTTTGGTTTCGCCTCCGTACCAATGTTCACTTATTTCGTTTTCACCAGCGTGGTTATATCAGGGTTCTCAATCTACGGTCCTTGAACCTCGTGGTGGCCTTCTGTTTCTGGAATGTTAATCTTCCGCAAATCCTTGTCCTCTGCTTCATCAGTTACATTATAACATTCGAGCATGTGACTCAGCTAAGTAGCCCATCGAGGCTGAATCAGGTGTAAAGGATCCTGCAGTATCCTCGCGGTCCTTCGAAAAAGTGTCGCTCTGCCTCGCTATAGCTGACTGAGATGTCAACCACAAATTCAGTCACAAATCCTCCTATGACACGATTGAGCCAATGATTGACAGCGCGGATGATCTTATCCTCCGATGCTTCCAACCTTTGCACTAGCTCTGGGGTCCACACAATAGGACTGTCAAGTTTCCACTTTCCTTGGCTATCTACTAGCTTCGCGATCCACTCGTATAGCTCAATAGGGAAAGAGCAGAAAAATATCTCATTGATCTCTATATACAGGTACCAGCCCAACCATTATTCCTTTGTCAGTGGTGGGTTTCTGTTCTCCTATGCCACGAATTCATGGATCTTTCTATCCAACCAGTCTCCATTCTCCTTCTTAGTTGGATTCAAGTGATACAACATCACACATCCCTTATGCAGATTCTGGTCCCAACAACAGAACCATTTGTTGGTTTGAGGGGGCCTAAGCTAGGTTCAGTGTTAATTAGCCAAACAAATACCTACACTATTGGCCCTTTCGGCATCAGCCCGTGGAGCGCAGACCAAAGTCTCACCCGAAGCAGTATGGGGGGATGTTAGAACCAAGTTTTTGCACCCTGAGATGGCTGTGATGTTGTTTGATCTCTTCTATCCCTGCCTTCACGCAGGTGATCTCGCTCTAGGGCTTGTAAGACAAACCCTCTATTCCGGCTTTCAATACCTTCGCGAAGTATATTATCAACCTTCGCATAGCCCTAACCTGGGGCTCAGGTATTTTTGCACTACTATCGCAGCTTGCTGTGCAAATTCCTTAATTACCTTAAGTGGTTTTCTTATTTTGTAGAATACTTAAGTTTATCACTGCGTAACCAGATATTCGTAATTGTGTTTAATTATTCAATATAACTATATTCATTCCTGCAACATAGAAGCATAACAAAGTAAATTCATACTCAAAATATCCAAACCCATCAACAGAACAAATACACATAAATTTCCAAATAACTCCTTTTGTTGATAACTTCCAAGTATTACAGACTCTGTTCACCCTGCGCACATAGCTGTAGGTGTCCGTGCACGCAGCTGCGGACTTCTACCCTAGGCCTCTGCACACTCAGCTGTAGATCCTCTACCTACGCTACAATGCAACATAGAAGCATAACAAAGTACATTCATACACAAAATATCCAAACCCATCAACAGAGCAAATACATAGAAATTGCCAAATAACTCCTTTTGTTGATAACTTCCAAGTATTACAAACTCTGTTCACCCTACGCACATAGCTGTAGGTGTCCATGCACTCAACTGCGAACTTCTACCCTAGGCCTCTACGCACTAAGCTGCAGATCCTCTACCTACGCTACAACCCAAGACTTAGACTTCCTGCTCTAAAGCTAGAACTCTCTTACTTCTTCCATTGATCGATGCCTCTAACTACTTAGAGCTTAGCTCTTTTTATACAATCCCATGGTTCGTGGACCATGGGTAGATCTCTTACAGCCAACTTTACTTTACAAAACTAAGAGCGGACCACCCTTTGTGACACGTAATACCTTCGTGCTTCGCGACCACAAAATGTGGAGTCTTTACAATAATATTACAAAAAATTGACTTAAACATGGGCTTTTAGCCCCAAAACTGCCCTTGGGCAATCTCGCTCCCAACATCTAGTACACCCTTTCTGATTTATTTCTTTTTTTTAAGTTCTAAAATTTAACTGCTCACAATAACACGACTTACCTATGTAGTTATCCTTGGCTTCATATTTGCTGACTAATAGTAAATTTTAAATTGTAGGCTCAAATCAACTAACCCCTATTGTTTTTTCAGAAAAGGTCATTGTGGTTGAACCACCGGGTTCACCTTATGTTTCCCCTTCATCATTTGACACTAAAGGGTCATCACAAGGAGTTCATCCTAAGATTTCACAGTCACTTGAAGACCAAGGTCTTGAACTTGGTATCATCCCAACTATTCGACCTCTTGCTTCATGTCCTCCACCTCGAGACTCATCGTCTTAGGAATCTTATCCATAAACTCTTGAGAGTCCACAAAGGTTTGTTTTATTCCCTCCAAATCCACTTTTTGATCCATTGGTCATATCTCCTCAATGACCATATAATCCATATGATAATCCTAGTGTGCCTTTTGAAGTATCTCCACGATCATCTCAGATTCCCACTCGCCAACATTTTCCACCCATGGCATCAGAAGGTGAGTTTCCAAACTTTCCTCGAGGTCCTCCAGAAATCTCAGCCACTTATACTCTTGGTGTTAACAATGATTCTAAATATGACTTTCCACCCAAAGGCTTTCCATATGTGGGAAGTGTAGCACCTCCACCACTGCCTGAAAGCAATGAACCTTTCTTTCCAATTGGGTATACCTCTTTGGCTCAATTGGTTTTAGGTACTTCAAGTGCATTCTCACTATATCACAATCCCATTTGGTCATTGGTTGCAATGCCTACTTCTGGTCCATTTGTTTCAAACATGGCCTCTCAAATTCTTATGTTGACTGTAGTTTCTTCAGTTCCTGTACAACTGACAGTTACGGTTGGGGCAATTAATTTCCTTATAAGTTCCTCAATGGCTATGTACCTTATCCTGGTGGATCATCAATTCCATTTGGATCAGGCCAAATCTCGTATCAACAACCTCTTTCATCACAGATACCCTACCAGCAACTCTACCCTATGTATGGCTCATAACAGCCTCAAAATCGACCTTTTACTCAACAGGAAGGCCCCCAAAATGTAGCCTAGTTCAAATCCCTTATTTGGGGCAACTGGTCTAATTCAATATGGAACTTATCAGTACCAACCTAGAACTTAGCAAATTCCAAAAGGAGATTTCCAACAACATCAGCCTTATATATGATAAGGACCTTATCTACAGCTAGGGCTTTATCAACAGGTATTGTAGCAGTAAGGAAAACCATGCAATAGAAAAACCAACCCTTGTATCAACAAGGTCAACCCTTACAACAACAAGGTCAACCCCTACAATAGTAGGATCAACAGTTGCAACAACAACCTTATAATCCATATTCTTCACAAGCCATTTATCCACCTTATGATTCTCAATGGCCCATGGCGAGTCAGCATCAACCTTATCTTGGTCAAAACGCACCTTTGTGGGGGAAAAATCCACCTTTGTATGGTTAGAATATCTCTTAGTGGCGGCAATATCAAGCTCCTTATGGTCAAATTAGCCACTTTGGGGGGGAAATCCATACAAACAAGGATGGAATCCACAATCTCGGCCTTATCAAAGGCCTTACATGCTTTTCAATCCGCAATTTCCATTTCTAGCAATGTTGGAACTACCAGATGTGTCAAGACTCACTAATGATCCAATACTTCATTCACCGTATTGGCCTCTGGTTCCCACTAAGATTCCTCGCGATTGTCTAAAATTTGAAGGAATTTTTAGAGAAGACCCCTAGGCCCACGTTATGAATTACCATTTATGGTGTTCATCCAATTCTTAGGTTGAAGACTTTGTTTGTCTACGTCTTTTCCAGCAAACCTTGACAGGTGTTATCATGAAATGGTACATTGGGTTACATCGAGGTGCTTATCAAGACTTCAACTCATTGGGAATGACCTTCCTTACTCACTTCTAGTTACTAGTTCAATATGAAATTGGTACCCATCTGCTTATGTCTTTGAAATAGAATACTACTACCCACATCTCTGATCATATCCATGAATGGAGACATCAGTGTCACCTTATCAAGTTTGATATACTTGATGAGATATTAACTGAATGGTTTACCAAATCATTCATCAACAAAAGTTCCAAGGACATAGCTATGGGTGGTTCTGTGACCGAAGATCAAGCCATTGCATGTGCCCAATATTTCGATTTGGTATATTCCCAATCTAGCACGTTATATGATCTCTTGCCCGATGCTCTGAGACCATCTATGGATCCAGCATCTTATAAACTCCATATGTACCACCTGTTGATGGTATTATTGGATTAGTGACTCAAAATTCCAGTAAAGCTTCTCTGAAGCAAAAATCTGGTTCAACCACTGCATCCAATCCTCCTTCGAATCCCTCTCCAAATCCTGGTAAAACCTCTAAGGTTAATGTCATTCAGTCTACGAGATAGAAAAAGCCTCAAAAGGTAAAAGTAAGGGTAAAGGAAAATTCAAATCCGTTAACCCAAAACAAGATCCTCCAAAATCATCTGTTGATGATGCATCTCACCATAAGCTTAAATATTCTTGCTTCATTTGTCAGGAAGATCATTATACCAAGGATTGTCCCCATTGTGCAAAATTTAGTCACTTGTTAAAAGGAACTCAAGGGACATCGGTTGTCTAAAAGAACCTTTTCCATCACAGCAGACCCAATTCATAGAACAACTGTAATCTTCTACATCTTTGGGTTCTCAGGTTTATATGAGTGGAACTGTACCTATTTCCGTCCCCACTCGATCAAAAGTCTATCTAGATCCACCCAAACAAGATGTGGAGAAAGAAGTTAGTGATACACCTTCTACCTATACTACAGCCAATTCCGGTCCTCTTCATATTTATAGACCTAGTAATGACTTCATTATCCAACCACCTACCAAGGGTGTCCTTCAGAAATCATCTTACAATCCAAATGCGTGAGTTTCCCAACATTACAATATTGTCAAAGATTTATCTCAAGCACCTTCAACGATGTCTACCTTGGAAGTTCTCTAGAGTTGTCCATCATAGCGAAGAGCATTACTACCTGTTATAGGAGGAATTGACCCTATGGATTTGACTCTGATTACCTTTAACCTGGAAAATCATGTTCCATGTCCGCCCCATCAACTTTCTTTCTTAATCTAATTCATTATTAAAGGGAAGACGATTCATCGGACTGTGATTGATGAGGGTTCTTCCACTTGCATCATGTTTGTTTCATGCTGGAAAGCCATAGGCTCTCTACCTCTCAACCAGTCTCCTAACACCTTAGAAGCATTTGATGGCAAAGGATCTCGTCCTTATGGCATTCTCACAAACTTGCCCATAACGTTGGAATGGAAAATCGTTGACTTAGAAGTATAAGTTGTTGAGGTAAATTTGAATTATAACCTTATACTTAGACAAAGTTGGACTAATGCTATGCTTTGTGTGGTTTCTTCTTTGTTTCGTGTGCTCCGTTTTCCTCATGAGTGGAAAATAGTCACCATTGATCAATTAGCTTTTTTATCTTCTAGGTCTTCAAATGGCAATGTGCCATATGTGGGAAATATTGATATTTCTTATTAGAGTGTTGGGGCAGGTCTTTTTAAAGACTTTGCTCTTATGGTAACTTTTTCCCTCCCACCTCCAAATGTCTCTTTTGTCAACATTATCTCCACTTCTTATGATACTTGGATCATTCCTCACCCCGATCAGGTTGATTCTTTTGGCGATGTCATGTCGCTCAACCCAATAGAACAAGCATATCAAGTTGTTATTTTGGCTTCAGCAGTCACTTATGAAAGTCATGCTCCTCTTAGTATGCATCTAGACGCTTATTAACAGTCCCATTGGCTTGGTTCTTGGGATTATTTGGATCCTTTTGTTACACTAAAAAATGTCACCTTGACTACTTACAGTTAGTATGGCTCAAATCAACAGTCATGCTACCCTCTTAGGCAAGTCTCATGCCTCTGTTATCCATCTCAAACTCAAAGAAGAGAGAAAGTCTTGTAAAAACTATGTTTATCTCTGGGGTCGCAGGTTCTCTCTAGCCTTATCTGCGGGGACGATGACCATGTTCACAAAATCCGCGTCCATGGACGCTCTGTATGTTAAGGGACAGGTGCGTCCCTCTGTAAAAGGCAAAATGCGCGAGTTTTATCTTGAAAAAGTTACTTGTGGTTACTTCTAGAACATTCTAGAGGTCGGTTTGATGAAATGGATGCGCCTCCAGTTGGTTCATGTATCTCTATTAAGGGGGAACTTATCCCATCAATAAGGGAGCTATCCCACCCATAGAGGGGGATGATCCCATTGATAGTGGACCTGAATAACCTCTTTACAGCACTATAAATAAAGGCATTGAGCCAGAAGGAGAGGAGGTTGGAGCTATACATTTTCTTTGGGTAAATGCTGCAGGATTTAGGTCTTCCATTAGAGCCTTTGTGAGGAGAGATTGTCTTCACTTGATTCTACTTGGGAGAGGGTGAGCTTTGTCAAAGTAGAGGAAAACCCTTGATGGACCCTAGGAGGAACTTGCACAACACCAAGGCCAGGTTGTAAGAGTTTCTTTGTTTCGTGAGGTTGGAGCTATACATTTTCTTTGGGTAAATGCTGCAGGATTTAGGTCTTCCATTAGAGCCTTTGTGAGGAGAGATTGTCTTCACTTGATTCTACTTGGGAGAGGGTGAGCTTTGTCAAAGTAGAGGAAAACCCTTGATGGACCCTGGGAGGAACTTGCACAACGCCAAGGCCAGGTTGTAAGAGTTTCTTTGTTTCGTTATTAATACAAACTGGTTTATTTTTCTCAATAGCTTGTGTTAATGAGTTATTTCATGTGTTCCTTGGTCTGCATGTTGAATATATGTTTTATTATATGAAATCCAAGTGCTTGGTAATTGTTTGATTGTTTGTGGTTGCAGGAATTGACTTGAAGGAGGAGCTCATCCGGATCATCAAGAACGGACTTCAACAACAGCGTTTTGGAATAAGGTAAGCCTAAACACTTGTAGTTTTCATGTTGTAAAAGGTGTATTTAGAGAAAGATCACTCCATTTTGTCTTGTTTGTCATTAGAATGTCTTAGACTTCTAGGAAGGTCAGTCGTGTCCGCACCCTTGACAGATTCCGTGTGACAAATTGGCGACTCCACTGGGGAATCCATTAATGAGAGAGTCTTTTCCTTTATATGAACTTTGCTTTGAGAAAATCATTTTTATTTTCTGGTTTTTGACTGTGAGAATTAGTATTTGGGTGGCTTAGCTTTAAATTTAGTTAGATTTGGTTTTTCTTCATTTTTCCAGAAGGACGCACCCTCTTAGTACTGCACAGTGCGTCTTTGGACGCGCTGTTGCCGTCTGCACAGAGCGGGGCCGCACCTGTGACAACGGGTTGCCTACGTCTTCCTGTAAAACTTAAGAAAATTCCATTTTTGCTTTAAATTGCTTTTAGATTTTGTTTTTCCTTAGTGTTTTCTGCCCAGATCCTTTAGTACCCTGTCAAGAATTTTCACCTAAACTTGTTTTGTGAGCTTTGAGTGTTTTAGTGGTTTTCAACGAAGTTTCGACCTAGGGTTTGATTTTTGGAAAGGCTTTGTAGTGACTTTGATAGTAGAAAGTTGTCCAGCCTTAGATCTCTCTGGTTAGTCAACCTTCTTAGAAGTCGGGCCTGTCGTAAAGTCTCCTTTTGTGAGCAACTTGCCATTTGAGTTGTTTTGGGTCAAATTTCGAATTACTTGTTTATAAAGTATTGATTTCCATTTTACAAAAAGAACAAAAAGATTAGAGTTTTGTTTTGGCTAGTTTTTGATTCTGCAATAAGCTAGTCCTTGATTTGATTGTGATCAAGTAAAACACCTTAGAAATAATCATTGTTAGTTTTGGCCTCGTTAAGATTGCTTAGAGTAAATTTGCCTTTAGTTTGCTTATGAGTGCATTTTCATAGATTTTAAGAGTTGTTAAGATTGATTTTTTGGTTACATTAGATTTACTTGCTTTATTAAAAGAAAAATACAAAAACATCTTCTTAAAAAGTCTTGTTTCAAGTAGCTTTTTGTTTTCAAAAGAAGAAAAGAGTTTTTTCGTGCATGTAAAGAGAAGTTATGTTTTTATGCTTGGAAAAGAAAAACGAATTGTTTCTTTGATTGTCTTCAATTAAGAAGTTGCTTTTATAAAGATTGCATTCTCTCAACTTTTTAGTTAAGCAATTCATCGAAAAAGTAAAGTAGTGGATAAATCATTCTAGGTGCATTTTGTAGTGGTTTCGAGTCGAGTCAACACACCACTGGTTTCACTTCCATCACCTTTTGACTTAAGAAACAACCTTAAAAGTAACGCTTAAATTAAAATCAATCTAGTAATCTTTATTTTTCTAGGGCTCTGAAGCACCAACATAGCTTAGGCTAGGGTCTTGGAGTAGGTGAGTACTTAACTCTCCAAGACTACAAAACCAAACAGATAGTCTATCTTGAGTAGAACAAATCCAATTGTTTCAGTTACATTCTGGGAAAGCTCCTCTTAAAGGAGAAGCACGAGCTCGTGTCCGAACCAGTGAGGGGATCATTCCTCCCTCGTTGGGAACGACGCCAGGCAGTACGTATTACAAACGGTAAACCTCGGATTAACCATTGTCGAGGAGCCAGGGGTCACTTATCGGTAAACCTTGGATTGTTGTCAAGGAGCCGGTAAGGGGATTGGAGCTTGCTACTCTGCCCTTGCGTGCTGTCGGAGTTTAGACTGTTCCCCCAGGTGTAATTGTTGTGATTGGTAACCTTAGTGGCCATAATATCTAGGATTCTACCCAAGGTGACGGTGGAGGGAAGGTCCCACTGTACCTGGAGCAGACGTCGGTTATACTCACTTGGATTTTCTGGGGGGTTCGCTTCACTTCGAGACGGTTAAAGTGGAGGAACTTGGTCCAGTCTATTCATTAAGCAGGTTGCCGGGGTAACTGTTCCACCCACTATTTCTGTACTGAATCCTGCGAGGTTGGGCCTAATCACCAACTAGCGTTTTTGGTCCGGAAGACTACTGTTTGTGTGTGGTTTGACGCTCTAGATTATTTAGGCGTGTGCTTCAAATTTGATTGGTTCTTTAGAAGACTTTAGGTGGTTTGATTTGAAATTTTTTACTTTGTTTTCGTGTGTTGTAGTTAAAATCTTTAATTGTGGCGGAATTACCGAGAAGGTCCCGTCGAATTGCGGGCCAGTCTCCTGAAGTTGTTTCTGTGGCCGAATTGTTGAGAAGATCCCGTAGACTTAGGGGATCCCCTCCTCGAGACGACCCAGGTAATTTAGAAGGGTTAAAGGTCCTTGTAACTCCTCCTAGTGGCAGTAGAGTAGGATCACCTGAAGAAGGAGAATCTTCCTTGGTAGTCCATCCAGATTACCAAAGTTTAGAAACAGGTTACAATCCCGAAGCTGTTACAGTTTCCGAGCTTGCTGGTAGTTTTTCATCTGCCAGTGAAACAGGCGAAGAACCTGAAATTTCAGAACCTGTTACTCCAACTCCTAGTGTTCCTGATTCACCAAGAATAGAAAGAATTATCACCGAAAATCTTCCTGTTGGATTAATTGCTATAGAAGAACTTGTTCCAGAGGAAGAAATAGGCGTTTCTAATTTTGAAGATCTAATTACCCTTGATCTAAGGGAGCGTGAATCCATCTTTTACAGTCCTCCTAGAAGTGAATCTTGGTACCTTGCATTAACCAATTTTTTAGACAACTCAGTAGGTTTTTCTACACCTCGTACTCCGGTTCCACCTAGAGGAATTCATTCTCCTGTAAATATGTCTGGTCAGTCATCTGTGTTTTCACAAAGTCCTGAATCATTTTTACATGGCGGTCCTTCTGTTCCTACTGGGTATCAATCACTTTCTGGTACCTTTGCGGGAGCATCTCCTCAACCTGTTGATCATGGGTTATTAGTTGGAAACAGTGGTAATGTACCATTGAGTATAGGTGACGTTTATATGATGTCAGGTTCAACTCCCATTAACCAACCTCAAGGTGGCCAATTACCGCCTGGGGGGCAACCTTCGTTAATGCCTGGGGGGCAACCTCAAGGTACTTCATTCGTGACTGGGGGGCAACCTCAAGGGTATCAACCCCAGCCTCAATATGTACCCCAAAGTCAACCTCAGTATCAGTATCAACCTCAAGGATGGCAACCTCAAGGATGGCAACCCCAAGGGTATCAACCCCAAGGGTATCAACCTCAAGGATACCAACCTCAAGGTCAAGGTCAACCCCAGTATTCGTATTTACCTCAAGGTTATCAACCTACGGGTCAATACCCTGGTCAAGGTTATCAACCACCTCAAGGGCAATCATATGGGACTGCACCTTACAGTTATCAACCCTATCCTCAATACGGCTATGGATCTCAGTATCCTCAACCTGTTACGAGTCAATACCCTGGAATGTTAACATGGGATCCGTCACAGGGTCAACAGATGTCGCAACCAAGTATACAGTCGGTACCTCAAGCAGGACAACCTGCAGTTCCTGGTCCACCCCAGCAACCGCAACCTGTCCAGTCAAGTGTTCAGACCCCTGTAACTTCTGTAGTTACTCAGCCGCCAATTGCACCTGGTACTCCACCTCACACGGCTGCAGCAACTACCGCTTCATCTACCATGCTTACTTCTGGAGTATCGGCAGCTCCGGTTTCTACTGTCCCTGTAACCACTCCTCAGACATCTGTACCGTTGTCTGGACCCACGGTTCAAACCACAGTCCAGATGCCTGCAGGCCAACCTGGTACAAGTACGGTTGTTACTACTCAACCTCAATTTGTTCAACCTCCGTACCAGGGACAGTATCAACCTGGGCAAGCTGCCCAACAACCGGTTTACCAGTATCAACCGTATCCTGGGTACACTTATCAACCACCTCAGCAACCCCAGTACGGTCCGGTTAATCCTGGTTTTCCAGGAGGATATAATATCCCCAATGCGACTCCTGTTCCTAGTTATCCTGGATATCCTCCTCCTGGGGCTGGTATTGTGACTCAGAGTTTTAGAGATCCTAACCGGCAGTTACCGTTTATTGCGACTTTAGATTTACCCGACTTGACGCGCCTAACGAACGATCCAATTCAATATCTTCCATTCTGGCCGCCAATGCCAAATAAGTTGCCCAGCGATATACCCAAGTTCGAAGGTAAGTCTGGAGAGGATCCGTCTAATCACGTGATGACTTACCACCTCTGGTGTGCATCAAATTCCATCTCAGATGATTCTATCCGCTTACGTCTTTTCCAGCGTACACTCATTGGTCTCGCAGCCAAGTGGTACATTGAGTTACCACGGGCCTCTTTTTACAACTTTAGCCAGTTAGCTACCTCGTTCTTAACTCATTTTCAGTTACCAGTCAGATACGATAATGGTACAGAGTTATTAACTTCGCTAAAACAATCGACATCCACGTACATTTCTGATCACATCCATGAGTGGAGACGTCGAAGAAGATTAGTGAAAGTTTTTATCCCGGACCAAATCTTAGCTGAATGGTTTGTCAAATCATTATTACCAAGAATTACTGAAGATGTAGCTAAGGCCGGAGTAGTTACTGAGGAGCAAGTCATTGCTCAGGCACAATACCTTGACTTAGTTTACACTCAGTCGGGTACGTTACATGAGAAAATTCCGGATCTTCCAAAGTCAAACCAAATCGCTGCTGCTCCTTCGGGATCTCATGCCGCTGATGGTATGATCGGTATCGTGACTACGAAGAGTAAGAAGAAGTCTTCCAAGACCTCCAATACTCCAATTATCACTTTGCCTGATTCTCCGACAGGAGAGTCTTCTCCTCCTGAACTTACCGCCGACATTCACGCTGTAGAGTCATCTACGGCCAAATCCAAAAACGGTGGAAAGAAGAAAGGAAAGAAGAAGGCTAAAGCAGACAAGGCTCCAAAGGAGAAAACGGAAAAGTCGGAAACCAATGACGAAAAGCGCAAACCTCGCTATCCTTGTCTTATTTGTGAAGAAGATCATTTTACGAGAGACTGCCCTCATCGGGCCGAGGTAGTGAAAATAGTCAAAGGTTCTCCCACTCCTGCTGTGTTAAAAAATCCATTTCCAGAGCAGGAGAATAAGATGATAGGTTCTTCTTCGAATGCCAGTGAAGAACCCATTTTGATGATGTCTCATGTCAGGATTGCGACTCGATCGCAAGATTATGGTAGTAAGGCTCCTGTTGATGGTAAAGAAGCAGAATCTTCTCACTCTAACCCATCAACCTCAGCTCCTGGTTCCGATCCACTACAGATCGAAAAACCTAACCCAGACTTAGTGATTAAGCCGCCCGCCAAGGGTGTACTTCGAAGGTCTGCTTTCAATCCACATGCGAGAGCAGCCCAGAATTACAACATTGTTGAAGACTTAGCTGTTTCACCTTCAGCAATGTCGGCACTCGAAGTGCTGCAATCATGTCCAGCGCAACGAAAATTGCTTTTGTCGGCTATTGGAGCTGTCGATGTTCAGGACCCGAACCTAATGATCTTTGATCTAGAAAGTAGTACACCGCGTCTCCCCCATCAAATGGCTTTCCAAATTCCAGTGATAGTCAAAAACAGGCCTATTCATCGGACTGTGATTGATGAGGGAGCTTCTACGTGTATTATGTCGATTCAATGTTGGAGATCGCTTGGTTCTCCTTCGTTGAACCAATCCCCCACCATCCTTAAGGCCTTTGATGGCCGTGGGTTCCGTCCGTTTGGTATTCTACAAGAATTGCCTATAGGGGTCGAAGGTAAAACCGTTAGTCTGGATGTGGAAGTGGTTGATGCCCCTCTAGACTACAACCTTCTTTTGGGTCGAAGTTGGTCATATGCTATGACAGCGGTCGTTTCATCGGTCTTCAGAGTCATTAAGTTTCCACATAACGGTAAGATCGTGACTATTGATCAGCTGACATACTTTTCATCCGACCCAACCTCTTTAGAAACTATCCAGCATGTTGGTAAAACGACAATCCCTTATAGGGACATTGGTGTAGGTTTAGTTAAGGATTCCGGTTTACTGGGAACTTTTCCTCTCCCTCCACTCAATGCAGACCCTTCGTTTGCAACAATTCATATGATCACGTCAGAAAACATTATTTATGATGATCCTTGGTATGTTCCCTCTGACTCTGAGCTAGACTCACTCGGTGATGTTATGCCGTTGAGTCCGTATGAGATTGCTTATGAAGCTCTTATGTCTTTTACCGACTTTCATTCAACCGACCAAATGAATGTGGTCAGTGAAGAGTCTTTTTTCACCTCACCCTTAGAACGGATAACGTTTCCCGAAGAAGTGTCATCTGACGAACAACTTCGCGAAATCCTAAGTGTAGATGATCTACCATGGGAAGATCTCCATCACAGATCTTCGTTTTTACCTAAGGATGATGCATTTGAAAATGATTTTTCATCTATCTTTACCGCTGAATATGTCAAAGACGCTCAGGATCCAACGAAACATTCTGATTCAGAGCTGAATTTAGGGAATATTTCTCGTACTATTCAGTGAAGCCCGGAATCGAGGAGAACATTCATATAGGTGCCGCATGTACTAAAGAAGAAATCCAAACTTACAAGGCCCTATTCCAAGAATTCCGCGACGTGTTTGCCTGGTCTTACGAGGAAATGCCGGGAATTGATCCTGCCATTGTTGTTCATGAAATCAAAACCTACCCGGATGCTAAACCCATTCGGCAACGGTTGCGTCAGATTCACCCTCGAAAAGCGGCTGCGATTAAAGCAGAAGTCGAAAAGCTGTTGAAAGCAGGTTTCATTTATCCGATCCCGTTAACGGATTGGGTATCGAATATTGTTCCCGTCAATAAAAAACAAGGAACAATAAGAATCTGTATCGACTATAGGGATATCAATCGAGCTTGTCCAAAAGACAACTATCCTACGCCTTATATCGATCAAATAATTGATGATTGTGCCGGAAGTGAGATGTTTTCCTTCATGGATGGTTTCTCCGGCTATAATCAAATCAATATTCTACCTGCCGATCAACCAAAAACGGCATTCATTTGTCCATGGGGGACATTCGCTTATTGCAAATTACCTTTTGGACTTAAGAATGCCGGGGCCACTTTTCAACGGGCAATGTCTTATGCATTTCATGACATCAAGCACATTGTGCAACCCTATCTCGATGATTTGCCTGCTCATTCTTTACAACGAGCTGATCACCTTGTCCACCTACGAGCAATCTTTATGAGGTGTAGGCATTATCGAATTCGGTTGAATCCCCACAAGTGTGTTTTCTGTATAGAAACAGGTCGATTGCTGGGATTTGTTGTTTCAAAAGCCGGCATTCGCGTCGATCCCTCGAAAGTCGAGGCTATCATCAAATTGCCTCCTCCTTCGAGTTTGCGCCAACTCCAAAGTTTGCAAGGGAAAGCGAACTTTTTACGCCGATTCATCCCAAACTACGCCGAGGTCACTAAAGGTTTTACACGGTTGTTGAAACAGAACGCACAATTCTTTTGGGACGAGATTGCCCAACAATCTTTTGATGCACTGAAACACGCGTTGACCCATGCACCGTTATTGCATCCTCCCAACTACAACCAGGACTACTTCTTATACCTCGCAGCTTCGCATTCCACCATTGGAATGGTGTTAGTTCAAGAAGATGAATTCAAAGCAGAGCATGTGATATATTATCTTAGTAGAACCTTAAATCCCACTGAGTTAAAATATTCGCATGTGGAGAAATTGGCCCTGGCAGCCGTTCAAGCTGTCCAGCGTTTTCGTCACTACATTCTTCTCCGCAAGACTACAGTTATTTCGGATTGCAACCCTATGATTTATATTTTGACAAAACAACTGCTAGGGGGCAAGTACTCTAAATGGATTTTTATCCTGCAAGAGTTCGACTTGGAGTTCGAGAAGTCCAAGTCTAAGAAATCTTTAGTTTTTGCGGAATTGATGTGTGATTTCCCGAGTGCTGACACAGAGACTGTGGCAGAGGAGTCCATTGTGGACGAATCTTTGTTTCTTATTAGCACTTTAGATCCGTGGTATGGGGATATAATCATCTATCTCCAAACCCAAACCTTTCGGCCTGAAGCTTCCAAGGAAGACCGTCGAAAAATTCGGTTTCGATCCCAGCAATACAGAATTATTGGAGATACACTTTATCGCCGGGGGGCAGACTTAGTTTTTCGATGTTGTTTAACTCACGAAGAGGCTGAGAGAGTTTTGAATGATTGTCACTCTGGAGCATGTGGCGGTCATATGTCTGGGTATGCCACAGCTCAGAAGGTGTTGCGCGCTGGCTATTTCTGGCCGTCTATGTTTAAAGATTGTATCCTTGCTGTCAGAACATGCCACAACTGTCAAGTGTTTGATCGAAAGATGCGCGCTCCACCTGCTCCTCTCCACCCTATAATTGCCGCTGGTCCATTCGCCAAATGGGGCATTGACTTTATTACTTGTAACCCTCACGCGGCCGGGGGGCATGCGTATATCATCCTCGCGGTTGATTATTTTACAAAATGGGCCGAGGCGATGCCTACATTCGACGCAAGCGGAAAGACAGCTGCAGTTTTCGTATTCAATCATATCATAACTAGGTTTGGTGTCCCACAAGCAATCATTACTGACCATGGGAGCCATTTTCGAAACGTCATGATGACTGAGCTTACAAGCCAGCTTGGTTTGCGCCACGATAGCTCTACTCCTTATTATCCGCAAGCCAACGGTTTGGTTGAGTCAATCAACAAAGTTCTAGTCATCATGATTCGACGGATCATTGGTATCCATCAAACGAATTGGCATAACATGTTATTTTCGGCGCTATGGGCATATCGAACTTCAGTGAAAAATTCAACAGGTTTCACCCCTTTCCAGCTAGTTTATGGCTTAGAAGCTGTGTTACCTATTGAATGCGAAATCCCATCACTTCAAATGGCTGTCGAATTACTTCCAGCTACTTCCGAAGAGGAGAAACGGTTATTATACTTGGCTAAATTAGATGAGACTCGACGTGACGCTACTTTAGCTATCGAGACTCACGCGAAACGAATGAAAGCTCAGTACGATAAAAATGTAACCCCTCGAAGTTTTTCGGAAGGAGACCTAGTACTATTATATGATCAAGCTAACGATAAGCTAGGTGCCGGAAAATTCGTTCCCATGTGGCATGGGCCCTACATTGTAAAGCGAAAGCTAGCAAAAGGGGCTTATGAGTTAGTTGATTTTGATGGGGACTCTTTGGGTAAACCCAGAAATGGACTTTACCTAAAGAGGTATTATGCTTAAAATGATGGGTCTTCACTTCTACTTCCCGAATTGGTACGATTCTAACCATGTGATTAAATGATTCGATGTCGAACATGGTAGAAACCACTTGATTACCAGTCAATGATGTAAACTGTTAACAAGCGTGAGAGAAACCACCAGTAATGTCAATGGTTCTCAAAGTACCAAGCACAACCCGTGAAATGTGAATAGATGTTTTGATGTCGAACACTTCACGGAATCCTCTGATCGAAAGTCAATGATGTAAACTGACGTCAAAGGCGAGAAACCTGCCATTGATGCATGCAGACTTCAAGGTACTGTCGATTCCTAAGTCATCTTTCTAGATAATGTGTCGATGTCGATAGAAAGCGACCCGTTGCAGGCAAGCCCGCAACACGAAATCATTGTTCAAGTTGAAGAAATGTTGCTGTAAGGACTGACTCAGGGATGGTCAAATGGATGACAAGTATTTTGCAGATGAAAGTTTTTTCTTGCAGACCTCTTGAACACATAACGACACAACAGATGGCTTGGTGACGTATAACCCAAAGTTAACCCCTGGAACCCGGTTAAAGATTTTCAAAGTGATTTGGTCAACTGTGAGGTAAAAGATTTCCCAACCCAGGTGAATGAAAAGTGTCGTGTTCAAGAGCGGTAATAAAGTTTCTTCTGAGACAAAAGGTGACAAATAGGTTCATTCTTCTCTTTTTTCCCCCACCATTTCTGGCAAGTACCTCTTTATTTTTAACAAGCTTGAGGAGGATAACATATGCTTGATTATAAGCTCATCCTTCGGACGAGTCCAACCTAGTTTAAATTCGAACCCTAGGAAGGAGTGGTTCGTTCCTGTTTGTAATTGAACAGGTCCTCTACTGTAAAAGTTTAACGAGCCCAGTATAGGAGAAACTCGGCGTTTTTCAATTTTAGAGAGTCTGAAAAAACTAAAGGAGACTCCACGTTGAACTTTTTCGTATATTTGTGTCCCTCAAGCCCGAAAAAGTATAAAATAATACCTGGGGGAACCGCTTGATCTTGCGACGAAGGAGTACTTTCATAATAGTGTCGTTAACCTGAAAAGTAAAAAGCGATCAAGGACACGTCGTTTTATTTCCTTATCGAGTTCGAAACGACAAAAACCCGGCAATCTTTTGCTGATTTTGCGGTCAGAAAAGAGCTAAAAGGGGACCGTCTTTTAATTTCGTTTTAACGAGTGAAAAAGAAACACTCGGCGATCTTTTCATGTTTTAGGAGTCAGAAAAGGGCTTAAAAGATGACTCTGAAATTTTGTTTGTGAAAAATTACAATTTCCCTCGAAATCCCTTTGTCCTGCACAAAAGCGACACATTACTCATACCTGTTTAAAATAGGCAAAAATACATTCAAAAACATCTTTTCATGGTAAAAAATGAACTAATTCATCCAAAAAACCTATAAAAAGACCTTTTACCATGTCATTTTTACCGTTTCACTGTTGAGGTTGAAAAAAGGAGCTTTTGACAAGAAACTTCCCGTGGTCGCTGCAGAAAATCTGACCGTTGGAATCGAACGCCGTCTCATCCAGGTATTTTACACATCCTACTCTGCATTTCTATCCGTTTAGAATCAATTTTTAGGTTTTAGTTTCATTTTTTGGGGGGGTTTTGGTTTTGGAATGCGCCTCTCGGCGGACGCAGGTGCCCTTCGGGTAACCTGCGTCCCCCGACTTTTTCTCATACGGGAAAACGGTCGGAAGACGCAGCCCGCCTTCAGGGCAGCTGCGTCCGGGCGCCCTGTGCTACAAATCCGGGGTGCGTCCTCCGAGAAACGCGCATTTCAAAACCCCAACTCTCTCAAAAAACCACCAAAAATTCCCGAATTAATTTCTAATGCTATTTTTGATATGCAGGGCATTAATCATGTTAGACTGGAGAGAAAGAGAGCATGTAGAGGAAGATGAAGCTGCAATAAATCATCAACCTTCCCTGGATGCCCTAAGAGCATGCGGATTATACAAATATTGGACCATACCAGGCATGAGGGGCCAGGTAAGATTCTTGGAATGGCTGGTTGAGCGATGGAACGTACAAGAACAATGCTTTTACATAGGAGGGCACCAGCTCGAGATAGAGCCCTCGGATGTATACTTTCTCACTGGCTTGCCAAACAGAGGTGAGCAACTCAGTCTTGCGGGGACTAGGCCGGGTGGCCAATCCCTTGATAGTCTCCGCGAGAATTGGTGCACACCTGGGGCTCACCATTCAAAAGGCATAGAGATAAAATCCGTGAAGTGTTCGACATCAAAACATCTATTCACATTTCACGGGTTGTGCTTGGTACTTTGAGAACCATTGACATTACTGGTGGTTTCTCTCACGCTTGTTAACAGTTTACATCATTGACTGGTAATCAAGTGGTTTCTACCATGTTCGACATCGAATCATTTAATCACATGGTTAGAATCGTACCAATTCGGGAAGTAGAAGTGAAGACCCTGGATCTAGTTTCTACCATCCAGGCTGCGAGGAGTTTTGTATTCATTATCTATGTAGACTAATCATAAACAGATGGCTGCGTCCATACTGTGTCTACAAAAGTCTATAAAAATGATGTACTGCAAGATCATTCCTGTATCAGAATAGTTAGTCCATTAGTTAAAGTTTTGAATCTGAGTATGGGAATGCCTACCTCAGTGATGATATAATCTTATCCATGTATTTTGTGTTGAAAATTGCAGGTTCCAACCAGGCCATCCACAAGGCAATCCTTGAAATGATAAAGCGCTTCACCCTTCCTAGAATTACAAAACCCTATTCTATTCCAGGCTTCGCACTTTAGGGGGCAATCTGTTACACTAAAAAATGTCACCTTGACTACTTACAGTTAGTATGGCTCAAATCAACAGTCATGCTACCCTCTTAGGCAAGTCTCATGCCTCTGTTATCCATCTCAAACTCAAAGAAGAGAGAAAGTCTTGTAAAAACTATGTTTATCTCTGGGGTCGCAGGTTCTCTCTAGCCTTATCTGCGGGGACGCTGACCATGTTCACAAAATCCGCGTCCATGGACGCTCTGTATGTTAAGGGACAGGTGCGTCCCTCTGTAAAAGGCAAAATGCGCGAGTTTTATCTTGAAAAAGTTACTTGTGGTTACTTCTAGAACATTCTAGAGGTCGGTTTGATGAAATGGATGCGCCTCCAGTTGGTTCATGTATCTCTATTAAGGGGGAACTTATCCCATCAATAAGGGAGCTATCCCACCCATAGAGGGGGATGATCCCATTGATAGTGGACCTGAATAACCTCTTTACAGCACTATAAATAAAGGCATTGAGCCAGAAGGAGAGGAGGTTGGAGCTATACATTTTCTTTGGGTAAATGCTGCAGGATTTAGGTCTTCCATTAGAGCCTTTGTGAGGAGAGATTGTCTTCACTTGATTCTACTTGGGAGAGGGTGAGCTTTGTCAAAGTAGAGGAAAACCCTTGATGGACCCTGGGAGGAACTTGCACAACACCAAGGCCAGGTTGTAAGAGTTTCTTTGTTTCGTGAGGTTGGAGCTATACATTTTCTTTGGGTAAATGCTGCAGGATTTAGGTCTTCCATTAGAGCCTTTGTGAGGAGAGATTGTCTTCACTTGATTCTACTTGGGAGAGGGTGAGCTTTGTCAAAGTAGAGGAAAACCCTTGATGGACCCTGGGAGGAACTTGCACAACGCCAAGGCCAGGTTGTAAGAGTTTCTTTGTTTCGTTATTAATACAAACTGGTTTATTTTTCTCAATAGCTTGTGTTAATGAGTTATTTCATGTGTTCCTTGGTCTGCATGTTGAATATATGTTTTATTATATGAAATCCAAGTGCTTGGTAATTGTTTGATTGTTTGTGGTTGCAGGAATTGACTTGAAGGAGGAGCTCATCCGGATCGTCAAGAACGGACTTCAACAACAGCGTTTTGGAATAAGGTAAGCCTAAACACTTGTAGTTTTCATGTTGTAAAAGGTGTATTTAGAGAAAGATCACTCCATTTTGTCTTGTTTGTCATTAGAATGTCTTAGACTTCTAGGAAGGTCAGTCGTGTCCGCACCCTTGACAGATTCCGTGTGACACCTTTGAACGAGATGTTTCCTACCGACAAGAGTACCACTAAGGTTATTTCTCTTGAAAAACCTCCCTGGAATGATACTCATCATCATTCCTCATCTCTCCCGAGTCTCCAAGAGATTTGATCATGTTTATATACCTTTATTTCCTGTACACTCACCCATCCACTTCAAATGCCCATTTTGGTGCATGAATTTTTGTCTAAGGGAAACATGGGGAACATTACTTCTATGATTCCTATCAATATTTTTGTTAAACCAGGAATTATTGAGAACATAGATGTCGGGGTTTCTTGTTCTACAGATGAGATCAATATTTACACCACCCTTTGTAAGGAATTCTGTAATATCTATGGCTGGTCATATGAAGAAATTCCTGGCATTGTTCCGAGTATAGTTGTGAACGGAATTCCTACTTTCCTGAATGTGAAGCCTGTTCGTTAACAAATTCATCCACTACACCCTAGAAAGGAAGCTACTATAAAGGGAAAGGCTGAAAAATTTCTAAAGACTGGTTTCATTTATCCCATTCCATCGACAGATTGGGTTTCGAACATTGTCCCTATGACTAAAAAACAAGGGACTATTCGCATTTGTGTTGATTACCATGATATCAATCGGGCGTGTTTGAAAGAAAATTACCCAATTCCTTTTAGCGATCAAATCATTTGATGAATGTGTCGGGAGTGAGATTTTTTCTTTTGTGGATGGTTTTTTTGGTTACAACCAGATTAACATTCTTCCCATCGATAAGCATAAAACTTCTTTTATCTATCCGTGGGGAACCTTTTCCTACAAAAGACTCCCTTTTGGTCTGAAAAATGCTAGTGTTGCCTTCTAACGAGCGATGTCTTATGCTTTCCATAACATCAAACACATCATTCAACCATATCTTGACGACTTACCGGCTCATTTGGCTAAGTGCCATGATCATCTTGACCACCTATGAGTGATTTTTCTTCGTTGTAGACACTAAAATACTCATTTAAATCCACATAAGTGTGTCTTTTGCATTGAATATGGTGGTCTCCTAGGGTTTGTGGTATCTAAATAAGGCATCGAGATTGACCCCCTCAAGTTTTAGGACTTTGTAAACTTACCCCCTCCATCATCATTACATCAGTTGCAAAGCTTGCAAGTGAAAGCTAATTTCCTTCATCATTTTGTACCCAATTATGTTGAACTTGTCGACGGATTTACTTGTTTGCTGAAAAAGGGGATCCCATTTATTTGGGATGAAATCGCTCAAAAATATTTCGATTCATTAAAGAACACCCTCATTAGTTCTCCTTTGTTGCATCCCCCCAACTATCATCGCGATTACTTCTTGTACTTGGCTACAGTCAATAGTACTGATTTGAGTTGACTCAACTCCCGGATTTAACCAAGATCTTTTGCTTTCATGATGTGATTATAATTGCATTTAAAATAGCATAAAGGAACATATATGCATGATGTAAAGAAGAAGAAACATGATCAGAATCAAAAACATAAAGCACAAGACGTTGATAACGGAGTTCGTCCAAAAGTGACTATGTCTCTGGGCCCTAGTGTTAAGGTGGTGTAGGCCGCTGCATTAAGTGCTAGAAAGAGTTATGATGTACATGCATGTGTTTTCTCTATCATACAAGGAATATGCCCTCATGTAGGAGTGGCTCCAAGAGATGTTCCACTGTAGGAACTCTCATTCAAAAAAGGACTCCTATCAGCATGACATAATTCTATATATGTTAATAATAAGCATCCCGCCAACATGGCATCAAAGGGATCTCAAACATACATGGCAACACATGAGTATGTCGTCAACATGACGATAAAGAGATATCAATCAAAACACGACAATAAGTACATCTCACATCAAGAACAAAACAAGATCCCACATCAAACATCAAATAGGGATCTATACAGCACAATTCATCTCAGGTAAGGAGACAAAGAAGTACACGATCACATTGCATATACCTCACATCAAGGAGTGAACTGAAGAAGAGAATGATAAACTGTTGAATCTGGTTGTACCATCGATCATGCAGTGTCGAATATCATGGAAATGATTGCTCGCACATTGAATGTTGACACCTGCACTCCACTTTGAAAAGTGGCTGAAAAATGAAATGACCAAATGGAAAATCTGATTACACCATCAGATTCGTGGCATCGAATAGTGTAAAATTGACTGTCAAATTTCTGAATTCTGACAAAGTGAAAATCTGGGCCTACAGGAATCTTTTAGATTCCCCCTAGATTCCTCAAATATTTCCTCCTCTAGGTCATCTGAAGATCTACTGCTCAGATCAAAATTTATTCTACGCCATCAACATCCTTGCAAAATTCTAAGAAGGATGAGTATGAAGTTTGCTGCATTCTGACTCTGGCGAATTTCAGCCTCCAAGGAATCTGGAAGATTCCCTCAAGATTTTTGAAGATTCTCCTCCACTGGGAATCTGCAAATCTACTGCTCAAAAGGCGAATCCAACCTTACCATTGTGTTCCCTGCGAATATCTTAGAAAAATGACTGTAAACTTGGTTACAATCTGATAAAATGAATTTTTACCTCCCTAGAGAATCTTTGGGCATCAAATAATATTCTTCCTCGAAATATGTGCAAATCATGGTTCCACCTCAGCACTGCAAATCATGGTTCTATTTTACGGAACTTCATTTGTGACACCTCCGTCCCGTTGGCTCTCTCCCCGTTACGTTCTGCCTCTGTTCTCCCCGTGCAAATGAAGTGAAGGGTTATATAAACGTTTTCGAGTGGAAATAACAAAAATCATATTTGGGCGAGTTGGTTAAGGTGGATGGTTTGAGGCATGGATGTTGGGGGATCAAATCCCAAACTCTTAAAAAATACAACAAACTTTTTTTTGGCGCAATTTTAAATTTGGTAACAGTTTAGGTGAGTTTGATCGTTTGAGTGGAGGCGGTTATGGTGTTGCACTGTTGTGAGTTCGTGTGATTTAAATGGCACGATTATGTTTATTAAATGGGGGTTGGTGTATTGATCATAACCATTTATGGTTTGGGTTGGCGAATATTATATTTTTGGTTACACTATAATGTTAAGGTTATATATGTTGTAACCATATCCCAAACCATATGTCTTAACCATTATCAATATTTGTTGCTTCAAATAAGCCAAAATTTTATGGGATATGTTTTAATAAAATAACCTTTTTATATATTAACTTTTGTTTTGTTAATATATATGGATTTTGGTTATTATATATTTTAGTCTTGTTTTATATGATTTTTGATATAATAATATTTTTAAATGATTTGTTATGGGATTTTAATATTATTTTCTTGTCATTTTGTGCAAGATTAGGAGCAAATGCTAGCACGCCATGTGTCGATGATTTAGTGGTCATTCAATCACCACATAAACTTAGTAGGTTTCCCATGCTGACTGGGATGCCATGTGGCATGCTGTGGGCCCCACTTTTTCCATGTCTTATCAAACTTTGAAGAGCTCTATCTCCCTCATACGAGCTCAGATTTGAGTTTCGTTCACATTGTTGGAGTCAGGGCAATGAGCACTTCAATATGGTGCTAGTTTGGGAGCATTCTAACCACTTTGAATTTTGACCCTTTCTGAGTCCTCTTGGACTTATCCCTGTGTCTGGAGCCACCTGGATCAATCCTCCCCACTGAGGAGCTTTTGGTCCTCCAAAAGCATGAAAAATAATTTGCAACTTCTTTGTACCCTATCTGCACTTACAAGTATCTAATATGTCACCCTTCCTTCTCCTTCACCTTTGTCCTTTGGATCCAGAAGCGATGAGCCGACTCCTGCAACCTCTGCAAACCTGTAGTACAATTTTGCAAATTACATGCTTTATTTACATGACCAACTAATGACCCAAGCATCCCATACTTGTCACAAGTTTATAACACATACTCGGTGGTCAAGTTTACATCAAAATGGAAACAATAACCTAGCTATGAAAACAAGGCCAAAATATCATTGTTGCTTCAACAAGTGATGGAAAACACATCATCACTGCAACACATGATTTACAAAAATAAGGCCACACACGATTGTTGTTTTAGCAAGTGATGGAAAACACATCATCACTTTCACGGTTTAACATGCAACACAAAAAAATACCAAACATCATTGTTGCTTAACAAGTGATGGAAAGCACATCATCACTTTTACATTTTAAAATGAAACAAATGATTTACAAGAGCATGACCATGACAAACTAACATATCTAGAAACCATTTTTCACTTATCAATGTTAATGGGTCACCCCCTTGTGGTGGTTTTTCTTGTCGAACGATTTTCTCAAATGGTTCATGCACTGATGCTTTGTCTTTAAGGTGTTGCTCTGGATGGAGCCTCCAATATGTGGCTCTCTGATGACCATCTATCATAATGACTGCAATAGGTATTCTTCCTCCAGATCCACTTTACCTTCTTCTTTTCTAGTTGTTGAGAGGGTCTTTCACACCTCCTCCTTTTGTGTGCTACTATTATTTTCCAACACTCAGAAAATACATGGTTATGTAAACCACAAAGAGTACATGTTTTTTGATGCCTTGATTTATGTCCATAATTAACAACATGATTGTAATTGAAATGAACATTTGAATATTGAGAGTGGTTATACCTTTCCTTGTTGTCTTTAGTGTCATTATGGAGATTAGAGCTTGCCTCAGCTCTTTCCCTGCAATGGGCACTGCCATGGGATGATGGGGATGTGTTCCCATCATTCTCTTTCCTTGACAATGTCTCAGAAGCATATGACACCTTTGAGTATTCTCCTTTGGTGTATTCCGAGCCCACAAATCGAGGTTCATGCACGACTTCAAATGGTTGAGTTATGCCTTGGTTATTAACACCAAGTTCTTTTTCCTCCGTGTACCTCATCCTGGTAAGGAGCCTCATGTTTGTCCCTGTAATTGGTATCTCCACATTTCCAATGGAAATCATACTATGTGAAGATGAAATTGAAGGGAAATCAGCATCCTTTACCTCCACTGTAGATTTGGAAAGAACTGGTGAGGGCTTCTCATCATCTGTTGTTGGTGGTTCACTGGCTGTCTTGGTGGATTCCCCAACTTCCTTTCCGACATACACAAGTCCTACCTAATGGGGTAATTCCTCTACTTTGATGGGATTGACAATGCCTTTGCCATTAATGCCCAAACCTTTTCCTTCATACCCCATTTTCCTCAATAGTTTGGATCCAATTCCTATGGTATGATTTTCAAAAATAGCGAAATCATCATCAAGAAACATACATGAATTCGAAGAACTACTTTTTACCTCACATGGGTCACGCTGCAGCTTTTCCAAGGCCTCATCCTTATCTTGCAGTTGTTATAGCAAACTTTGCTTCTTCTCTTTCTCTTCTTGTAGAAGCATCTTCAATTCAGCATTATCTGCTTGAAGACTCTAGTTGTTGTGCTTCAGTTCTTCTAGGGCCGCTTCCGTGGCTCACAACTGAAGCTGCAATTGCTCCTTTTCCTCTGTCTCTTTTTGCAGAGCTTCATACATTATTTCCACCTTTTGGGAAATTCTGAGCATGGTCTTGTACATCTCTTTCTCATCCTCCATCACTGCATGTTCCATTATTTACACTCGAAATTCACATCCACGCAAAGACCGCTTTGATACCAAACTTGATCCGAGTTGACTCAACTCCTGGATTTAAACAAGATATTTTGCTTTCATGATGTGAATAGAATTGCATTTAAAAGAGCATAAAGGAACATATATGCATGTTGTAAAGAAGAAGAAACATGACTAGAATCAGCAACATAAAACACAAGATGTTGATAACGGAGTTCGTCCAGGAGGGACTATGTCTCTGGGCCCCGGTGTCAAGATGGTGTAGGCCACTACATTAAGTGCTAGAAAGAGTGATGATGTACATGCTTGTGCGTTCTCTATCACACAAGGAATATGCCCTCACGCAGGATTGGCTCCAAGAGATGTTCCACTGCAGGAACTCTCATTCAAAAAAGGAATCCTATCAGTGTGACATAATTTTACGTATGTTAATAATGATCATCCCGCCAACATGGCATCAAAAGGATATCAAACATGCATGGCGACACATGAGTGTCCTGTCAACATGACGATAAAGGGATCTCAATCAAAACATGACAATAAGTACACCTCACATCAAGAACAAAACAAGATCCCATGTCAAACATCAAACATGGATCTATACAGCACAATGCATCTCAAGTAAAGAGATAAAGAAGCACATGATCACACTGCATATACCTCACACCAAGGAGTTATCTGAAGAAGAGGATGATAAACTACTGAATCTGGTTGTACCATCGATCATGCGGCGTCGAATATCATGGAAATGACTGCTCTCACATTGAATGCTGGCACTTGCACTCCACTTAGAAAAATGGCCAAAAAATGGAATGACCAAATGGAAAATCTGATTATGCCATCAAATTCATGGCATCGAATAGTGTAAAATTGACTGTCAAATTTCTGAATTTCGACAAAGTGAAAATCTAGGGCTACATGAATCTTTTAGATTCCCCCTAGATTCCTCAAATATTCCCTCCTCTGGGTCATCTGAGGATCTACTTCTCATATCAAAATTCTTTTCACGCCATCAAGATCCTTGCGAAATTCTGAGAAGGATGAGTATGAAGTTGGCTGCATTCTGACTCTGGTGAATTTCAGCCTCCAAGGAATCTAGAAGATTCCCTCAAGATTCTTGAAGATTCTCCTCCACTGGGAATCTGCAAATCTGCTGCTCAAAAGGCAAATCCAACCTCGCCATTGTGTTCCCTATGAAAATCTGAGAAAAATGACTGTAAACTTGGTTACATTCTGATAAAATGAATTTTTACCTCCCCGGAGAATCTTTGGGCATCAAAGAATATTCTACCTCACAATACGTGCAAATCATGGTTCCGCCTTAGCACTGCAAATCATGGTTCTGTTTTACAGAACTCCGTTCGTGACACCTCCATCCTGTTGGCTCTCTCCCCATTCCGTTCTGCCTCCGCTCTCCCCGTGCAAATGAAGTGAAGGGTTATATAAACATTTTCGGGCAAGGTTGGAATAACAAGAATCATATTTTGGCAAGTTGGTTAAGGTGGATGGTTTGAGGCATGGAGTTTGGGGGATCAAATCCCGACCTCTCCCAAAATACAGTGAACTTTTTTTTGGCGCGTTTTTAAATTTGGTAACAGTTTAGGTGAGTTTGACCGTTTTAGTGGAGGCGGTTATGGTGTTGCGTTGTTGTGAGTTGGTGTGATTTAAATGGCATGGTTATGTTTATTAAATGGGGTTTGGTGTATTGATCATAACCATTTATGGTTTGGGTTCGCGGATATTATATTTTTTCTTACACTATAATGTTAAGGTTATATATGGTGTAGCCATATCCCAAACCATATGTCTTAACCATTATCAATATTTGTTGCTTCAAATAAGCCCAAATTTTATGGGATATGTTTTAATAAAATAACCTTTTAATATATTAACTTTTGTTTTGTTAATATATATGGATTTTGGTTATTATATATTTTAATTTTGTTTTATATCATTCTTGATATAATAATATTTTTTAAATGATTTGTTATGGGATTTAATATTATTTTCTTGTCATTTTGTGCAGGGTTAGGAGAAAATGCTAGCACGCCATGTGTCGATGATTTAGTGGTCATTAAATCAACACATAAACTTAGTAGGTTTCACATGCTGACTGGGATGCCATGGGGCATGTTGTGGGGCCCAATTTTTCCATGTCTTATCAAACTTTGAAGAGCTCTATCTCCCTCATACGAGCTCAGATTTGAGTTCCATTTGCACTGTTGGAATCAGGGTGACGAGCACTGCAATTTGGTGCTGGTTTGGGAGCATTCTGACCACTTTGAATTTTGACCCTTTCTAAGTCCTCTTGGACTTATGCCTGTGTCTAGAGCCACCTGGATCAAGTACTATTTCCGTGGTACTGGTGCAAGATGATGATGATGGAAATGAACATGTGATCTACTACTTAAGCCGAAATCTTATCGATATCGAAACTCGATATGCCCATGTCGAGAAACTTGCTTTAGTAGTTGTTCACATTATTCAAAGCTTTCGATGTTATATTCTCTTGTGGAAAACTACTGTGATTTCCGATTGCAACCCCATGACCTACATCCTGACTCGTTAGTTGCTGGGGGGGTAATATTCTAAGTGGATTGTTATCCTTCAAGAGTTTAATTTCGATTTTGCTACAGCCAAATCAAATAAATCACTGGTTTTCTTCGAGTTAATTTGTTCCCTTCCCTACGCAACCACCTCTACAACTTTTGATGAGATCATTCGTGACGAGACTCTCTTTCTCATCAGCACTCTTGACCCATGGTACGAGGATATTATTTTCTATCTCCAAACCCAAACTTTTTTATCAGAGTTGTCCAATTCTCAATATATTTGTGTTGTGTTGGTGTTGATTCCATTCTTCGTAGATGTTTGACACTCGAAGAAGCTAAGAGAGTCTTAAATGACTACCACTCTGGGGCTTGTGGTGGTCACATGTCAGGGTATGCCACTACTCAGAAAATCCTTCATGCCAGTTATTTATGGCCTTTGATATTTAAATATTACATTTTAGCAGTCCAAAAATGTCACGCCTACTAGATTTACAACCACAAATAACGTGCCCCACCCACACACCTACACCCAGTTGTTACCGTCAACCTCTTTGTTAAATGGGGTATTTATTTCATGACATGTAACCCTCGCTCGGTCGAGGGACATGGTTTATATCATTGTCGTTGTCGATTATTTCACTAAATGGGTTGAGGCGATGCCCACACGTGATGGTGATGGTAAAACGGCTGCGCAATTTCTTTTCAACCATGTCATAGCTCAATTTGGTGTCCCTCAGGCCATCGTTACTAATCATGGATCTCATTTGTAAAATTACATGATGGAAGAGCTTACTTCTCGGTTGGGTTTGCGTCATGACAGCTCAACTCCTTATTATCCATAGGCCAATGGCTAGGTTAAGGAAATCAATAAAGTCTTGGTTACTATGATTCAACGCACCATTGGGAAGTATAAATCAAATTGGCATGTTATTCTATTTTCAGCTCTTTGGGCTTACTAAACCATAGCTAAGACTTCCACTGAATTCACACTCTTTGAGTTGGTGTATGGTCTAGAGGCAACTCTTCCAATTGAGTGTGAAATTCCTTCACTAAAACTAGTTGTCGAATTACTCCCTAATACCTCACTAGAGGAGGAATGTTTACTTTACCTCGAAAGGCTCGATGAAACTCGCCACTTTGCAGCGTTAGTAATTGAAGCCCAGAAGAAACGAGTTAAAGCTCAATAGGATAGAACTATTTCTCCCTGCAATTTTTCTGAGGGGGGCTTGCTCTTGCTTTATGATCAAGCCAATGACAAATTGGGAGTTGGGAAATTAGAACCAATGTGGCATGGGTGTTACATTGTCAAACAAGTTTTACAAAAAGGTGCATGTGAGTTAGTATACTATGAAGGAAATTCTTTACCTGATCCCTGAAACGGGCTTTACCTTAAGAAGTATTACGTGTTATTTTCCGTGTAAATACTTATGTACATTAGTGTGTTTTCATTAGTGTGCAGTGTGGTTTTTGTGTGTTTCTTTTCTTTTGCAAATGTTTTCCTTTGCTTACCTCGTGCTCTACTTGGTTTGTAGATGTCATCCAACTGTTACATTGGTTTTTCTAATGTCTTTTGTCGTAGTACACCAAATCTATCTTCCACTGCATGGGAAATCTATGACCCTAACGGTGAATTAGTGAATTTACAAGGTATATGTTTAGGTCGTATGACTAATAACATTGTTGAATATAGTGTGGTCATCGAGCTTTTATCAGAAGTTGTTTTTTTCTTGACATTAGAGAGTTAATCGTAAAACTTGATTCACAACTTATTGTACTACAGCTTAATGGGCAATATTTAGTTAGAAACCCTCAAATTTTGAGAATGTATTTGGGAGTTCATCTATTGGAACGAGAATTTGATTTTATTACTTATCATCACATTCCAAGATGCATGAACACATTAACAGATGCATTGACTAACTATGTGTTAGATAGACATTTGTGAAACTTGTAAATCATAAAGCATAACATATTAAGACATGGTAAACATAAAAACATGTATATATATATATATATATATATATATATCACTATTGTTTTCAAAAGAGTTTGCTACATCAAAATGAGAAAATATGTGTTCTGAGATACATGGCTTTATAAGCCTACAACAGTGCAGAAAATAAAATAGAGTTGGCTATTCACCCACATGGTGCTCATGATAGCACAAGATATCCCTAATGACTTGGCCCAACAGTTGGTGCAGTCTGGCGGAAACTCTTACAGTGTGCCTCTGGTAGCGTAATGACACCTCATCGATCGAGGCATACTCTGGAATCCCCCTAGTAAAAACTTCCAGGTTACGATCTAACTCGACGATAGGATATTCTCCCTATTGATAAGGAGCCTCCTCAATCTGGCAAGCCACCTGCTTGGCTATTGCAGAAACCCATGGAGGTCTCTCTGCTCCCACATCAACAAAAGATTATAAGTTAAATCTCAGTACACATACATAAAAAAAATTAAAAACTTCAAAAATAGTTTTTACCCGAATCGGTCCACTGTGGCCCTAGAGGAAGTGGAAGCTATAGATACCCTTAGAAATTTGTGCCTTCATACGCCCAATCATCAACCATGATTAGCTTTTGACGCAACCATCCAAAAAATGTCGGAGGGAATGACATTTGTTGGTCACCTCCATGTTGAGGCATCAATTCTCCCCACCTAAGTAATCGTGGATGTCTGGGCGTTGGTGGATCCACTTCCAACCACTGATAATAGAAAAATGCCACACATTCCAGGATGAACGTCACCAAAATAGATCCGAAAACAAAATTATTTCAGATTCCATGACTTGCACTTGGTAAGTTGGCACTTCATACACACCAATAGACTCTCACTCCAATTGAAAACAATGGGATTCAAACACTTGATTGCATACTGGAAATGAGACTTTGTTACCTCATGCAATGCTTGCACCCAAGATACTTGGGCCATGGTGTGTAGGCAAGGAAAATTTTAAGGGTGGATATCTATTTGAAAGTTTAGAAACCATGGTGAATCTTACTAATCTATAATAGAAAAATTGTTACTTTTTTGATGATATTTGTGTAAAAATATCTAAAATTTTGATTATAATATATTAGTCTATATAAAATCTTGGCGATTTTTAAGGTAAAATAATTTCAAACTATAAACATTGGGCAAATTATTTTTAGAAAAATGGAAATTGGCGAATAATGTTTTTGGAAAAAGTATAGAAAATTAGCCCACCTGTGAATATTAGCCCCTAAAATTTTTCCTATGTGTAGGATTGTTCATAGTGGGAGGTTGGTAATGGTCTTTATGCCAATTTTCCCACTTTGGGTCTTCTTTGTCCCTGGGCAATGCCTCACAATGAGCATATTCATTCTCTCTCCTCCAGTGCATGATCCATACAACCTAGTAATTAAATAAATGTTGACGACCTCTATTTTGAGCTCTTGATCCCCGAACATGAATAGTTGACAATCTACATCCCACCAACTGATCAGGTGTTGCAATGACTCAATATGTGATCCGATCCCAAGAATCATGAAGAACTTGAGAAATCCACATGCTCGTAGGGCATCAACGCAATCTTGATCCTTCATAGCCTAGTGGTCTTCATATCCATGTCCCCTTTCTTTCCATTTGATCACTATTTTGGACTCATTATCCTATGGGAAAGAAATAAACCAACATTTCATGAGCTTCATGGAGACAAAATCCAAGATAAAATATTTTATATGGAGGAATTCACTTTAAAAATTTTACCTCGGCGCCAGCGCGTCTTTTTATGGATTTTCTCGTGCTGCCACCGCAAGGGCGTAATTGGAAACAGGGTGAGCAGCGCAAGTCCGATGGGTGAAATCCATGCTGGTCACCCACAATATGAAATTTTTGCAAGTCCTCCTTACAACCTATCCTATCGATGAAAATGCATGAAATGATTACCAAAATGAAGGGAAGGGACAAATCTCTCACCTAAAACAAGTGGCTCGACAAACGGTGTTTGTGATTAATCGTGCTCCTTGCCTAAAAATCGAGGTAAAATGATGTAAAAATCCTCTCACAATTGCAAATTGGTAAATGGTAAAAATGACTTACTTTTTCCCCTATTTATAAGTTTTAAATAATAGTTTTTCTAAATTAGGGCATATTTCACTCATTTTTTAATATTTTTCCTCGAAATTGGTAATGTGCATTTCCTTGTGCAGTGACATGTCATATATTCTTTGTGATGGTGATTTATCTTGACTGATTCAATGAGTTTTATTTTATCACTTTTTCGGACTCATAAAAAATAAATGAAAAAGCGACCCCCTAGAGTCATCTTTAAGCTCTTTTCTGACTCTCGAAAAATGAAAAGATTGTCAAGTACTTGTCATTTCGAACTCATTAAAGTAAATGAAATGATGTCTACTTAGTATAAGTTTAACCCTTTTTCGGAATGAGATAGACTATTGTACGAAAAAGGAATACCTTAGTCAAACATGGCTAAGAGGTTCTCTTGGATATTGTTTTCTACCTTTTCGGGTTCAAGAGATGATTTACGAAAAGGGACCTTTGGAGTTTTCTTTTCTGCTTCTTTTTCAAACTCTCTAAACATGAAAAATATGTCGAGTTTCACCTTCGTCGGACTCATAAAACATAAACGACGCAGGACTTGTCACCATGACGAAACCAAGTTTCTTCTTCCTAAGGCTTGTAAAACTTACTACTATGGATTCATCCAAAGGATGAACTTATATGGAAAGCACATGCTATCCCCTTCAAGCTCGCAATACAAAAATATATGGGGTACTCACCAGAAATGGTGGGGGAAAAAGTGAAAGAGATCATCTCTTATATTTTGTAAGGCTAGCATGTCACTCTTGAATATGACACTCATTTGTTGCTTGCGTCAGGTTTGGGACATCCTCACTTGGTCACTTGCCTTCCTGGGTTTGGGCAATCTATTCCTCTCATCTAATTATACTATTTTCGTCATCATTACCTCTAATCCCATGTTGAGTCAAATGTTTCCAAACTCCAGAGTCGTGTCATTGATATGTTCAAGAGAAGTCCTATCTGAAGTTATTTACCACTTATACATTGTCCAAATTTTTTCCACAGTCCCAAATCATACTTATTTACTATACTACATCATTTGTTTCATGTTGATGATGTGGTATTCATTATGGTCCTCCTTAGACAGATCACTTCCTATCAACTTCAGCTCATTATCCATGAAGATGATCTAGAAACTCCCTTCGAGTACCTTAGAGCTTGCATACCTAAATGGAAAGTTATTCACATTCGATAATAGGTTTACACCATTGACCTTCGATCAGATGATTCCATGAGTCTTCAACTTCAGCTTCACTATTCATAGTTGTGGATTGTGTTGATTGTACCTTGAGAGCCATTGTCATCATTGGTAGTTTCTCTTGTGCTTGTTAATGGTTTACATCATTGACCGACAATCAAGTTTTTTTCTATCATGTTCAATTTCAACACATCTATTCACATGTTAGAATTCATACATTGATCGGGTCGAGACGGAGCGCAAGACCCTGGATTTTTCCTGATAAAGTCTAGGTTGCATGGAGTTATGAGTTATTCATGATTGTACACATGATACCTCTGGACGGATGGCTACAACCATACTGAGGATCTTTGCACATGATCCCTTCTATTTGGATTGTTGCATCCATACCGTGGATTCATGTATTATTAGATGCATATTTGTGTATAATTCGGCATGATCATCAGAGATTTCACATATGTATATCTATATGTATATGTATATAATTGATTTGCAGGTCTCCTGATGGTGTTCTTCTCATCCTTGCACTGACTTGTAAAGCATCTTAGCCATCACTCCCTATTCTAACTTTATGCTTTAGGGGGCATCTGTTACACAGTATTTTGTCATACCTCATGTTCACTTATCGTTCCATATCTTGAAGTGCCAAAACATTGACTACTGTGCAAAATATCCATCATGATATATAGACCAAAATATCCCTGAAGAATCAAAGGAAAACTGCCCTGAATTCATTCTGAAGAAGGTTATCTAAAAAACTAAGTTTTTTCATCAGCGCGCTTTGCTCCACTACCTTCTCATGCTGATGGCAGGTTGCACAACTATACACTAGTGCTACCAACATGGGTTTTGATAAGAAAACCTGCACTGAACCTCTTCTGGGAGGTTTTCCCAAATTGGAGGAGAAGCTTCGTGCACTAGAACCTTCGAGAACAACAAGATGAATATTGGTTGTTGTTGATATGGTTGAGATCTCCCATTTTGACCCCTTGATCTTATCATCATGGGCTTTCCCCTTGATATGTGGACCTTCCTCCCTATTTGATGGATCCCTAACTCCCTCTCCCTTCCTATAAATTCACTCCCTTCCATCCCCAAATGGTTGGTCATTGATTGTTGCATCCCTATGTTGAGATTATGCTTACATGCTACCCATTCTAGCTTGGAGAAGGAGTGCTTGAAGAGCCTTTTCTTGGAATTGGAAATCTACCAAAAGGAAGTCTCCAACATCAAGGCATAGGTTGTATGCTTCCATTTTTAGATTATTAATATATACATCTGATGCTCAATTTCCATAATTGTGTAAATTTTTATGCTTTTAGCTTAACACTCCTTGATCTATTAAGTAGTTTATGTTTGATGTATTCCATATATGCTCTTATATCTTGCATAGCTCTTTGATCTTCCATGTATGTACTCATACGTGAAGAATAAGTAAGGAGTGAGGCCTAGAGTGAAAGATTCAAAGTCATCTCCCAAATATTGAGCGATTAGCATCAGAGCGCGGTAGGTTTCTCCTTCTCTCTACATTTGTCAAGCATAAACTAGGAAAGTGTATCTTAGTTTGTTTAGTTTGTTGCTAGACCTAGTCATTGGGATAGAGATATTTCTTTTGTTCATAGAGGGGATTTACCTTCACAATAGGGTACCCCTGCACTGCCAGGTCAATCACTCCATCGATCTGACCCCGGGTGTACTACTACCCAACGGACGGATCTACCAACAGTCTATTTTTGAGAATGATCAAACTAAGAGGCAGATTTAGGAGTTGTTGTAGAAAGGGCACATCAGGCCAACTTCATCAACATGTGGGAGCCTGATCATGTTTGTACAGAAGAAAGACGACACCTGGATACTTTGTATTGACTATCGAGCATTGAATAAGATCACTGTCTGGAATAGGTATCCAATCCCATAGATTGATGACCTTCTGGACCATCTCAAGGGGGCCAAATACTTCAGCAAGATTCATTTCAAGTCTAGTTATCAACAAGTGCCACTCGAACCCTCATATGTGTGGAAGACCTCCTTCAAATCCAAGAAGGGCCTTTTCGAATGGTTGGCCATGCCTTTCGGGTTGAATAATTCCCCCACAACCTTCATGTGGCTGATGGGAAACATATTGAGACCCTTCACCAACACATTCATGGTAGCATACCTAGACGACATATTGATATTCATATGGAGTTGGAAAGAGCACATACACCATATCTGACATGTCCTCCAAATCCTCCAATAGTAAAAATTGTGTGCGAATTCGGAGAAATGTAATTTTGGTATGACCCATGTTTAATATATGGGGTACATCATTGATGAGCAAGGTATGCACATTGACCTAGCCAAGAAATAAGTTATTCGGGATTGGCCAGCCCCAACTACTCTAACAGGGATCTGCAACTTTCTGGGTCATACCAATTTTTATCACAGGTTCATGTTGAGATTCTCTCATATCTCTTGGCCTTTGATTCAAGTCACCAAGGGCATAGCGAAAGAAAAGTTATTTTGGTCTCAATCCCAAAGGAATGTGTTTCTCAAGTTGAAGCATCACCTCTACTCTGCACCAGTGCTCAGATTACTAGATCTGCAAAAATGATTTGAAATTGAGACAAACACCTTCGACTATGCTATTGGTGCAGTTCTTACCTAGCAAGGGCATCTAGTGGCATATCATAGTGAGACACTTTTTGATCCAAAATGGATCCTAAACCTCTAAATTCTTCAAATATCGAAAATAGAGTATCGAAGAAAAAATGCTAAGGAATGGCGGAAAACAGAGATCGCAGGGAAAAACAGTGAAGAATGGCAGAAACCCAAGAATGATGTATCACTGTATTGGAGCTGTTGGATCTGCCAGATCAACGGTTGGGATTGAATCAGCGAGATCGCATCAGGAGAAGCCAGCGGATCGCATCGAGAAAGGCCAGCGGAGTGTATCGGAGGTAGCCTTATAGGAATTGCGATTAGCGATCCAGCGATTAAACATGAGCCGTCGGATCGGGCGCGCAGATCCAACGGTGGATATTGCATCGCAATAATCCAAGAGGAGGACTTAACCGTAGGCCCAAAGACCATGCGATATGCGATTTCTGCTTTATCGCATCGCAAAGGGAAGAAGGACTAAGACCTGAGGCATTATGGAAGGCCAATTCGTGATTGCGATATTGATCGCATCGCAAAGGGGAAGGACCATTGATCAGTCGCAATACTGCCGATGCGGCGATCCCCGATGATGCCGATCAAAGCAATCAGAGATCGGGCAAACAATACAAAGGAGCATTAAACCATTATGACAGCGTGGACCCAAAAGGATAATAGGGCAGGATTTATGAAATTTGAGTTCCAACTCAAAGCTTCACGGTCAGATATTTCAGTGTTTCTAATGTATTTTTCGGGTGTTGTTATGTTTGAACTAAAAGAACTATTTCAGGATTTTTGTTACGAAGAAAGGCTAGACGGTCGGGTTCACCGCACTTGCCGGTCCTTTCATTCAAACTGTTTCTATTATGAACAATTGTGCCATGCTATAAGCGGTAATGATGTAACAAAATGTGTTATAAAAACATGAATAAAACAGAACAACAGAGGGAGTTTAGCAGTTCAGAAGTGAACAAAGAGAGACTGTGCCAAACAGACAGAGAGCTAGAGAGCTAGAGTACAGAGGTGGAAAGCTGAGCAAAGTAGAGCCAGAGAGGTTGTGAAGCCATCCAGGGGCCTGGAGGTCATGACACTTTGTTTGAAGTGTAAACTATGTGTATTTCCACTGACTGTTGTGTTGAGACTCAGTGTTTGAGTTCACACTTGTAATCTCTGTTTTGAAGACATAATATAGAGGTCGCACTGAAAGCTTGGACCAGGAGACGTAGCCAGGAAGTCTGGTGAACTCCTTTATCATTTGGCTGTGTTGATATGTGTTTATTTATGTCTTTTAACTGTTGATTGTCTATATTATTTGCAATCTTATCGATCCATTGCACTAAGTAATATAGGCATTTCCTGCACATAAGTCTGTAATACCTTAGTTTCTATTTAAGATTGCATTTCAGATCAAGTGGTATCAGAGCTTAAGGTTTTTGTTAAGGTTAGACAAGTTTGTGTAGGAATTTGAATGCTAACTAGATTGAAGCTCAGAAGAGGAGAAGGAGTACTTGTTGAGGCTAATCCAGAGATCAGAAGAGTCTTTTCTCAGAGAATAATGGTAGAAGAAGCTCCATTGGGATTAGAATCTCAGTCTATAGATAGTTTTATGACCATAAGAGCTATGGTGGAAGAGATGTATCTGGAGTTCAAGAAGGGGTGAGGTGGAAGCACTTCAACACCAACACCAGACAAAGGAGCGAAGGAAGCTTTTCTATTTGCACCTCCAGAAGACAAACAAAAAGGAGGAATGCCTTCTCCACCATCTCCTCCATCATCATCATCCTTAGAGTCATCCTCTTCACATAAAACTAGCTCTTCAAAGAAGAAGAAGAAAACTTCTTTAATCAAATTAGATGTAAAGTTTGATTTGCCAATTTATGATGGAGAACTTAATGCAGAGAAGCTAGATAATTGGATAAGGAAAATTGATGTATATTGCAGGGTGCAGAACGTTGAATCGGAAAGGAAGAAGATCCAGCTGGCTAGCCTTCGACTAGGAGGAACTGCACTGGTATGGTGGGAAGGCAAGACACAAGCTGATCTTCAAAAACATGGTAAAATCATTTCTACCTGGAATGAATTTGTTTCTGCTATCAAAAAGAAATTCTATCCTTTGGCTTACATGCAGTAGGCAATGATGAGTTGGCAAACTCTTTGGCAATTGAAGGGACAGAGTGTACAAAGTTATACTCAGGAATTCAGAAAAAGAGCTTTAACTCTAGGTATATCATTGGACTCACCTGAGACTTTATTGAAGTATATAGGTGGTCTTCATAGTTATTTAAAACATACTATACTTATGTTTAATCCCACTAACTTAGATGATATATTTTTCTAAGCAACACATCTAGAGGCTAGAGGTAAGAATGTAAACCCAGAGGTTGGGAAATCATCTAAATATTCTATAAACAAGAACAAGGAAAAGAAGAAACTGAAAAGGAAGGGGAGGAAAGAAAACATTGTAAAGAAGGATAAACCTTCATGCACTCATTGTAAGAAAGAAGGACACGATGAGGCACACTGTTGGTCTTTGCATCTAGAACTAAAACCTAAGAAGTTCAGGGGTAATGAGAGAAAGAATGCTGCTGCTATTCAGAAGGACTTGGGGTTGGATTTAGGCGATGAAACAACAATTACAACCACATGTATTAAAGGTTATTAGCTTTAGAGAATGCAGAGATAAAGAAGCAGGTACAGGAGTTGCTCGATAAGGGGTTTATACGACCAAGCACATCACCATGTGGATCGCCAATCATGCTGGTGAGAAAGAAAGATGGTTTGTGGCGAATGTGTACTGATTTTAGAGCACTAAATAAAATAACGATCAAGAATCGTTATCCTCTTCCTCAAATAGATGATTTGTTAGATCAATGGAAAGAAGCAATTTACTTTTCTAAGTTAGATTAAAGAAGTGGCTATCATCAGATCAGAGTCACAGAACAGGATGCCTGGAAGACTGCTTTCAAGACAAAGCAAGGACTTTATGAATGGTTGGTTATGCCTTTTGTCTCAACTAATGCTCCTGCTACATTTATGCAAGTTATGAATGATGTATTTAGACCATTTATTGATGATTTTGTAATAGTTTATTTAGATGACATTCTTATTTTTAGTTAGACATGGGATGAACATGTAAAGCATGTGAAGCAGACTTTAGATGTTTTAAAAAGAGAAAATCTCTATGTGAAACTATTGAAATGTGAATTTGGCAGAACATCTTTAAATTATTTGGGTTATATTGTAGGGTGTGGTGAATTGAAGATAGATCCCTATAAGGTTGAAGTCATTGTCAATTGGCCTAAACCCAAATCTACTTCAGAAGTTAGGAGTTTCCTAGGGGTAACACAATACTGGAGAAAGTTTATTGCTAACTTTTCATTGATTGCAGCTCCTTTACATGCTTTAACAAGTTTGAAACAGGTGTTTCAGTGGGGAGGCAAACAACAGAAAGCCTTTGACACCTTGAAAGAGAAAATTAGTACAACACCAGTACTAGCACTGCCAGATCTTCAACATCCATTTGAGATTGAGACAGATGCCAGTGACTATGCCATGGGAGCAGTGTTGATGCAACACAGGAAACCCATATGCTATCATTCCGATAAATTTACTTCTGTAGTAGTTAATTATCCTACATATGATAAAGAATTGTATGAATTAGTACAAAGTGTGAAAAAGTGGAAACATTACATAATAGGTAAAGAAAAAATCATACATACAGATCATCAACCACTTCAATCTTTTCACTCACAAACTAAATTGCAGCAATCAAGACATTATAGGTGGATGGGTTTTCTACAGCGATTTCGTCTTGTCATCAGATATAAGAAAGGCATACACAATAAGGTTGTAGATATGTTATCAAGACCAATCATAAATGCATCTATTATACTTAAGCATAACTCAGTAAGTTTCATTGAACAATATGCTCAAGATGTAGATTTTAAAGACGTATATGCAACTTTAAGTCATGACAAATAGGTAGAAGAATTGGATTATCATGTAAAGGACCAACTCTTATATCATTTGGGAAAGTTATTCATTCCACAAACTGAAAGAGTTAACATAATTCAAGAAGCACATAGTTCTCTTGTATCAGGTCATTTTGGTGTAAGTAAAATAGTTGCACAGTTGCAAAGGTTTTGTTATTGGCCAAGAATGCATGAGACAATTTCTAGATATATCAAAGGGTGTACTATGTGTGCTACAAGCAAGCCCAGTAATAGAAAATTAGGCTTGTACACTCCACTCCCAATTCCTTCTCGTCCTTGGGAAAGTGTTTCCATGGATTTTGTTGGGGGATTGCCAAAGTCTAGGAAAGGTCATGATTATTTGTATGTAGTTGTGGACAGGTTCAGTAAAATGTGTATTTTGATACCATGTAATAAGTAGGTTATAGCTGAACAAACAACAAAGTTGTTCTTTCAGAATGTATGGGTTCATTTTGGGTTACCCACTTCTATTGTATCTGATCGAGACTCTCAATTTGTTGGGAAGTTTTGGTCAAGTCTATGGGAGTTAATGGACACCAGATTGAAGAAAAGCACAACATTTCATCCACAGACAGATGGTCAGACAGAAGTGGTCAACAGGACAGTGATCTAGTTGCTCAGAGGCTATTGCAGCAAGCATCCCAAGCTTTGGGATGAGCATTTGTGTTTTGTGCAGCATGGTTACAACCGTGCCAAACAATCTTCTACTCAAAGATTTCCTTTTGAGACTTGTTTTGGTTTTATACCAAAGCCTCCATTTTATTTTGTCTTTTGTAAAGACATAGCAGTTGATGGACACAGTGATGTGGACAAAGCAACTAAGTTCATTGAACAAATCCAAGAAGTTCACTAGGCAGTACAGGAACAACTGGAAAGAAGTCAAGCCAAGCACAAGGTAAGACATGATAAGCATCGAGTTGAGCATATTTTCCAAGTTGGTGATCAATTTTGGCTATATATCAGCAAAGACAGAATGTCGGGTGAAGGTAAGAAGCTTAAACCAATAAGGTATGGACCTTTCAAGATACCTGAAAAAATTGGTGAAAATTCTTTTTTCTTTGATTTACCAGCTTATATGCAGATCTATTCAGTTGTTAACGTTGAAAACTTGAGATTGTATGAACCTTCAATTATTGAAGATCCTGAAGAGCAAGGTCAGTTGCCTTCTATTGAGGATCTGTTGCTTGAGTATCACAATGAGTTACAAGAGGAAACAATTCTGGATAGAAATGTGAGAACTATGCATCGAGGGGATGTTGAGTACCTGAAAGTAGGACTCAAGGGTTCAAATCCAAGCAAGGCACGATGGATAGAAATTGGACAAGTGAAGGAATAGTATCCTCCATTGATCGATGCCTAAAACCAACTTTTGGTTGTCCAAAAGCTTTTCAGTGAGGAGGCGTGATCCAAAATGGATCTAAAATCTTCAAATATCAGAAACAGAGTATCGAAGAAAAAACACTAAGGAATGGCGGAAAACAAAGATCGCAGGGAAAAATAGTGAAGAATGGCGGAAACCCAAGAATGATGTATCGCTATATCGAAGCCATGGGATTTGCCAAATCAACAATCAGGATTGAATCGGCGAGATCGCATAGGGAGAATCCAGCGGATTGCATTGGGAAATGCCAGCGGAGTGTATCGGAGGTAGCCTTATAGGAATTGCGATCAACGATCTAGTGATTAAATGTGAGCCATCACATTAGGCACGCAGATCCAACAGTGGATATCGCATCGCAATAATCCAAGAGGAGGACTTAACCGTAGGCCCAAAGACCATGTGATATGCAATTTTCACTTTATCACATCGTAAAGGGAAGGACTAAGACCCTAGGCATTATGGAAGGTCGATGCATGATTGCGATATTGATCGCATCGCAAAGGGGAAAGACCATTGATCGCCGCAATACTACCGATGCGCCAATCACTGATGGGGCCGATCAGAGCAATCAGAGATTGGGCGAATGATACAAAGGAGCATTAAACCATTATGACAGCGCAGACCTGAAAGGATAATAGGGCAGGCTTTATGAAATGTGAGTTTCGACTCAAAGCTTCGTGGTTGGATTTTTCAGTGTTTCCAATGTATTTTCCAAGTGTTGTTATGTTTGAACTAAAAGAGATATTTCAGGATTTTTGTTACGAAGAAAGGCCGGACAGTCGGGTTCACCACGCTCACTAGTCCTTTCATTCAAACTATTTCTATTATGAACAATTGTGCCATGCTATAAGTGGTAATGATGTAACAAAACATGTTATAAAAACACGAATAAAACATAACAACGGAGGGATTTCAATAGTTCAAAAGTGAACAGAGAGAGATTGTGCCAAATAGACAGAGAGCTAGAGAGCCAGAGTACAGAGGTGGAAAGCTGAGCAGAGCAGAGCCAGAGTGGTTGTGAAGCCATCCAGGGGGTCTGGAGGTCGTGAAACTTTGTTTGAAGTGTAAACTCTATGTATTTCCACTGATTGTTGTGTTGAGACTCAGTGTTTGAGTTCACACTTGTAATCTTTGTTTTGAAGACATAATATAGAGGTCGCATTGAAAGCTTGGACCAGGAGACATAGCCAGGAAGTTTGGTGAACTCCTTTATCATTTGGTTGTGTTGATATGTGTTTATTTATGTCTTTTAATTGTTGATTGTCTATATTAGTCGCAATCTTATTGATCCATTGCACTAAGTAATATAGGAATTTCCTGCACATAACTTTGTAATACCTTAGTTTCTATTTAAGATCGCATTTCAGATCACTTTTGGATACAGTCCGAAAGTGTCCCACTTATGATAAAGACATGTATTCCATTGTATAGGAATGTTGTCAATGGAAGCATTACATTCTAGGGAAGGAAAAGGTAATCCACATAGACCATGGGCCCCTAAAGTTCATATAGACACAAGCAAAGTTTCAGAATGATTGCCATCAGAAATGGTTCACATATCTACAACAGTTCCATTTGAACATCAAGTACAAGAAGGAGAGCACCAATAATGTTGCATATTGTCTCAACTGACAATGGTTTATGTCGCTGACAACTATGATTGAATCTTATGGACACGAGACTTCGGGGTACCCACGTCTTTACAAGAGTGATCCAGAATTTAGAAGCACATACTAGATGCCTCTCAAAGGCAATCAAGTTATAGATTTCCACCTCCAGGGCACACTATTATGCCACCTGGGACACCTCTGTGTTCCTGTAAGAGATCATGATAAGATGATTTTGGAGACGCAATATAGTTGGGTCGCTGGATATTTTGGAGTAGAGAAAACAATGACAGTGCTGGAGAAGTATTTTTATTGGCTGAAACTTCGATAGGATATTGGGAATTACATCAGATCCTGCACTGCCTACACCATTTCTAAACTAAAAATCAAGAAGCAAGAACTATATATTCCTTTTCCTAATCCTAGTTGTCCTTGGGAATACATCTTCATGGATTACATGTCAGACATTCCTTCTACTAAGCATGGAAATGACTGCATGTTTTTGGTCATCAACAGTTTCTTTAAGATGACCATTTTAATGACCTGCAAGAAAAGTATCACAGTATAAGTCAATACTAAGCTCTTCTTTGAACAAGTGTGGGTACACTTTGGGATCCCACAGTCCATTATATCATATCAGGACAACAAGTTCGTGAGTAAATTTTGGTCGAGCCTCTAGTCGACGTTGGATACCAATCCCACTAAGTCCACGACCTTCCACCCCCAAACTGATGGCCAAACAGAGGTTGTCAACATGATGATCATGCACATTTTGCATGTGTAAAACTTGAAGCATCCATGCCCGTGGGATGAAATAATCCCTTATGTCTAGCATAGCTACAAGAGAGATCTCCATAGCTCAGCTGGACACAACCCCTTTCAGGTGGGGTTGGGATTCGAGCCACTATGTCCCATTGATGTGGTCATACCATTTGCAGCTACTCAAGAATATTCGGCTCATGTCTAGTCTGAAGCTGACATTGCTAACAAATTCTTTGATCACATTCATCACATCCACCAACAGGTCCATGACATATTGGAGAGGGAAAATTCTAAGTAGAAGAAGTGTCATGATCAGTATCGGGTGCCACACAAGCTCCAGGTGAGTGAAAAAATGTAGTTACATTTGCAGAAGAAGCGCCTCCCTGGGCCCCACCGCAAGATTTTCCCACTCTGATATGGGTTGTAGACCATCATGAGGGTTGTAGGGGATAATTCCTTCAAGCTCAAAATTCCACTATTCCTTGTGTTTCACCTAATATTCAAGGTAGACTGGTTGCAACCATACTTTCACCTATTGTTGGACACATCCGACGTTGTTGAGTAACTGACAACAATAGAGATCAACCCAAGAGGCATCGAATAGGCCAAAATTGATAGGATCATGGACACACATATTAATAAGACTCTATATTATAGGATCCAACTATATCAAGTTGTCAAAGTAGGCTAACGCATTCACCATGGCAAGTGGTTCATCAGGGACCATGTTCAACATAAATTTCCTCACCTCATTGAGGCTCTACACGCAATGGAAACGATTTATTCTTAACAGGGGAGGACTGATCTAGGTGGATATTGGTGGCCACCTACCTATTCCACTTAGACCTCTAGTTGATTTCATCAATTTCCTTGAATATAGCAAGGTTTACTATTTTTAGCATTTTTTAAGGTCCTGAACATCTAGAGTTGTTTTGACCCCCTAAAAGGCATTTTCTTGAGATTAGTAGCCAGTTCATAGATACTTGGAGAGATATTTCCAACAATGTCTCCTACGCGTAAAAATAAGATCATATGACCAACTTACGACCCCATGAAGTTGGCTACACAATTAACCCCAATGAGGCCCACAATCTCTTGGTGTTCCATTTCATAGGGTTAGGGTTTTGGTTGTTTAGGGTTTCCCTTTGTTGTTTAATAATAAAAAGGCCCTTGAGCCTCATTGTAACATAGTTCAGAGGCATGTAGCTGCCACATCTCTTCTCAGAGATAAGCTACCATCACCCAAGATAGTTTATTTCTATTATGCTTGTACACATCTTTAAGTTCATTGATATTAATGAAATGAAGATTTGTTTCTGCTCCATATCTATGTTTATGTTTATATCTGTATTCTGTTGCATTATTGCATAATTATGTATACGTGGTATAAGAGTGGAATGCTCTTTCTCTATTTTTCTTTTCATGTCCCCAACGAGGTTAGGGTATAAGGAGATAGGGCTCAAATTGGTTGAACCTTTGGAAGAACAACCTTGCAAACCCTGAAGGCCTCCCATGGCAAAAGAAAAGAAAGATGAGGGAGAAGGAGATCGTTTCAAAATATTTCTTGAGGAAGCCCTAGAGTGATAGAGGAACATGATGATGGATAATTTTTCTTAGATCCTTTAGCGAATTCCCACACGCGAGGCATCTTCATCGAGCAGCCACTCTGGAGGTGCCACTCCCTTTAAGTTACAAGTCAACTTTGAAATTTGAAGGCCAAATAGATGCAGATGCAATATATAGATGGTTAAATATTTTGGAATGATATTTTTCAGTTCTTGACATTTCCAATCGAGAAAATATTACTTTTTCACTCCTCAAAGTTTGCCCCCTTTCAAAGACTATTGGGAAATCTACTGGAAACAGAAGGATGAGAGGGAACCCTCACTTTTTTCAGCTGCACCCACATGGAATTCATTCCAAGACTCCATAAAGGAACAATATTACCCTATCAGGAGATATGAATATAAATACATAAAGTGGACCACGCTATGGTAGAGAGGGACCAAGACGTTCTGGAGTTCACAAATATCTTTCATACCCTTTGCACGAGGTTTGGTATCAAGGATTATTAGTGGAATTTGGTACTCAAGTATCACAGGTGTCTACACAATTACATCCCGAATGAGATGGAATTCCTAGACATCTCCTCTCTTGGACTCGCCTATTGATACATTGTCAAGATCGAGAAAAAAATTAAAGAGAAGAAGTGAGACTTTGGATTTACAAATCCAAACCAAGGGAAAGTTGCCCCCAAACCACAGAACAAAGGACAAAGCCAAGGCATGACGAACCAGGAAAACGTGTTGAAGCCACAAGAAAATAACACGACGAAGACAAATAAGGACATGGGTAAATTGTGTGAGTCCCATAAGATTCCCATTCACAACACAAGTGAGTGTTAAGACAAGCAGTCACTGGTGGCCAAGCTGAAGGATTCTGAATCAGACACATATTCTGACTCTGAGTCAAAACCAGATAAGGGAAATGACAAAGGGAAGTAGGTTATTGATGCAAAACCTAATTCTACCATTACCACCACCAAGATCTAGAATATCGAGCCCAAAGATCTATAGGAGGTGGAGCGTCTCTTTAACTCATAGATGTGGGTGAAGGATTCTCCGTTGCATTTCATTGTTGATAGCAGAAGCCAAAATAACCTCATTTTAGAAAATGTCGTGAAGCGGTTTGGCCTACCAACTACATCACACCTGAAATCATACACCATTGGGTTGCTTCACCAAGGACAATATCTCCATGTCAGCCAGTAGTGCCACCTTCCCTACATTATCAAGCCCTTCATAGATGAGGTACTTTGTGATGTTTCTCCTCTTGAAGTTGTGATGTATTATTAGGCAGACCATACTCATGGAAGCATCATGCTATGTATGAGCCTAGGCCCGATGATGAGCCTTGGTATTGCAAAAAGAATGTTGCAACTCCCAAGGCTACCGACTTTAATTATCAACCCGGGGTTCGTACAAACTTAAGAGGTGTCAGCACTAAATGTGCAACATACAATGTGTCCTTCCTTTGCTGTCATGATGTAATGGAGTGCATGTACTAAATTCAAATCCTAAACTAATTGCATAAAATGAAATGTTCGAAATGGAACCTTAACATATTGCAAGAAAGAAAGTACAAGGAAAGAGAAGAAAATTTAATGCTAAATCACACCATTTCCTAATTAACTGCCAAGAAACTATGCTTTGCAATAATGCTAAATTATCATGAACCAAATGATACTATATAAGCATGAAATTAATGAGCATCAAACATCACTAATGTCCAAGTAAAGGGACTGAAATAAATCTGTTTTTGTCTTTTTTTCTTTTCATGCAAAATCAAGTATGCAAACTAATTTCCTTTGGTGATGTGGTAGGTGAATTAAGGATGTTGGAGGTTGGATGGAAGGGTTAGGAGATGGTTGGATGGTGTGGGAGACCCTTGAGAGGATTTTGGTGACTTCCTAGAGGTTTTCTCTCAATTCGGCCTCAAAACAGGCCATTTCAAGAAAACCTATAGGATGTACTAGAAACCTACAGGATGATCCTGTAGGAATTACAGTGAACCTACAAGATACAACCGAGAGAAAAATGTGAGGTGTTGGAGGTTATGGGAGGCATAGGAAAGGTGTGTGATGGGTGGAATGGAGTGGGAAAATTCCTAGGATCACTCAGAACTCAAAACCAAAGTCGGGAGATGGATGGATTCACTCAAAAAGCTTGGAGAAGTTTCCTTGTGAAATGATGAAATTGGTGAGGGTTTAATGACCAAGAAAATCAAATCCAAATTGGATGGGACAAATTTTGTTATTAACTAGGATGTATTAGGTCCCTATTGCAAGTGTAATAACTCAAAAAGACCTATGTTAACCCATGCAAAAAAAATAAAAAAGCATTACTAGTCGAAAATATAGAAATTTGAGAACTAGTGAGCTAGTAAATCTAAGAAATTCCTAACCAAATCAAGTGAAAATGAAATGGGGTGATTTTTGTTATGAACTAGATTTTTTTTTTTTATCTAATTCAAGTGTAATCAATTCGATTGAAGCTCGTTAGGGTGCTATAAAAAATAGCAGAAATTGGTTGTTCTTTGCTAAAAAGGAGGTCCAACAATCTAGATTTGGGAATAAGAAGATTAATCCAAGCAACTCAATGATTACTATGAAATTCAAAAGCTTTTACAAGGATGAAATAAGGCTTGTGATCCTGCAAAATAACTTTCATTAACCATTTAACTCAATCCCACAACAAGAAATCATTAATACTAAATGTAGAAATAGAAAGAAATGAAAACTAGAGATGCATGTGAATAAGCAATGAAAAAAAGGGAAAAAAATGATACAAACGGGCTTTGAGGTTCCTGGGATGGTCAATCCCAAGGAAAATCAGAGACCTATGGAGGAGAACAAGATTTAGAAGCTGAACATGACGCCAATCTTCATTATTTTCATCAATACAATTACATCCCTGCAAGAAAATACAATGGAGCTGCAAAAATACAAGCTCTCTCCACAATAACACTAAATGAAAAATCTCTCTCTAGAGGAAAATTTGACTTGGTACTTATACAAAATTATTAGGAATCATTCCCCATGAATGGAGGAAGCTTTCCCCACCAAAATCCCTTGATTAGTGGATCTAGTCCCCAATACTAGGAATTTGCATTAAATGGAAGGGAACACATTCCTAGATTTTCTCAATCATTCCCTAGAGGCAAATTCAAGTTGGTACTTATAGAAAATGATTAATAATACTTCCCCATGGATGGAGGAATCTTTACTCACCAAAATCCCTTGATTAGTGGATATGCTCCCTTGATTAGTAGAACACATTCCTAGATTTTCTCAATCATTGGAGTTCCACAATTTGTGCCATAATTCCATAATATCTTGTTGAATTATTATTTATTATTGATCCTCTAGTAGTAGGGAACAAGTCCCTAAATTATCTCCTCCTCCAAATCTTCATAATCTGCCCAATATTCTCATAATATTCCACAAAAAATAAATAATATTAGACACAAATATTCAATTATTCATAGACCTTCCTAATGAATATATTAAAGTTAAAAATAAATTATCTAATGCAAAAAGAGAGGTTTAATGTGTTGAAGGATGGTCATAGGCCTTAATTTATGTTTTAAATTAGAGGCATGGGCCTTAATTTATGTCTAATTTAGAGGCCCATCACCTGACACTATTATTATTACTTTGGGTGATGAGTTATATAGGATACTAGAGGTAGCACTGACTACTACCATATCTTTGATCTCTGTGAAGCAATGTAGTAAGATCATTTCCCAAACAGAGAAATTTGTCTTCCTTATGATTTTCCCTCAACACAGGAAGAATATTGTGGCCACCTGCATGACCTCCAGATAGAGCTCATTTTCATGGTAGCAGCAGATGGACAAGATCATGGACGAGTATAGGGACATCTTCACCTCACCCATAGGGGTACCCCTTCACTGTCAGGTCAAGAAATCCATTGATGTAAACCTGGACACACCGCTACCTAACGAACAGATCTACTAACCTTTTGTTCTGAAGAACAATCAAATTAAGAGGCAAATTCATGAGCTATTGCAAAAAGGGCACATCAGGCCAAGTTCATTACCCTGTGGGAGCTTGATCATGTTGGTACAAAATAAATACGTCACCTAGAGAATTTGTATTCACTATCGAGTGCTGAATAGTATCACTATCTGTAATAGGTAACCAATCCCATGGATTGATGACCTTCTAGACGATCTTAAGGGGTCCAAATAGTTCAACAAGATTGATTTAAAGTTCGGTTATCACCAAGTTCCAATCAAACCCTCCAATGTGTGGAAGACCACCTTTAAATACAAGGATGCCCTTTTTGAATGAATGTTCATGCCTTTTGGGTTGACGAATTCCCTCGTAACCTTCATGCAAATGATGGACAACATCTTAGAGCCCTTCACGAAATAATTCATGTTAGTGTACCTAGACGACATCCTGAGCTTCATTCAGATTTTGGAAGAATGCATACACCATATCTGATACGTCCACCAAACCTTGCGACAACACAAATTGTGTGCCAATTTGGAGAAATGCACTTTTGGTATGACCCAGGTTCAATATCTGGGGTACATAATTGATGAACAAGTTGTACGTATGGACCCAACCAAGAAACAATTTATTCGGGATTAGCGAGCCCCAATCACTCTAATAGAGCTCCACAACTTTCTGGGTCTTCCCAATTTATATCGTAGGTTCGTGTTGGGATTCTCTCATATCCCTTGGCCTTAGAGTCAAGTCACCAAGGGCAGAGTGAAAGAAAATTTATTTTGGTATGAATCCAAACATAAGGTATTTGTCTATTTGAATCATTGACTCTTCTCCGCAATGGTGCTCATATTACCAGATCTACAACAACCATTTGAAATTGAGACAGACACCTCCAACTATGCTATTTGTGCAGTTCTTATCCAGTAGGGGAATTTAGTGGCATACCACAGTGAGACACTTTTAGATATAGTTTTAAAGTATCCCACTTATGACAAAGATATGTATTCCAGTCTTACAATGGAATCATTACATTATGGGGAAGGAAATGGTCATCCACACAAACCATCAACCCCTGCAGTTCATACAGACACAAGAGAAATTGCAGAACGATCGCCATCACAAATAGTCCACATATCTGCAATAGTTCCATTTGAACATCAAGTACAGGAAGGGTAGAACCAATAATGTTGTAGACTGTCTTTTTCGACCACCAGTTATGGCATTGACCACTATGCTCGACTCTTATGGACACGAGACTTCGAGGTGGCTGCATCTTTACAAGAGCGGTCTAGAATTCAGAAACACATACGAGATTCTCCTGGAAGGCAAGAAAATTATGGATTTCCACCTCCAGGGTGCATTGTTATGTCACCTCAGACACCTTTGTGTTCATGTAAGTGAGTGTGCCAAGATGATTTGGGAGGCACACTACAGTCGGATTGTTGGACATTTCAAAGAAGAGAAAATATTGGCAGTGTTAGAGAAGTATTTTTGTTGGTCGAAGCTTCCAAAATATGTTAGGAAGTACATTAAATACTACACTGCCTATGCCATTTGCAAACTGACAATCAAGAAGAAAGGCCTATATACCCCTATGCCTACTCCTAGTCAGCCTTGGGAATCCATCTCCATGAATTACATGTCTGACCTTCCTTATACTAACCATGGAAACAACTGCATGTTCGTGGTCGTCGACATATTATCTAAGATGGACATTCTGGAGACATGCAAGAAGACTATCACAATAGAAGCCACCACTAATCTCTTCTTTAAATGAGTGTGGATACACTTTGGGATCCCCCAATCCATTATCTTAGATCACGATAGTAGGTTCCTGAGTAAATTTTGGTCAAGCCTTCGGTCGATGCTAGATACCAAGCTCACTAAGTCCACAACCTTCCACCCCCAAATTGATGGCCAGACAGAGGTCATCAATAGGATGATCGTCCACATTTTTTACATGTACACCTCAAAGAATCCACACACATGGGATGAAATCCTCCCCTATGTCCAACACAGCTACAACAGATTTCTCCATAGCTTAACTAGCCACAACCCCTTTCAGATGGGGTTAGGATTCCAACCACTATCTCCCATTGATATGGCCACACCATTTGTAGCTACTCAGGTAGATTCGGCTCATGTCCAGTCTGAAGATGACAGGGCTAACAACTTGATTGAGCGCATTGAACACATCTGCCAGCAGGTCCATGACATATTGGACAGGGCCAATTCTTAGTACAAGTAGCATCATGATCGACATCGGGTGCCACACAAGTTCCAGTGGGAGACAAATTTTGGTTACATTTGGAGAAGGAATGCCTCACTTGGCCCCACCACAAGATTCGCCCACTCTGATATGGGTAATACACCCACACCAAAGATGTCGGGGGCAATGCCTTCGAGATCATCATTCCACCGTTCCTTGGCCTTCACCCAGTATTAAATGTGGACTGGCTACGACCATACTTTCCCCCATTGTTGGATACATTTGACATCGCTGAGTAGCTAACACTAGAAAAGCTCAACCCAAGTTGAATCGAACTGGCCACAACTGAAAAAATCATGGACATAGATAAAAAACACTCACTAACATAAGATCTGGATGTATCGATTTGTTAAAGCAGGCCAACTCCTTCACCAGGGATCAGGTTCAGCAGAAATTTCCTCACCTCATGGAGGCTCTGCACACAATAGGGACCATTGCTTCTTTAGCGGGGAGGATTTATCTAGGTGGATATTTGTGGCCACTTCTAGTTGGTTTCATCAGTTTCCTTGATTTTAACATCATTTACTATTTTTAGTAGTTTTTCTGTTCCTGAAGTTCTAGAGCTATTTTGACCCCCTAAACGGTGTTTTTTTGAGGTCTACAGTAGGTTCATATCCATAGGAAAGGTCTTATCTCAAACCCTATATTTCTTGGAGAGATCTTTCAAACAAGGTCTCATACACACCAGACGAAGATCATATGACCAAGTTATGACCTTGGGAAGTTGGCTGCCAAACTAACCCCAACGAGGCCCACAAACTCTTTGCATTCCATCTCTTGTTTAGGGTTTCTCTTTGTTTTTTAATAATAAAAATGCCCTTGAGCCTCATTGGAACACAGTTCAGATGTATGTAGCTACCACATCTATTCTCAAAGATAAGCTACGATAACCCAAGCTAGTTTATTTCCATTATGCTTGTAAGCATCTTCTAGTTCTTTGATATTAATGAAATGAAGATTTATTTCTGCTGCAACTCTGCGTTTATGTTTATATATGTATTTTGTTACGTTTCTACATAAGTCCTGATCAGGTGATGGGCGTATGGTAGGTCAATGAAGATATATAGGGGGCAGTCCAGACTTATCCACATCAACCTTTCATTGACATATAAGCTCTTGTGTTATGGTTTAATATGGATTTATCTTAGTGAACAATTTTTACTTTTATCGTGATAGTCTATCATATGTGAAGTAGATGTATAAAAATACTTTTCCTATATCAGATACTTGTATGACTCGTCACTTCTGAAGATTTTGATTAGACATTTTTATGGAGGAGGTTAATTTGTGTGTTTCTTTCATAGATCTATGGGTTGTCTTTTCTTTTATAAAAATGTTGTTTTTGTTATTGTTGTTTATCTTTAAGAAAAATAAAATACTTTTTTTTTCATGTTCACATGTAACCTTTTATCTCTTAATAAAAGGTTATGATGTTTCTACCAACAAAAAAATAAATAAATAGCCAAAAGTTTTAATTTTTGTAATATTTTACAAAAAATTTAAACGTTTTATTAATATATATATATATATATATATATATATATATATATATATATATATATATATATATATATATATATATATATATATATATATATATATATATATATATATATATATAAGGAAAAAGAAGAATAATCATTTTGACTTATTGTTTTACTCCATATGCAAGGAAGAAAACATTAATTGTTCTTTTTAGATAATAATAATGTATTAAACATATATAAAAATAACACTTTTCCTTTTAGTTGCCAAGGCTTTAAGCAAGGCTTTGTTGGATGCTAGAAGGATGCAGTCCTTGAAAGGAATTGAAATATTTAGAACATGCTCTATATAGCATCTTTTATTTATGGATGATATCATTTTTTTCTAGCCTTAAACAAAGGAAAGGTATATGCATTAAAGCATATTCTAGACTCCTTCTCAGATGCCATGTGCATCATTATAGGTCAGGAGCGATCTTCCCTATGTGGGAATGGTTTATACCTTCAATATTTATTGTTGGTCCGTGGAATTGTCTAAACTCCCCCCTCCCCATTGGGTAATCCTATGAAATATTTTGGGTTTTTCCTAACACCAAATTACTACAAAAAGAAAGATTGCTTCTAGATTATAGCAAAAGTGTAGTCTAGACTAAGAATGTAAAGCAGCAGATGGTTGTCAAATGTAGGAAGGATTATTCTGTGTAAGATTATTATGGAGGTTATTCCAGTCTACTGGACTTTGTTATCCTAGATCCCCAAGGGTATGATCAATCGAATAAAATAAATCTCAATGAGATTCCTTTGGGTAGGAAAACTAGAGAAGAGACCATTTTCTTTAACTAATTGGACATCCATTGATCACCCAAAATATTTGTGAGGTTGGGGCTAGGAAGACCTTAATTTGATTTTTTTTTTTTTCTGAAATTTGTGGAAACTAAAGGAGCATGGAAAATAATTCAGGAACAAGGCCTATGGGCATAGTTAATGATAAACAAATCAATCTCCCTAAGATATGTAACAATTTTCTTAGGGGGTGAAGGAAATCATCTAATAATGGCTATTGTTTGGAAATAAATCTTTAATTATTTGGAAATAATTATGAGAGGCCTTATATGTAGAACCAGAGATGGATTTAAAGATCTTATAAGTAGGGACTTATGGATAGACAATAGGGATAAGCACATTCTATCAAGAGATCTTATCCAATTCCTAAATCAAAGAGGATATTTCTATGTTCAAAAAAATTCCACGAGAAGGGAACTCATTAGCCCTCATACTTGGTTAAGGGCTCAATATATTTTTTAGAGGGTGCACATGCTGACGAATGGACAAGATACACTACAATTTCAATTCAAATTTTTGTGTCTATATCCCTTACCGAGGACCATATGATATGGTATCTGGCTCCCTCTAGCATATGTCATCCAAAACATGGATACCTGTCCATGACAATGTATCTTGGTGGTCTTCCCCCTTTATGGTGGGAAAATAAATTATGGAAACTCAAAATCCCACCAAAATCAAAACTTTTCATGTGGCTACTTCTAACAAATAAGGTCCCCACCTAGGATATCTTCCACAAACACTCCTTTTGTGGTCCTAGTAGGTTTCCACTCTATTTTTTTAATAGTGAATCAATATTACACATTTTTTTTGAGTTCCCTTTCTCCAGAGGTGTATGGAAATAAATTCATAAAAGTATCAAAGAAATCTACCAATGGGACGATCCCTTAGTGGAGTATTGTCTAAAGGAATGGCTTGATAAATAACCCGATGATACATTAAAAGCTCCCCCCAGTCATCTGTTGGGGATATGGATAGAAAGAAATGGAACCATCTTTGAGGAGCATTGAAAATCATCTATTTGTTTGGTATGTAATAGTCTAGCCTTGCAAGACTCCATGCCTAAGAACTTGTGTGTCAAAAAATCCACTCCCATGTAGCACTTTCAATCTCCAATGAAAGACCTTGGGAATTCTTCCACTGTGGTGCTCAACACATCCCCTTGATAGGGATAGTAGGGGGCATACTTTATCTCTTTGATTCAAACATATACTCATTTTCCTACAATCTTTTGGTAGCAACAAATAATTATGTCAATTTATTTGCCCTCAATCTTCTTTTGCAACTAGCTGAATACCTTGGTATCACAATGCTGAACATATGTGGAGATTTATGAATATGGTGAAATGGATGAGGGAAATGAAAGCTTAAAAAATGCACACTTCGTCCTCTCTACCAGAACAATTGTGCACACATCAAGGAATTTTACTTACATATCCTTTTGTCATTTCTATAGGTTAGACCACCAAGAAGCTAATGCACTTTTAGAAATAGGACTAGCACTAACACAAGGTCAATGGGAAGTCCAAGAAACAAAAGAGGGCATGCTCACATTTCTCCATTTAATCTCATGGGCATAAGTGGCCACATTTACAGGACTTGAAGATCAAAGATCAAATTGTATTATTTAGTTTTTTGGACAACTATGTGATATTTATTTTGCTATGATAGGAAAATTTTGAAGGAAAAATATGTTCAGTGGACTATAGAGGGTCATTTTTAGTCTACCCTCTACTAGGAAATATGTCTCCTTGAATGATGTAAATGTGCTCCCCATTATATATTTGTAGATATAAAACATACAACTAATGTCAAAAAATTCTCAACAATTTTTTGAAATCTGGATTTGTGATATAAACTTGGGTAGGCAACATTCACTAAGATTTTTTGAAGTTTTTTGTAGATCAAAATTGATTGGGGATAGTTTGATGATAGAGAGCGATGAAAAAGTTTTGTATAAATTTTAGTCTAAATTGTTTAATATCCATCAAAAATGTATTTTAAACAATAGAAGATTTTGAAATTGTGTTACCAAATTTTAATAAATTCTGGCAGAAAAAAAATTATTTTGTCTATAAGTTAGACTACACCTATATTATATATAGAAAAAATACCCTATAAAAAATTTAATTTAGATTTAAAAAATATCAATATAAATTAACATTCACAAATTTATTAAATTTATATTTTAATAAAAATACTTATTAAAACAATTATATATATATATAGATATATATATATATTCCACATTTGATTCTACATCCAAATAATTAAATTCTAACATATATTATCGACTACCTATCAAAAAACTTTGGTAATAACCAGCCGAAATAAAAAAACGAAACTAAGAGATGATAAAACGAAACTATTTGCAGTCTCCATGTATTGTCTCAACTGGAATTTTTGTGCTGACCTAAATGTTTCGAAACTATTTGCAGTCTCCATGTATTGTTTCAACTGGAATTTTTTGCTGACCTAAATGTTTGTAATATTGCCTTTTAGAAGCCATCAGCATATAAATCACAGGATTTTGATTACCTTTTTATAACAGGAAAGACTGCCCCTTTTTTGTGATAGAATGAAAATATTAAATTATAATGGTTTATGGTGATGTGATACACATTAATGAAAAATTAATCGATAGAATAGATTAAAATCCATTTTATTAAACAATTTATATTTTAATATTAAGTTTTTAAATAAAGAAATAAGTTTGTTTCCTAGTTTTTGCTTTTCTTTAATTAATTAATAAAATAGATTTAAACCAACAATTATTAGAAAATGTATATTTTAATATTAAGTTAAAAAAAAAAAAAAATTATTTTATTTGAAATTTAATTAGGCAGTATTTAATTTTTTTAATCAAATCAATTTATACATTTAAAAATACAATTTAAATAACAAAAATCACAATATCATTTAAAGTTATATAATATATTTTTGTTACACCGGAAACTTATTTCAATGGTTTATGTGCTCTCTAGAGCTTTGGGAACATTTTTAGCTGCAGTTGCAATGGGAGTTGGGGAAGTTTGGGAGCTTTGAATACTGTTTTTTTGGGAATTCTGAAGTTTGTAGGGTTGGGGAATACAAAGCCTGTAGAGAAATATATTGAACTGCCCACAAAACATGAGCTTATGTTGAAACCTTCGGAGGGAGAAAGGCCAAAGACATCCTTAACACTGATATTCTTAATTAAGAAACTGGAGCAATCTCTTGATGGGTTAAAGAGGCATGTTGCACATGGATGTAAGGGTGATATCTGGGATGTCATGTTGATGAGTATTTCTTTTGTTGTTTATGTATATATATCACAAAAGATTGTGTGTGCATATTGTATGTGGCAGTCAATGCTTAAACATTAGAGTTACTTTGCTTTTTATCTTAAGAATAACTAGAAACATATGTAAAATTATTCCTTTGTATTTTTAAGCCAAATTATTTCAAAGACTGGTCATATGTCAGAGAATTGATAATGAACTTGAAATTTATATATATATATATATATATATATATATATATATATAAAAGGGAGATACTCACGGAAAGAAACACCTAGAGAATATATTTATATATAAGAGATATTATATATTATATATTTATATATTTAAATTGATTTTAATATTTGAATATTTTGATTCAATATTAATTTTGATTATTATATAATTAAAAAATATTTTTTATTTTTATATTTTATATTTTTTTATTTTATAATATTACCATTCCCGATTAGCATTTTTTGTGAATTTTGAGGAAACCTCTAGCCATTCCACCGTAACCAAGTTCCCAATATTCCCACATTCCAGAAACTCATGCAACATAGTTATATATTATTAAAAAACAAAAAAAAATCTACATTTATTAAAAAAAAAACTTTCAAAATCCTATACATTTGAATAATTCAAACATTTATATATGTTTCACTGCTAAACCGATGTTATGATATTCCATTAGTAAGTGGAAATGGATCACTCTTTTTAAAACTCTGGGTCAATAATAGGAAAGTTGTAGTCTATTTGTGTTAAATTTTAGATGATTTTCTGGTTTAATTTGTTTATGAGTTAGAAACTATCCACAATTTGAGAGCCACAGGGTTTTCATGATATTAAATCTATATACATAATCAAAAGCCCAGTTTAAATAACAAAACAAATAAAATTTAACTATAAAAAAATTCCACCAAATTCCAGCCAAAAAAAATCCATGTTTACACAAAGCCTCGTAAGAAGAACATAAAATTCTATTTACATCTTTCCTACCTGCTGATACAACAAATACATATAATTACCATTCTAGAATTATCAGTAAATCATTGTCTTCAATTTTTCCACTGTTTTCATTGTCGTGCGCCCTTGAAGCCGTGACTTGTGACCATGATTCTTATATAAGTTCGTCATCCTCTTGTACTATTGTTGTGCCCTCAAAGATATCACTTATGACGATGGATCGAATCCTCTTGCATGATAATGCTATTATGACCATGGATCGAATCCACTTACATGATAATGCTACTATACCCAAACCAAGACTTTGGATTCTTGCACAATCATAAATTTCCAGCAATCGTAACATACTGCAAGACGCAATATTGGCTAATCCATCATTTGTGATCCTTCTTGATACTAAGCTTATATGACACAACTTACTGCAGCTTGCAGAAAGAAAGGCAAGTCTCTCGTCTGTCACAAAATTGCAATTGGTGACATCTAGATATTCTAATGCCCTGAAATTTGATAGGATCATTATATTACTGATATTTGTGCACCAAACCAGGCTCAAATGCCTTAGCATTTTGGCACCACTTGCTATAGTAGCCAAGCTTAAATCAGCTACTGCTGTAAAACTGAGACCTAGAATTTGCAGATTACTACAAACACTGATTGCAGAGAACCCCTTTGAAGTTTGTACTAAGCACCCACTGAGATTAATTCTTTCAAGCTTGATGTTGGAAAGAAGTAGAGTTTCCAATTCTGCATCTGTGACCAACGATGCTGACCTAAGTGAGAACTCCTTCAATTCCATCCCACTAAAATTTAACAAAGCCAAACATTTCCCATCATTATCGAAGTCATCGAAATGTTAGAGCCTTTCATTCCATTACATGTAGCAAGGCCGACTCTATCAATAGCTTAGCTACCAAACAAAGCTTCTCAAGCTTTCTACAGCTCTGTATAATCATGAGTAGAGAAGCATCATTTAAAGGAGAGGACTAGTTAAAATACAAAAGCCCCTTCAGATTTTTGTTTGCTGCAACAATGGTTGCTAATGAATAATTAGGACAGGCTTGTTGATCCCCATATGTATGAATAGACAAAGTAATAAAGCTCGATAACTCTGATAGTTCTCTTAAGTTCCCCTTTAGGAACTTCAAAGACAATATCTAGACATGTAGGGAATGGGTAGCCAGAGACTTGAGGGCCGAAGTAATGTTAATGAAATGAGTACCAGGGATGTAGTCGCCAAAATCTAGAGAGAATTTTAGAAGCTTTGGAAAATTCTTCCCTATCTTGGACTATGATGAGCCCCAATTTTTGGTACAATTTGGGCTCATATTGGCCTACTTACCTTGTTCAACCATTCATCTTTTACCACTTATGCATTCATTTCTTAGTATATTCGTGTTGTTTGTAGGAAGAAGGGCAGGCATTATATCTACGTGACTAATACATGATGATTTCAGGTTTTTGGCATTGAAGAGAGCAAAAGACCACGCAAAAGGAGACAAGGAGACAGCCAAGGTGGCATTGCATGTTTATAGGGAGGTTGTCTACAGCTTTAAATGACTTCCCTCGTGATTTTCACCTTAACTCCGAGCTCTAACAGCTCTCCCCACCGAGCTCAAAGGCAACCAACACGTTCTACAGGATCAGCAGTCTTACAACAGTTTGACTTTCAGTTGGACAGCCAAAGCTCCACGAATGAAGGCAGCCAGCTTGATCCTCATTTTGTATAAATATGAAGGTCGTAGCCTTTGTTAGAAGCTTTTTGACTTTTGGAATTACTATTGTAATCTCTGAGCACGAGTTGCAGCTCGGTTTTTGTTGTTTTGTAAGCCAGTTTTGGCATGACATTAGACTTTTGATTATGAATAAAGGCAAGCAGATTTGGATCTAATTCTGAGTTTCTAAGGGAGCTATAGCTCTCAGGTTAGGGCCCAACCTGAGAGCAATAGACCTCCTCTGTTTTGTAGTGTTATTTGCCTTTCGTTCCAGCACTTTGTTCTTTACTTTGACATGCAATTAGAATTTACAGTCTGCTGATTTAGTTTTTATGTGATTGAGTAGGATTAGCTTATGGTTACTTTGCTTTCAGTTGCTTAGATCAGGATAGGAGAGTTTGTAATCACTGGAGCTCCAAGAAAAGGGTTGCTAGTGTCTTCACTGCCATCTCTGTCTAGGGATTGGGGTGCAGTCCACATCAACCACCAAAAAGAACGCAGTCTTTTACTTCCATGCAAGCTGCAACATAGTCATTTTCATTGAAGATCCACCCATGCACTTTTGATATTGAGCATTACTTCTTCATTCCACTTCCATGCACGAGTTTCCTTCACAATTTACATTGTTGTTCATTAAGTTTAAATCACAGGTAGCACAGGTTAATGAGTTCTCGTTTTGGTGACATTCATAAGCAATTTGTTTCATTTACACTGCTCCACATCATTCCATCTCCTTCCTCTTCTTGTCAACCACACCTCAAGTCACCTAATCGACCTCTGTTCAGCTCGTATACCTTCCAGCTCTTCCATGATTCACGTAGCTCCATTGTCTTGACCTTTCGTTGATCTCATCCTTCTATCCACCAACCACTTCGTGCATTCTTCCTCCACCATATTTCTCTGCCCCTGAGCCATCACCAGCTCCATCTCCATCTTACCCATCCACCCATACCACTCCATCACTTCACCATCACCCAAAACCCCCACGGTCGAACATCCTGTAGAATTTCACCGACTTCCTGTAGAATCCCTGAGTTTCCTGTAGGATCCCCTGCAGACATCCTGTAGGAGCCTGCAAACTTGGTTTCCGAGAATCCAAACGTTGTAGACTTCTGTAGAATGATGCTAAAGATCCCTTGGGACCTCTCCTAGCCCCCCTGACCTTTCCCACGCTTTCCTTCCCTTCAAATCGCTCCTGCACAGTCAAACCCTAATCAAAAGCACCATCATAATAACTCCAACCACTTAATGAAAAAATACAAAAACATGTCTTTTCAGATGCAAGTAGCTTAGATTCATGTATTTCAACTCACTGCAAGTAATGGCATCATTGGTAGAAGTTTCATTCACATTTTTGCATTGTAAGGGTCAAGCTAGTCAAATTAGGGTTTACTAGGGTTTCCATGCTTTGGTTGGCTTTCAGTTCATTTTTGCAAAGTAGATTAATTTCCTTTGAGATAGCCTTCGTCCATCATTTAGAAAGCTTCTTCTGAGAGCATATAGAAGTTGGCTTGAGCCCTAGCGGACTTGTGCCAACTGACCAAGTGACAGCTGCGACAAGAGCTAGTACTTGTGCATACAGCACCGTCACTTCCAAGTTTGTACGAACTACCGGGTTGATAAAATTAGAGATAGGAAGCTCCAGGAGTTGTAGCATTATTGCTACAATACTGGAGCCCACCATCTTTTTGGCGCCGTTGCTGGGGAAGCGTCAGAGTATTAGTAGTTGTTGCTTTTCTTCCATTTTCTTACTCTTACCTTCTGCTCAGTAGTTTACTTCATTTCCATTCTGCAAGAGTAGCATAGACATTTCCTGCTTTCATAGATTAGCATTTCCTGCTTTCATAGATTAGCATTTCCTGCTTTCATAGATTAGCATTTCCTGCTTTCATAGATTAAGCATTTCCTGCTTTCATAGACTAGCATTTCCTTTCTGCAAGCGTAGACTAGCATTTCCATTCTTGCAATTCCATTTGAGCAAAGTAGATTAGTTCTTTCCTGCTTTCAGTTTCATTCTGCATCTTTTATAGTTAGTTGTAGATCAATCTGTTTCAGTTTTGCAGGTACCAAAGAGAAAAAAAAACAAAAGCAATCAAAAGAAAAAGAAAGCCTTTTCCCTTTCATGCCTCGTAGGAACCGAGATAAATCAAGCAAATTCCTACCAAACACCCCCACCACATCACTGAATCACCCTTCTCTCTTCTTTGGTGACAGTGACCCAGAAGAACCTATAGGCGAACATCCTAAGATAGACAAAGATCCTATAGAAGAAGAAGAGTTGGAGACCACTCCATTTGAAGCTATGGCTGACAATAGAAGAGAAGATGAGAGAATAGAAGGTGCCTTCCCCATCCGAGAGACCAATGGAGAGATGAAAATGAAGAACATTAGCCCCTCCGCCTTACCTCACTTCCATGGACTGACTACTAAAGATCCTGATACCTTCCTGTTTGAGTTTGTTGTCCTTTGTAGAACCTATGACTATACTGAAGATGAGCAAAAGCTGAAACTCTTCCCTTCAACTCTTAAGGATGCAGCATTGCGTTGGTTCATGGGATTACCTGGGAATAGTATCACCACTTGGGCTCAGATGCAGCAAGCTTTCAATACCAAGTACAGGGATTACTGTAGGTCCAAGGAAACCAAGGGGGAAATCTTTCGGATGACCATGGGAAATGATGAGTCCCTAGAGGATTATGAGGAGAGGTTCCAACTTAGCTATAAGCGGGCCAGGTGCACACTTGACCCTGAATCCCTCAAGTTGGTCCTGCTCCGAGGAGTCCCTGAAGACCTCTTAGATACCCTTCACATGTTAGCTGGGGGGGACATTTACCAACTGCCTTATGAGGACATCAAGACTGTGTTTAGAAACCACTCCAGGGCAGCTCGGAAACGAGGTAGAGGAAACTTCCCCTCCACCAGTGTCCCTTTCTCCAAACATGAGCTTGCAAATCAATTAGAAGATCTCAAGAGTGAGGTGAGACAGACCATTGCCATGCAGCTGGACACATTCAGGATCCAGCAAAAGAAAGAGGAAGCTGAGAGAGCCTTGGCTGTCTTCTGCCCTAGGTGCACAAGGAGACACCCTAAGAACGAATGCCCATTGCATTCGGTTGAAGTGTGTTTCGTTTGTGAGGAGGACCATCCCACAAATCAGTGTCCAACCTTACCAGGGTTTAAAGCCATGTACCAAGGGACAGAAGCTCCCACTGAACCTCTCTATTACCTCAACCAGAGGAGGCCACAAGGATCTAGACCTTATCAGCAGGGAATGCAAGGGGCACCTCAAGCTTATTACAGCCCCAACCAATCGACTTCTATGCCTTCCTGGGGTCCCCCTGCTCATCCTTCCTGGTCCATGCCTCCACCATGGTCTTATCCACCTCAGTATCCTACTCAACCTACTTCTCATTCATACCATTCGCATGCCCAGCCTCAGCCTCAATGGAATGCACCTCAGTCGGGGTGGAGGCCCCAATACAACACTCCTCCTGCCATTTTGCCTCCACCACCAGTTCAACCTCAGTCATTACCTCCTGCTCCTCCAAGGCAACCTCAAATGCCTGCTCAACCGAACCCGAACCCCAACAATAGACAGGCTCAGCAGGTATACACTGGGGAAACCTCATGCCCTACCTATGCTGTGGAGATCCAGGAGATCAATCTTCGATCTGGAAAGACTCTACCAGATCGCCAACCTCCTCCCCCAGAGGATGAGGAAGACAAACAAGAAAGTGAACCAAAAGCTATTCCACCCTTTCCTGAGAGACTAACAGCCACCACACAACCCAACCCAGAGGAGGATGAGCTTCTGGGTGAGCTCAAGCAGTTGTGTGTGAAAATTCCACTTCTCCAAGCCATCAAGGATGTGCCAATATACAACAAACTGGTTAAGGAAAAGTGCTTCAAACACCCAGGGAGGCGGAAGAAAGATGCTTCAACCATTAATGTCATAGGACAACTATCTGACCTTATGCTAGGACAAGTCATCTGCCCAAAGTACCTAGATCCTGGAAGTCCTGTAGTAGATGTACACATCAATGGCACCATCATACCTCACACCTTGATTGATCTGGGGGCTGCCATTAATGTGATGACCAGGGATACCATGCTCAAACTTAATCTTCAGGGTTCCTTGAGGAAGACCTCGACAGTACTGCAACTAGCAGATCGCTCCACTGTGACTCCTGAAGGGATTGTGGAGGATGTCTTGGTCTCTATTGACTCTTGGGAATACCCTGCAGACTTCCTGGTTCTGCAACCAAAGGCAAAGCTTACTGGATATCCTCTCATTTTGGGAAGGCTTTGGTTAGCTACTGCAGATGCTTACATAAGTTGTCGTGCAGGAAACATGACCATCAAAAATGGTCCCATGTCCAAGCAGCTAATCCTATACCCTCCTGCCCAACCCTCCTTAGAGCATGACTTACCACTCTGGTTGGAAGAAGGAGAGGAAGATGAGGTGTACTCAGCACCTCTGTGCACCTTAGATACCACTAGAAGAGACCCTCCAACCGAGGATGACTTGATCGAGACCTTGATCCAGAATCCACCTTCCAGTACACTACCCTTAGAAAAATTGGTGGAGGATGCCCAAGCTAGCACCTTAGTGGATCTTTGTACAACCAACCCTGTTACTCCCAGAGTCAAGAATGTGGAGTTCGGCCCTGAGAGAGCATTGAAGATCAGCTCCTCCCTATCTCCTTCCCAGGAAAAGGAGCTGTGTAGTCTGTTGGCCAACCACCTAGATGCTTTTGCTTGGAGCTATAAGGAAATGAAAGGAGTCCATCCTTCGGTCTGTACCCATCATATATACATCAAAGAGGATTGTAAACCGGTTAGGCAACCCCAGAGGAGAATGAATCCAGCTCTTAAGGACATTGTCAAGGAAGAATTGCAAAAACTGTTGGATGCAGGATTCATCTATCCCATCTCAGATAGTGAATGGGTGTCCCCTCTGGTGTTGGTTCCCAAGAAAAATGGGAAATGGAGAATCTATGTGGACTACCAAGAACTGAACAAAGCTACCAAGAAAGACCATTTCCCTCTACCTTTCATAGATCAAGTGTTGGATGGACTGGCAGGAAATAAGTTCTTCTCTTTCCTGGATGGGTTTAGCGGGTACAACCAAATCCAAATTAGCCCGGAAGACCAAGATAAGACCACCTTCACTTGTCCTTGGGGTACCTTTGCCTACCGAGTTCTTCCCTTTGGGCTATGCAATGCTCCTGCTACCTTCCAGAGAGCTGTCTTGAGCATCTTCTCGGAGCTGGTCCATGATGCAGTGGAAATCTATATGGATGACTTTACTCCTTATGGGGCCAACTTCCAGGAAGCATTGTCCAATCTGGGAAAAGTCCTAACCAAATGCATTGAGATGAACTTGTCCCTTAGTCCTGAAAAATGTGAATTCCTAATGACTGAAGGGACAGTGCTAGGCCATACCATTTCTTGCCAAGGGTTACAGGTGGATCCTAACAAAATTGCTCTCATCAAAAAGGTTCCACCTCCCCAAAAGGTAAGGGATGTCCGGAGTTTCTTGGGATTAGCAGGATATTACCGGAGATTCATTAAAGATTTCAGCAAGCTAGCCTCGCCATTGTTTGGCCTGTTGGCAAAAGATGTGGAGTTTAAGTGGACTGACGATTGTCAGAGGGCTTTAAATGAATTAAAGGACAAGTTGGTGTCAGCCCCAATTCTGAGAGGTCCAAACTGGGCCCTACCTTTCCACATCCACACTGATGCCTCGAACAAAGCCATAGGTGCAGCTTTAGGACAAGTTGAGCAAAAACTTCCATATGCCATTTACTTTGTTAGCAAAAACTTGTCCAAAGCTGAGCTGAATTACACTGTAACCGAGAAAGAATTCTTGGCTATGGTCCATGCACTGAACAAGTTCCGACATTATATTACTGGTTACCAGACCTTTGTACATACAGACCATGCTGCAATTAGATATTTAATGAATAAACCAGATGTGAATGCTCGTATTATTAGATGGTTACTTTTATTGCAGCAATTTGATTTGACCATTGTTGACAAACCAGGTAGAGAAAATGTTGTTGCTGACTTTTTATCTAGATTGGATTTGTCTGCAGATGAGGCTGGAACAGTGGATGACCAGATGCCCGATGAACATCTGTTTGCTATTTCAGTACTCTCTCCATGGTTTGCTGATATATCAAACTACCTTGTTTCAGCACAGTTCCCTCCGCACCTATCTTCAAGAGAGAAGAGCAAAATCATCAGAAAAAGTGCCTCATTTACTTGGATCGGGGGCAATCTGTTCAAGCTTGGCCCCGATCAAATCTTAAGGCGTTGTGTAAGGGAGGAGGAAGTCTTTGACATCCTCCTCACTTGTCATGATGGGCCTTGTGGAGGACATTTTGCAGCAAAGAGAACTGCCTTCAAAATCCTGCAGGCAGGCTACTATTGGCCCACACTTCATCAAGATGTCAGAAGATATGTCAGTCAGTGTGACCAATGCCAAAGAATGGGGAAACCGACCCAAAGGGATGAGATGCCTCTCCAACCTCAAGTGACTCTTGAGCCATTTGAGAAGTGGGGCATGGACTTTGTGGGCCCAATCAACCCTCCTTCGAGGCAAAGGTCTTACATCATTGTGTGTACTGACTACTTGACAAAGTGGGCAGAGACTAAAGCAATCAAAGCAGCAACAGAAGAAAAGGTGGTCGAGTTCCTAAGGGAAAACATCTTCTATAAGTTTGGCTATCCAAGAGAGCTGGTCACCGATCAAGGGAGCCAGTTCACATCCAACCTGGTTGAAGATCTACTAGCTCATCACAAGATCAAGCATAGGACTTCCACCCCCTATCACCCTCAAGCAAATGGGCAGGTGGAAGTCACCAATAGAGCATTAGAAGGGATCTTGACTAAGGTGGTGAGCAGCAGCAGAAAAGACTGGGCAGATCGCCTGGTTGAAGCCACATGGGCTTACAACACCACTTGGAAGACCACCACCGGCTTCACACCTTATGAGCTGGTCTATGGGAAGAAAGCTTTGCTGTCCATTGAGTTTGAATACAACACTTTGAGGATGGCAGCTCAGCTGGACCTAGATCTCAGCCATGCACAACAAGAAAGGTTATTGCAACTGAATGGACTGGATGAGCACCGAATGCAGGCCCTCCTTCACTCGGAAGTGGTTCAACTTCAGAGAAAGGTGTGGCATGACCAACATCTCCATGACAAGCAATTTCAGCTGGGAGATTGGGCTTTGTTGTATGACTCCAAATACAAAGATTTCAAGGGGAAGCTGAGAACCAGATGGCTAGGGCCATATTCAGTGGAAAAATGTCATGAAAATGGATCTGTTCTTATTCGGACCATTGATGAGGAAGTCATCCCCATGCTTGTCAATGGGCATCGATTGAAGATCTACAGGGAGCCTCTCTTAAGACAAGAGTTCATCAAAACTATGGAGAAGGAAGTGATGGTCATAGAGAAGGGTTCTGCCCCTGTTTTGGGCATACCCTGAAGAAAAAAATAAAAATAAATAAATAAATAATAAAGATCCTTGGGTGAAAACCTTTCTGAGGCGCCCAAGGCAGGTGGTAGGGGTGAAAACCTCATTGAGGCGCCCCTATTGTCTTTCAAAAAAAAAAAAAAGGAAAAAAGATAAAGATTTGAAAAGATCCTTGAGTGAAAACCTCTCCGAGGCGCTCAGGGTAGATGGCAAGGGTGAAAACCTCATTGAGGCGCCCTTGTTATCTTTCAAAAAAAAATAACAAAGAAAAAGAAAAAAGAAAAAAAGAAAAAAACAAGGTCAGCAGATTCATTATGTAAAATTGCATGCAGGTGTTCTATGGAGGAGAGGAAGCCCCTCAACTCACAGCCAAGGGTCCTCATCATGCAGTCAGGACACCTCACCAGCACCCCCTCCAAGAATACTCATTTTTTCCAAGGTATGTGCAATTTTATTACAGCTTGAAATTCTACAGGAAGACGCAGATTTTCTATAGGAAGATGCACAGTTTCTACAGGAAGATGCACAGTTTCTACAGGAAGATGCAGATCTTCTACAGGAAGCCCTGTATTTCTACAGGAAACTTCCTGTAGAAGCCCAGAACGGCCCAGAATTCATTTCATGAAGAGATCTAAAGGCTAAGGATCGGTTTGGACGCATGCATGCCACTATTGTCAACCATGCACATTGCTGTTATCTTGCTCCACCATCCTTGTCGACATGCAACCAAGTTACCTGCACCAGCAAAGCAAATCGATGAGTCTTGAGAAAAAGAAAATTGTAAATGGAAAAAGCGCTAGAGATCTCACACCACATTCATCACAGTCAGCCAGAAGTTCCGAGAGCATGATCGTGAGGCCATCCATCGTCGTGCAACATGCACCCAAGGAGGAAGAACTGTTCCAAGACATCCCGCGGGAGTCCTGTAACAGTTGAGCCTGCTAGAGTGGATACCATTCACAGCCAGGCCGTATGCAAGGAAACGTGGGCGCATGCAACTGAAGCATCCCATCCATCGACGACAGCTCGTGAACATGGACCTCCGGGCCTGTGTAAGTTCGCCAGCAGCAGGTAAATCGACTCATCAGCGTCCAAAGAGCCGAATCATCGTGTGCAGCTGCGCAGGTAAGTGTCTCGACCCTTCCTTCCATCAGACTGCATGAATGTTACTTTGAATGATTGCTAAGTGTAAAGGTGAATTGGTTGAGCGACTGTGTGGCCATTTGGCTGGCCACATCGGCCAGTTAATGGTCTAGTGGATGTGTGGGTGGCGGCCATGACAAAGAGAATGGGCAGCATGCACGTGAGAACGATCCCGTCGCAGAGAACGAGTTTAACTCGAGAGGCGGCGACAGATCTGCGGGAATTAGTGCGGCAGCAAGTGAACACGCAGTTGGATGATGGGGTGACGTCACCCAACGGTCCGGCGGGGACAGCTCACCCCCCGCGCCACGAATTCCGCCGAATTCAAAATCTAATCGGCTAGATTGCATTCATGCAATTATCAACCACCGGTTTGAACTCGAGCGGCGATCCGGATCCTTCTGCAGCATGATACGCCGAGCCTTTGGCCATCAGAGCGATTGAGAAGCACACCCAAGGCGCAGACCGACTGCAGTCTCTCCCGAAAATCGCGCACTGCATTCTACAGGAACGCTGTCATTCTACAGGAACGCTGTCATCCTACAGGAACGCAGTCTTCTACAGGAAAGCGGGTGCCTCACGAAAAAAGGTGGCCAATTAAAGAGGTAACCCTGAACTCTTCATGCAACTGGTTATTAAAGGTGGCGGAATTGTTGTCCACAGTCGGGTCATAGAAAAACAGTGAAATTGTTGTCTGCTGTGCCTATACTGTCATTCTACAGGATGACGAGTAATTAAATTGTGTTAAAGTTCCTCAGGGATAAGTTTGTGGGTTATGTGCATGATATCCTACGCTCTGTCTCAGTAAACCAAAACCTCTTCCACAGTCACCACCTCTGGTTAACAAAACTGTGTTATCATGCCGGGTGGGTTTATTAGGCGAGAACCCACTGATTCAGCCAAATTAAGGGAAAACCAGGGGGTGGTAGAGCTCTTCACACAAGCACAATGGATATCCTTTTGTGATAAGCTGCAGGGTTACGACGATGAAGTGGCCGAAGAATTCTTGCAGGCTCTGAGGCCGAAATCCAAGACACTGGCCACAGTGACTTTCAGGGGCCTAAGCCTCAAGCTCACCCCGCAGTATATCAGTCGAATCACTGAACTTCCAATGGGTCTGCCGTGGGATAAGGAAGAACGGAAGCTGAGCCAGCAGGCCAAGAAAGAATTCTTTCCACCTGAGGAGGAATTCTCGGAGGACAAAAATGGGGTGCGAAGAACGAGTCTGTTGCCACCATGGAACGAAGTTAGCCTGCAGATCATGAAATATATAACATGTGAAGGCCGTTATAGCATCGTCTACAGGTATCACTTTCGGTTGCTTACTGAGTTAAGGCACCGAATTGATCTTCCTGTAGAAAAGAAACTCAGCATTCCTTATTTCCTACTACAGTCTCTAATGGAGTGTGCTACGAAACTGAAAGAGGGCATACCAGATCAGATAGCCCACCATGGGTTAATCAAAATTCTTGTGGAGGATGCACTTCATTCATATAAGGTTCCCCTCTCATGGGAATCATTCAGAAATTTAACCAGAGATGGAGACATAAGGATGCTCACTGAAGAGAGTGGTTCCTCCAGCAGTGAGGAACAAGAAGCAGTGGCCGAGGGAAAGAGAGAAAAAGGCCAGAAGACCCCAACCACAGTGCAGAAGAAAGAACAAAAGAAGAGGCACGAGGAAAAGGATGACAAAGAAGAAGGTGGCACACCCATCTTATCAGCGAGAGAAAAGAGGTTAAAGAGTAGAACGGACAAAGCTGAGGTGGTCCACATCAGCCCAAGTACCTCGTCAACACCTGCCACCAAACCAAAAAGCAAAACTCAGGCAGCTAAGCAAGCAAAGGTGGATACACCCGTGTCTACAGGAAAGCAAAAATAGGCTTCTACAGGAAGCCGGAAAATTACCAAAACAGGGGCTTCTACAGGAAGCCCCGAAAAGGTGAAACCCAAAGAGAAGAAGGTGGATATTCTGGCACGGGAGGCAGCAACTGTATTAGCTGGCCTCAGCACGCCACCTAAGCCAAAAGAAAAGAGGAAGAGGGAGACCCCTCTGTACTTTAAAGCTCGAAGAAGTGTTAGGATAAAGACGGGCAAGCCACAGCCTCCGTCCAGCACCCCAATTGTCATTGAAGATACCCCTGCTTCTCCCAAAGAAAAGTCCCCCTCAAGGATAACAGTCACCTATGAAAAGGGGAGTCCAAAGAAAAATACATGGCAAGAAAGGTTAGACCTGTTGACTGAAAAAACTCGGCTACAGGAAGCTGAAAATGTTCTACAGGATACTCTGGCCCGACTATAGGAAACGGAAAAGAGGGAAGGAGCAGGACCCTCATCACCACCAAAGGAGGGTGAGGTAGAGCCACCCGAAGAGATAGAAAGAGAACATATACCAGAACCTAGCCCTTCACCTAGTCTGAGTTCATACTACACCTTTTTAGAGGCGGGCAAAATCATACCGCAGAAATTTACTGTGCCTCTATTTTTTGCACTAGAGGAGGAAAGAGTCTGTTCCCACACATGGATGCAGATCGCCAAGTCAAAGGGTGTGGCAGACATAGGTCCCTTACAAGAGCAACTCAAGGAGGTCAGGAGTGAATTCGCCATGGCTAAGCATGTGGCTAATTGCCAACGTGTGCTTCTACAGGAAGAAAACCAGAAGTTGAGATTGCAGCTAAAGGAACTAAAGGCAGGGGTAGGTACAACCTCCAAAGACACCACAGAAGAACACCAGGGAAAAAAGGAGCTGGCCACCAGTTTTGAGGAGCCAATGACACTTCTACAGGAAGTAGAACAGTAAGGCCAAATTGAAGTGCAAGCTCTAAAAGAACAGCTGCAACAAAAAGAAGCACAATTGGCCTGCATGGCCAGTTGGGCCATGGAGGCAATAAGGTGCAGACAACCTGCAAAATCCTATGCTTTGTACTTGAAAGGCCAATGGCTGCAGTTCCAAATAAACACCTTGGCACAAAGGGGTATTTCTCAGATACAAAACCCCCAGCAATTTTCTGAATTATGCAGTACTAGTTCGTCAGAGGACAAGGCCAAATTAGCAGAGTTCTACCTCCACAATTTGGTTTTGCCTAATGAAGTCTCCTGGGATCCCAATACTGCCTTGGGTGATATGCAATTAATGGCGTTCACTTCATGGTTAAACCATGAGGATCAAAGAGCAACAGAAGAAAAATCGGTCATGAGCCAAGAAATAAACGAACCATTGCTCATTCGAGCGGAACCAGAGGATCCAGTAGCCATCATCTCAGCACACCAACACTTTTCTACTGATCCCACAGCTTCCTTGAGATTCATGGACCAACAGGCCCAAGCAATAGCTCATTTTGAAGACATGGAAAGACTGCTAGGAGAAACTGCTGCCCAAGCATGTGCACGCAGATGGAATACCTTGGCACACAGTTTAAAGATCCGAGAGTACCATACCCCAATTCGGATGCGGGAAGCTTTGGAAGGGTAGAGCTTTACAAGAAATCCATGCAAAGCCTCCAGACCAGCTAGATTGGCCTTAAACTCAGCCCACCACTACTGCTAGGGTTGACTGAAGGCAATACAGAGGAGGATGACAGTGAACAATGGGAAGAGGTGAACAGGAAAGCAGGGTTTCACATCAGCAAAGAGGACACTACCACAGAGGCTTGGGATGTAAGGGAAGCTGTAAAAGAAATGAAGGATGAAGATTTGGACTAAGTTGCTCAAGGATGAGCAAATATTTCAGCTGGGGGGTGATGATGAGCCCCAATTTTTGGTACAATTTGGGCTCATATTGGCCTACTTACCTTGTTCAACCATTCATCTTTTACCACTTATGCATTCATTTCTTAGTATATTCGTGTTGTTTGTAGGAAGAAGGGCAGGCATTATATCTACGTGACTAATACATGATGATTTCAGGTTTTTGGCATTGAAGAGAGCAAAAGACCACGCAAAAGGAGACAAGGAGACAGCCAAGGTGGCATTGCATGTTTATAGGGAGGTTGTCTACAGCTTTAAATGACTTCCCTCATGATTGTCACCTTAACTCCGAGCTCTAACAGCTCTCCCCACCGAGCTCAAAGGCAGCCAACACGTTCTACAGGATCAGCAGTCTTACAGCAGTTCGACTTTCAGTTGGACAGCCAAAGCTCCACGAATGAAGGCAGCCAGCTTGATCCTCATTTTGTATAAATATGAAGGCCGTAGCCTTTGTTAGAAGCTTTTTGACTTTTGGAATTACTATTGTAATCTCTGAGCACGAGTTGCAGCTCGGTTTTTGTTGTTTTGTAAGCCAGTTTTGGCATGACATTAGACTTTTGATTATGAATAAAGGCAAGCAGATTTGGATCTAATTCTGAGTTTCTAAGGGAGCTATAGCTCTCAGGTTAGGGCCCAACCTGAGAGCAATAGACCTCCTCTGTTTTGTAGTGTTATTTGCCTTTCGTTCCAGCACTTTGTTCTTTACTTTGACATGCAATTAGAATTTACAGTCTGCTGATTTAGTTTTTATGTGATTGAGTAGGATTAGCTTATGGTCACTTTGCTTTCAGTTGCTTAGATCAGGATAGAAGAGTTTGTAATCACTGGAGCTCCAAGAAAAGGGTTGCTAGTGTCTTCACTGCCATCTCTGTCTAGGGATTGGGGTGCATTCCACATCAACCACCAAAAAGAACGCAGTCTTTTACTTCCATGCAAGCTGCAACATAGTCATTTTCATTGAAGATCCACCCATGCACTTTTGATATTGAGCATTACTTCTTCATTCCACTTCCATGCACGAGTTTCCTTCACAATTTACATTGCTGTTCATTAAGTTTAAATCACAGGTAGCACAGGTTAATGAGTTCTCGTTTTGGTGACATTCATAAGCAATTTGTTTCATTTACACTGCTCCACATCATTCCATCTCCTTCCTCTTCTTGTCAACCACACCTCAAGTCACCTAATCGACCTCTGTTCAGCTCGTATACCTTCCAGCTCTTCCATGATTCACGTAGCTCCATTGTCTTGACCTTTCGTTGATCTCATCCTTCTATCCACCAACCACTTCGTGCATTCTTCCTCCACCATATTTCTCTGCCCCTGAGCCATCACCAGCTCCATCTCCATCTTACCCATCCACCCATACCACTCCATCACTTCACCATCACCCAAAACCCCCACGGTCGAACATCCTGTAGAATTTCACCGACTTCCTGTAGAATCCCTGAGTTTCCTGTAGGATCCCCTGCAGACATCCTGTAGGAGCCTGCAAACTTGGTTGCCGAGCATCCAAACATTGTAGACTTCTGTAGACTGATGCTAAGGATCCCTTGGGACCTCTCCTAGCCCCCCTGACCTTTCCCACGCTTTCCTTCCCTTCAAATCGCTCCTGCACAGTCAAACCCTAATCAAAAGCACCATCATAATAACTCCAACCACTTAATGAAAAAATACAAAAACATGTCTTTTCAGATGCAAGTAGCTTAGATTCATGTATTTCAACTCACTGCAAGTAATGGCATCATTGGTAGAAGTTTCATTCACATTTTTGCATTGTAAGGGTCAAGCTAGTCAAATTAGGGTTTACTAGGGTTTCCATGCTTTGGTTGGCTTTCAGTTCATTTTTGCAAAGTAGATTAATTTCCTTTGAGATAGCCTTCGTCCATCATTTAGAAAGGTTCTTCTGAGAGCATATAGAAGTTGGCTTGAGCCCTAGCGGACTTGTGCCAGCTGACCAAGTGACAGCTGCGACAAGAGCTAGTACTTGTGCATACAGCACCGTCGCTTCCAAGTTTGTACGAACTACCGGGTTGATAAAATTAGAGATAGGAAGCTCCAGGAGTTGTAGCATTATTGCTACAATACTGGAGCCCACCAGACTAACCAGACAGACTGAATCTAAAGAAACTCGTTAAGCTCAACTCTTCGATATTCCTACAATTTCTTAGTGAGTCGAGTGCACTATTAGACAAATTACTACAATCCTGAAGATTGATAAACTTAAGCCTCTCACAAATTCTAGTGATGGCCTCGATCCTAGAATCCATTAAAATGGGTATTGAAGATTAGGTAATCTCCTGGAGCATAGTATAAATATTCATAAATCCCACAAGCCCTTGATCTGAAATGCATACCTGAGCCTACTTAGGGCTCCCTAAGGATAATATCAGTAGGATTTTAAGGGATTCAGAGATCAACAGGAGATCTGAGTGCTGCAATTGGTCACAACATTGATCGAGTTGGAAGTGCTTAACATGTTTGAAGTGGGGAAGGAGAGAAGGCAGGAGTGCAGTCGACCTAACACTAAGCTTGTGGATAGCCCATTCAATTGTGTGGTTCCAGGATCTGCAGACCATGGACGCCGAGTATCTATCCTGCGGCTCCGACAGCAGTGTTGAGATGAGGGACAACAATCCTCTGTTTCCCATGACAATTTCCATGTTATTCTTCATTGTTAGTTTTTTTCTGTGAAAGAAGAAATTTACAGAAAATAATGGTGGTCTAGACAACTGCAAACTACTGCCAGAAACATTGTGCATTTATGTTAAAATGTTGTAAAACAGAGCTCCGCCTCCCTCCATGGCTCAAGTCAAGAATTCTTCATTGAAATCGAGCATCCCTTGGAATCTTGGGCATCCCTGGCAATCCCTGTGAATTACATTGATCGAAGGTTAGTATTAAAAAAACACACCTTTCACCAACTCTTGCGGCCCTTCACCAACTCATTCGTGGTAGTGTACCTGGATGACATATTGATCTTCATTTGGAATTGGGAAGAGCACGTACACCATATCTGACATGTCCTCCAAACCTTCCGACAGTACAAATTGTGTGTGAATTTGGTGAAATGTAATTTTGGTATGACCTAGGTTCAATATTTGGGGTACATCATTGATGAGAAGGATGTAGCATTCTGGGTCTTACCAATTTCTATCACATGTTCATGTTGAGATTCTCTCATATCTCTTGGCCTTTGATTCAAGTCACCAAGGGAAAAGCGAAAGAAAAGTTATTTTGGTCTCAATCCCGAAAGAAGGCGTTTCTCGAGTTGAAGCATCACCTCTACTCTTCACTAGTGCTCACATTACTAGATCTCCAAAAATGATTTGAAATTGAGACAAATACCTCTGACTATGCTATTGGTGCAGTTCTTACCCAGCAGGGGCATCCAGTGGCATATCATAATGAGACACCTTTGGATACAGTCTGAAAGTATCCCACTTATGATAAAGAGATGTATTGCATTGTGTAGGAATGCTATCAATGGAAGCATTACATTCTAGGGAAGGAAAAGATCATCCACATAGACCACGGGCCCCTACAGTTCATAAAGATACAAGCAAAGTTGCAGAACCATTGTCATCAGAAATGGTTCACATATCTACAAGAGTTCCATTTGAACATCAAGTACAAGAAGGGAAGCACCAATAATGTTGCAGACTATCTCAGATGATGACGATTTATGGAAGTGACAACTACGATTGACTCTTATGGAAAAAAGACTTTGGGGTACCCACGTCTTTACAAGAGCGATCCAAGATTCAGAATCACATACCATATGCTCCTCGAAGGAAATCAAGTTATAGATTTCCACCTCCAGGGCACACTTTTATGCCACCTGGGACACCTTTGTGTTCCTGCAAGAGAGCATGCCAAGATGATTTGGGAGATGCACTACAGTCAGGTCGCTGGACATTTTGGAGTAGAGAAAACAGTGGTAGTGCTGGAGAAAAATTTTTATTGGTCGAAACTTCGATAGGATATTGGGAATTACATCAGATCCTGCATTGTCTGTGCCATTTCTAAACTGAAAAATAAGAAGCAAGGACTATATATGCCTTTTCCTACTCCTAGTTGTCCTTGGGAATCCATCTTCATGGATTACATTTCAGACATTCCTTCTACTAATCATGGCAGTGATTGCATGTTTGTGTTCATCAACAGATTCTTTAAGATGACCATTTTAACGACCTGCAAGAACAATATCACTGTATAAGCCACTATTAATCTCTTCTTTGAACAAGTGTGGGTACACTTTGGGATCCCACAGTCCATTATCTCAAATCATGACAACATTTTAGTGAGTACATTTTGGTCAAGCCTCTAGTCAATGTTGGATACCAAGCTCACTAAGTCCATAACCTTCCACCCCCAAACTGATGGCCAAACTGAGGTCGTCAATAGGATGATCATGCACATTTTGCACATGTAAAACTCGAATCAACCATGCCCGTGGGATGAAAGCATCCCCTATGTCCATCATAGCTACAAGAGAGCTCTCCATAGCTCAACTGGACATAACCCCTTTCAGGAGGGGTTGGGATTCAAGCCACTATGTCCCATTGATGTGACCACACCATTTGCAGCTACTTAGGAATATTTGGCTCATGTTTAGTTTGAAGCTAACATTGCTAACAAATTCTTTGAGCGCATTCATCACATCCACCAATGGGTCCATGACATATTGGAGAGGGAAAATACTAAGTAGAAGAAGTGTCATGATCAGTATCAGGTTCCACACAAATTCCAGGTGGGCGAAAAAATTTAGTTACATTTGCAGAAGGAGTGCCTCCCTGGGCCCCATCACAAGATTTTTCCACTCTGATATGGGTTGTAGACCATCATGAGGGTTGTAGGGGATAATTCCTTCTAGCTCAACATTCCATTGTTCCTTTTGTTTCATCTAATATTCAAGGTAGAGCAGTTGCAACCATACTTTCGCCTATTGTTGGACACATCCGACATTGTTGAGTAACCGACACCAATTGAGATCAACCCAAGCTGCATCAAATAGGCCAAAATTGATAGGATCATGGACACACATATTAAGAAGACTCTCTAGTAGAGTATCCAACTATATCAAGTTGTCAAAGAAGGCTAACTCGTTCAACAGGGCAACTGGTTCATTAGGGACCAGGTTCAACATAAATTTCCTCACCTCCTTGAGGCTTTGCATGCAATGGAAACCATTTCTTCTTAAGGGGGCAGGACTGATCTAGGTGGATATTGGTGGCCACCTACCTATTCCACTTAGACCTCCAGTCAATTTCATCAGTTTTCTTGACTATACCAAGATTTACTATTTTTAGTAGTTTTTAAGGTCCTGAACATCTAGAGCTATTTTGACCCCCTAAAAGGCATTTTTTTGAGGTTAGTAGCAGGATCGTAGATACTTGGACAGATATTTCCAACAATGTCTCCTACGAATAAAAATAATATCATATGACCAAGTTACAACCCCATGAAGTTGGCTACCCAATTAGCCCCAACGAGGCCCACAAACTCTTAGTGTTCCAATTCCCGGGGTTAGGTTTTTGGTTGTTTAGGGTTTCCATTTTTTGTTTAATAATAAAAAGGCCCTTGAGCCTCATTGTAACATAGTTCAGAAGCATGTAGTGACCACATCTCTTCTCAGAGATAAGATACGATCACCCAAGCTAGTTTATTTCTTTTCTTCTTGTACACATCTTTAAGTTCATTGATATTAATGAAATGAAGATTTGTTTCTGCTTAATATCTATGTTTATGTTTATATCTGTATTTTGTTGTGTTCTTGCATAATTATGAATCAGTGGTATCAGAGTGGAATTCTCTTTCTCTATTTTTCTTTTCATTCCCCCAACGAGGTTAGGGTATAAGGAGATAGGGCTCAAATTGGTTGAACCTTTCAAAGACCAGCCTTGGAAATCCCAACAGCCTCCCATGGCAAAAGAAAAGAAATACGATGGGCCAGGAGATCCTTTCAAAATATTTCTTGAGGAAGCCCTAGAGTGACAGAGGAACATGTTGATGGATAAATTTTCTCAGATCCTTTAGAGGATGCCCATAGGCGAGGCATCTTCATCGAGAAGCCACTCTGGAGGTGCCACTCCCTTTAAGTTACAAGTCAACATTGACATTCCCATATTTGAAGGCTAGATAGATGCAGATGCCATAGATAGATGCTTAAATATGTTGGAATGATATTTTTTGGTTCTTGACTTTTCCAATCTAGAAAATATTACTTTTTCACTCCTCAAAGTCGCCCCCCATGTGAAATACTGGTGGGAAATATACTATGAACAGAAGGACGAGAGGGAACCCTCACTGCTTTCAGCCACACCCACTTGGAATTATTTCCAAGATGCCATCAAGGAACAATATTACCCTATCAGGAGCTATGAATATAAATACATAAAGTGGACCACGCTGCGGCAGAGAAGGGACCAAGGCGTTTTGAAGTTCACAAATATTTTTCATACCCTTTCCACAAAGTTGGGTATCAAGGATTCTCAGTGGCATTTGGTACTCAAGTATCTTAGGTGTCTACACAATTACATCTTGGATGAGATGGAGTTCCTGGACATCTTGTCTATTGGACTCACCTATCGATACATTTCCAATATCGAGAAATTTTTTAAAGAGAAGAAGCAAGACTTTGGATCTGCAAATCCAAAGCAAGGGAAAGTTTCCCCCAAACCACAGAACAAAGGACAAAGCCAAGGCGCGACAAACCAGTACAACATGCCGAAGCCACAAGAAAATAACACCATGAAGACAAATAAGGAAATAGGTAAATGGTGTGAGTTCCATAAGAGCCCCACTCACAACACAAGTGGGTGTCAAGCCAAGCAGTCACTGGTGGCCAAGCTGAAGGATTCTGAATCAGATGCATATTCCAACTCTGAGTCAGAACCGGACAAGGGAAATGACAAAGGGAAGTATATTATTGATGCAAAGCCCTGTTCTACCATTTCCACCACCAAGATCTAGAAGATCGAGGGCAAAGATCTAGAGGAGGGGGGGGAGCATCTCTTTAACCCACAGATGTGGGTGAAGGATTCTTTGTTGTAGTTCATTGTTGACAACAAAAGCCAAAATAAGCTCATTTTAGCAAATTTCATGAAGCAGTTAGGCCTACAACCTACATCAAACATGCAGTCATACACAATTGGGTGGCTCACCAAGGACAATATCTCCACGTCAGCCAGCAGTGCCACCTTCCCTACATTATGAAGCCCTTCATAAATGAGGTACTATGTGATGTTTCACCTCTTGAAGTTTGGGATGTATTATTAGGAAAACCATACTTGCAGAAGCATCATGCTATGTATAAGTCTAGGCGTGACACAATTATTATTTCTTTGGGTGATGATTTTTATAGGATACTAGAGGTAGCATTGCCTACTGCCATCTCTTTGATCTCTGCGAAGCAATGCAGTAAGATCATTTCCCAAACTGAGAAATTTGTCTTCCTTATGATTTTCCCACAATGCAGGAAGAAGATTGTGGCCACTTGCACGACCTCCAGAGAGAGCTCCTTTTCAGAGCAGCAGTAGACAGACAAGATCATGGACGAGTACAGGGACATCTTCACCTCACCCATAGGGGTACCCCTTCACTGTCAGGTCAAGAAATCCATTGATGTAACCATGGACACACTGCTACATAACAAACCGATCTACTGACCTTTTGTTCTGAAGAAAAATAAAATTAAGAGGCAAATTCAAGAACTATTGCAAAAAGGGCACATCAGGCCAAGTTCACCACCTTGTGGGATCCCGATCATCTTGGTACAAAAGAAAGATGTCACTAGGAGACTTTGTATTGACTATCGAGTGCTGAATAATATCATTTTCCATAATAGGTATCTAATCCCATGGATTGATGACCTCCTAGATCATCTCAAGGGGTCCAAATAATTCAGCAAGATTGGTTTAAAGTTCAGTTATCACCAGGTTCCAATTAAACCCTCCAATGTGTGGAAGATTGCCTTTAAATTCAAGGAGGGAATTTTTTAATGTATGGTCATGCCTTTTGGGTTGACGAACTCCCTTGTAACCTTCATATGGATGATGGATGACATCTTGGAGCCCTTCAAAAAATAATTCATGTTAGTGTACCTGGACGACATCCTAATTTTCATTCACAGTTTGGAAGAGCACATACACCATATTTAATACGTCCTCCAAACCCCGCGACAACACAAATTTTGTGGAAATTTGGAGAAATGCACTTTTGGTATGACCCAGGGTCAATATCTGGGGTACATAATTGATGAACAAGATGTACATATGGACCCAGCCAAGAAACAATTTATTCGGGATTGGTCAGCCCCAATCACTCTAATAGAGTTCCACAGCTTTCTTGGTCTTCCCAATTTCTATCATAGGTTCTTGTTGGGATTCTCTCATATCCCTTGGCCTTCGAGTCAAGTCACCAAGGGTAGAGTGAAATAAAAGTTCTTTTGGTATGAATCTGAAATAAGGTATTTGTCGATTTGAAGCATTTCCTCTTCTCCACACGAGTGCTCAAATTACTAGATCTACAACAACCATTTGAAATTGAGATAGACACCTCCGACTATGCTATTGGTGCAGTTCTTACCAAGTAGGGGAATTCAGTGGCGTATCACAGTGATACATTTTTATATATAGTTTGAAGGTATCCCACTTATGATAAAGATATGTATTCCATTCTGACAATGGAGTCTATACATTATGGGGAAGGAAACAACCATCCACACAAACCACCGACCCCTATAGTTCATACAAACACAAGGGAAATTACAAAACGATCACCATAACAAATAGTCCACATGTATGCAACAATTCCATTTGAACATCAAGTAAAAGAGGGGTAGAACTAATAATGTTGTAGACTGTCTCTATTGACCACCAGTTATGGCACTAACCACTGTGCTCGACTCTTGTGGATATGAGACTTCGATCTGGCTACATCTTTACAAGAGCGATCTAGAATTCGGAAACACATACTAGATGCTCTTGGAAGGCAAGAAAGTTATGTATTTCCACCTCTAGGGCACACTGTTATGTCACCTCAGACACCTTTGTGTTCATGTAAGCGAGTGTGCCAAGATGATTTGGGAAGCGCACTGCAGTCGGATTGTTGGACATTTCAGAGTAGAGAAAATCATGGCAGTGTTGTAGAAGTATTTTTGTTTCTCGAACCTTCAACAATATGTTAGGAAGTACGTCAGAACCTACACTACCTACGCCATTTCCAAACCGAAAATCAAGAATCAATGCCTATATACTCATATGCCTACTCCTAGTCAAACTTGGGAATCCATCTCCATGGATTACATGTCCAACCTTCCTTCTACTAACCATGGTAACAACTTCATGTTCTTGGTTTCGACATATTCTCTAAGATGGCCATTATAGAGACCTACAAGAAGACTATCACAATATAAGCCACTACTAATCTCTTCTTTAAACAATTGTGGATACACTTTGGGATCCCCCAATCCATTATCTCAGATCAGGATAGTAGGTTCCTGAGTAAATTTTGGTCAAGCATCCGGTCAATGTTGGATACCAAGTGCACTAAGTCCACAACCTTCCACCCCCAATTGATGGCCAAACAGAGGTCGTCAATAGGATGATCGCCCACATTTTGCACATGTACAACTCGAAGAATCCACACACATGGGATGAAAGCCTCCCCTATGTCCAACACAACTACAATATATCTTTCCATAGCTTATTTGGCCACAACCCCTTTCAGGTGGGGTTAGGATTCCAACCACCATCTCCCATTGATGTCACCACACCATTTGTAACTACTCAGGAAGATTCAACTCATGTCCAGTGTTGGGCGTGGAATCCCCCCAAGGCATGTTTTGGGGCTTAAAGCCCAAGTTTCGACCAAGTCCATTGTAAAGACTCTGTGATTTGGGGGCGCGGAGCGCGAAGTCATAATAGAGTCACAGGGTTGTCCGCCCTTGTTTTTGTAATGTAATGTTGGCTTGAAAGATCCACGTATGGTCCGCGGACCATGGGATTGTATAAATAGAGCGAGTCTCTAAGTGCAGAAGAAAAGTGGAATGAAGAAGTAGAAAAGAAGCATGATGAGTCTAAGATCTTGAGTCGAAGTGCAAAGTGTGTCTTGGGTCATAGAGTAGGATAAGGCTCTGCAGCTGTGCGCACAAAGGCCTAGTAGTCCACAGCTGAGTGCGCGGACCCTCGCAGCTAAGTGTGCAGGGTAGGTTGAGTCTGTAACCATGGGAATAATTAATAAAGAGAAGTTTACCATATTTCTGTGTATCTTTTCCTGCTTTATGTATTATTGGGTATAATTTGCAAGTTTACTGTTTATTTGTTGTGCGAACTTATATGTATGTACTATATAAATAAATATAACACAAGGCTTCTATTTACGCGAAGATAACTAACTGGTATAAGAAGGCAAGTAAGATCTCAGGTGTGATTTAGGGAAATAGTGCAGAACGTTGCTCCAGCAGCGCGGAAGCCCCACAACCCCTGGTTAGGGTTGCATGAAGGTGAATCTATCTGGGCGCAAAGGCCAGGGAAGTGCGTGAAGCAACCTGCATGCAGGGACTAGAAGTTGGACCAAATCAATCCCTCAGATATCTCAAGGGTGTAGAAACCTAGTTCCAGCACCCCCCATACTACTTCAAGTGAGACCTTAGTCTACGCTCCGTGGACTATTGCCGAAAGGGCCAGTAGTATAGGGATTTGTTTGGCTACTTAACTCCGAACCTAGGTCAGGCCCCAACAAGCCTGTTATCACTCAGGATGTCCCTTGGCTTCTTAAGGGATACGGCCGAGGTAACCACAAACCAATCTTTGGATTGTAGGTCCTAGCCTACTTGCAATCAGAGAGGGCTCTCTCTTTAAAATTTAGCTTTGTTTTGATATGATTTTAGGCTAGTTATGATATACATGGGTTTTGTTTTGAGTTTGGTGGGATGGATGATGTTTTTCAAATAGAGTTGGGATGAAAAGTGAGAAGTTCAGACCATTGGGCATGGAGTCAAGGATTACGGGTTGCTGGTGTGTTTTCTTTGGCAAAGAAGGATTACAGAGCAAGATAGCTAAACAAGGAACAATTACAAGCTGGAATAAGGGTGAAATGGAAGTCAGGGAATGAAAGGCAATTAAGTAGCTTTCATTATGCTAACAGAGGGAAGGTGAGTGAACATTATAAAGGAGCAATCAAGGATTCCTAAATAGCATTCATATATGAAAGAACTAGTGTAAATATGAGCGATGAAGTATTCATATTCAGGCCTAATTCTGAAGAAAACATAGAGAAATCACAGAAATTGAGAACAGAATACAACTAAGTAATTTCTGAACTATTCTTCTTTCCTGCAATCTAGAGCATGATACATAGATGATAGACTAAACATAGAAACTGAAAGACAAGTGAGAAAGACTTATTGATCCATGAAGAAGCACGAGAATTCTGTAATTTGCTCTTCAGCCATCAAATCCACAACCAGACATTTCATAAGCAATGCATTCCAGCAATCTTTGTTCATAAAACTTCTCAAAATATACAGCGCAAGTCTAGAATGAGTTTTTCAACTAACAATCAACCAACCAACCCTTAATACATAGCTCAGGGTGGTATATATAGGAAAAATATCTACAAAACAGATCTGAGGGAAGATCTGGGGAAATAACTCTGATTAACCTAACTTATCCTGAAATAAATGTAACAAATATCTATCTAAGCTACGCTGGAGGCAGCAGCATTCAAAATGAGGCTTTGAGGTGTCCTTATGGCTCTGTGCTGTTCATTTGGCTATAACTGTGCTTTGGTTTCTGCAGCGCTGCCCTTAGGTGGCCTTATGCGCATTAACTTTGATCTGGTGAGCTTTTAATGGGCTTTACTGCTTCTTTGACTTGGATGGAGGCCCTTTAATGTTTTATCTGCCTTGGCTTTAAGTCTTCCAATGATATTTTTCAATCTGATACTCCGCAACTCTGATACACTTTAATACTTGAATCTGGGCCTTTTCTCTCCACTGATACTCTTTAACTGTCAAATCGCCCCTTTTCTGCTATTTTAAGGCAAAAATAGCTACTGCAATGCTTTCCGTGGCCTTTAGAACTGTATCGGTGCTTGGCCGATCAAATATCATCAAAAATGAAGAAATCCTGCAAAAATGGAGGAGGAATGCTCACTGATGGCTTGTGCTAGGCCGTGCTCGTTGTCCGGAGCAAATCTGGGCTTTGGAGCGATAAAAAATGGTTGAAAAATGCATGCTTCCTTTGAACTGGAGCGCGTACAGGCATACACATGAAAATACGAAGAAATGCCTCTTTTTCCTTTACAAAGAAAAAGACCAATTTCTACGTGAAAATCACGAAAAACATAGGCGGGAGCGTAACTGTAGTGGGGAATAAATCCTGGCCGTTGGATCACGCGGAAGCAGATCCAACGGTTAAGATTAAATCGTAATATCGCTTATCGGCGAGGCGGCGGGTTTTATATATATAAGCGATGCGATATAGCGATCGCCGATATCGCATCGGCGATCGGCTATCGGGGGAAAGGCTTTTAAATATAAGTGATGGAGCGATGCGATGGAAGCGATGCGATGAGATCTGGGCCGTTGATTTGGGCGGGGCGATCGGACGGCTGAGATTAAGTCGCAATATCGCTATCGGGGGAAACCCGGGGGTGGGCCTTTTATTATATATGCGATAAAGCAGGGCTTTTGTTATAAAAATGGAAAAATGCGGGTTTGAACGTTAAACCTAAGTTTTATGAAAAACTTAGGTTTAAACGATAAAAGGGGTTATAACGATAAAGTGGATATAAGCGAGATATAAAGGGAAAATGCGATAGGAAAGGCCCCCGATAGCGATATCGCTTCGGATGCGATAGCGATATTGCATCGGAGCAAGGGGAATGGGAGTTATATATAAAAGGGCCAACATTGCTACTACCTCCGATAGCGATATCGCATCGGAGGGGGGGAATTTCCATCGAAAGAGGGGTTTTTATAAAGGAAAAGGGTTTATATGATCGGAGGGAGATTTTAATGCATCGAAAGGGTTTGTTAATGCATCGGAAGGAGTCCAATGCATAAAAAAGAGGGTTTTGTGAAGTAATAAAGAGGCTTTATGCTTTTGGAAGGGGTCCAAATGCATTAGAACATGGTTAAGGGGGGAAAACTAAGGGTTCTTACTAAGTTTCAAATAAACTTAGTAATTCCCAAGGCATATTTATGGTTATTTTTCAACCAGGGAGGGGATATGTATATAAAGGGGATTTTTTATTATGTTTTTAGTAGGGGAAGGGGAAATAGATAGGGATTTATATAGTAAGTTAGAAGTTAATGTGAATTTTGATCAGAAAGCGCTAAGGATAGAAATCTTAGGCTACAAAGGGGAAATAGGACTTTATAGAAGAAATATGAGCACTCCTAAGTAGAGCAGATCTTTACTTAGGCAAATATTATGGAATATGATGATTTTTAAAGATATCAAGCAGATCTTAACATCTTTTAGGGGAAATTAGTGAATGATTTGGGGAAAAGGAAGAAGGGGAAGTTAGTCATGCCTCGCTTGAGCTCCTCCAAGGGAAAAATTGCCTTGCACTTGTGATCTGAAGTAGATTAGCACTTTGAAACACAAAACTGATCACAATTCATCATTCTGCCACCTCAAAACTACCTACCCAGCCTACTTACCTAACATTTTTTCTTCTTTTTGTTTGGGTGCACTTGAACTAGCAAACCCAGCTTTTCAACTTTTCTTTTGGCTATCCTCCTATCTAAATCTACCCTTATTTCTGCCAGGGGCTCAGATTAAGCTGTTGAGCACCCTTGTTTCTCTACCTATCTAATAATCTGCCAAGATTAAATAGTTTGGATAGATATTTATTCTCTATCTTCTAAAACAAGCAATTTAAACCTAGGGAAGCCATGATTAAGCTATTTGGCCTTCCCTTAACTATGAAATCCTTCAAAAATGGAACTTTACATCAAAAATGGAACATAGTAGTGGCATTTGAGCTTGCACACTTTCCTGGCCTTTGTTTGGGGTTCATTTCATTTATTTTTCTCTTTGGCCAATTCATTCTTTTTGCCCTTTGATTATTCTTTTAGGGCACACCCTCTTTACATTTTTTAAATTTTCTGAGTTTTCTTGGAAATATGGAACCTTTGCAGCATGAAAAAGATGACATATTTGGCATTTAAACAATCAATCATGAAATATGAAAACCTATTGCAATAGGAGGCTAACAGTGGCTCCACTTGGGGATGGCTTTTCCAGATGAAAAGCCAAGAACAGTAGGTCAGAATGCCTTGATCTTTAATTGTTGCTGTAAACTAAAATTCTCCTTCTTCTTAATGCCTTTGACTGAATTCTTATAAGCTGATATGCAGTATCCTTTTTGAGCTGAATTGCAGAAAAATTACAGCTCTGCTTCTTGCCTCTTGGGTGCTTGTAAACATATTCAAATCTACCTGAGCACTTCTTTTTGAGATAAATTCAAAATAGAGATCAGAATGGTGCATTTGCTTTGATCCTTCCTTCAAAATTTGCTGCGTTATTCCTTTATCGGACTGTTGTAAATAGACATGCTGAAAATACAAATATTAATGTACAAATATAATATACAGCTGCATTATGTACATCAAAAGGGATCATGATAGTGCTTTAGCATTCTGCCATTGACAGGGCCTTCTTCAGATTCTGTGCCATCCAAACTCTTCAGAAAATATGTGTTGTTGCCTTGCACAACATGAATAATAAAGGGGCCTTTCCAAAGGAAATCAAACTTTCCATGCTTTCCTTTGTCCTCTCTTCTTGAGTCCCATCTTAGCACTTTGTTTCCTATGTAGAAATCTTCGGTCTTTGTTCTTTTATCAAACATTTTCTTCAGCTTTTCTTGTAAAACTTGAGCTCTCTGATATAATTCCTCCCTTGTCTACTGTAAATGAATGGTTTGATTTATTCTCCTTTGGATATCATTAGGCTCAGCTTGTATCTCTTGCAGTAATTTGATAACAGGGATTCCCAAAGATGAAGGGAACTTTGCCTCCATGCCATAGACTAACTCATATGGGCTTGTCCCAATGGATCTCTTGGTTGTCAATCTATCTGCCCATAGGGCATTCACAAGCTTCTTGTGCCAATTCTTTTTGTTCTCCTCCAAGACTTTCTTGATGATATTGATGAGGCTTTTATTGGATGACTCAGCTAGGCCATTACCTTGAGGATAATAGGCTGTGGAGTGACCTAAGGAAATGTGGTATTTGTGGCAAAAACTGATCATTTTCTTGGATTTAAAGGCAGCAGCGTTGTCTGTGATGATTTTTTCGAGACAACCAAATCTGGACAGTATGTTGGATTCTAGGAATTGGATGATGGTTGAGTCAATGGCTTGCTTACAAGGGATGGCCTCAATCCACTTGGTAAAGTAATCTATGGCTGTTAAAATCCATTTATGTTGGCCTGAGGATGATGGGTGAATCTCACCAATGAAGTCTAAACCCCACTGTTGGAAAGGTTTCTCAGTTGAAATGGGCTTAAGGGGTAAGGGCAGCAGCTTTCTTTTACCTTCAAAGATCTGGCATTTATGGCAAGACATCACAAATTTCTTCACATCAGCAAACAGCGAGGGCCAATAGTAACCAGCCCTTAGTATCTTATTAGCAGTAGACTTCCAATATAAGTTCCCTCCACAATACCCTGCATGAAATTCTTTCATAACATTGTCAGTTTCATTCAAAGTTAGACAATTAAGCAATATTCCTTCATGATTTTTCCAAAATAGGGCACTATCTAAGACACAAAACTTTGATGCTTTCATCTTTAAAAATCTCTTTTTGGTTCTGGACAACCCTAGAGGAGCATGCAGGTTTAACAATATAAAACAAATATCAGCATACCAAGGTGATTGCAAGAAGGCTTGACTGATATTTGGAGTCGCCAGCTCCTGTTCATTGTCTAGTTCATTAATGTCTAGAGCTTGAAAATTGGTTTCGGACATCAGTTTGGCTAAACCTTGTCCTTTTATCAGTTTAGTGGGCTTTATCTCAATGTCATATTCAAGGATATTGGCAATCCATTTGCCTCTTTTTCCCTCAATTCCTTCTTGAGTTAAAATGTCTTTAACCACTGCATTTGGAACATATGCTATCACATGGGAGTATAAAATGTAAACTCTGAAATCTTTGATAGCTTTAACAAGGGCATATGCTTGTTTCTCCATGATTTGATACTTCAAGGGCGCATCCCTAAGGGCTCTACTGAAGAAAGCAATGGGCTTTTCATTTCCCTGATCATCTTTTTGTAATAAGACAACAACAATGGTGTGTTGAGAAGCAAAGGAAAAAATGATGAAATCTCTATCAAATTTGGGGCTAGTGAGGACAGGTGTTTCTGTTAAGGTTGTTTTTATGCCCTCAAAGGCTTGCTTGGCTTCTAAAGACCATTTAACTTTAGAATCTTTCTTGAGCATGTTGTTTAACAATCTTATCAGCTCAGCTAAATTTGGGATAAATCTTCTTAGGAAATTGATCTTTCCTAAAAAAGCTTGCAGTTCTTTGATGTTTCTTGGATAAGGGACTTGAAGAATGGCTTGAATTCTGTCCGGGTCAATCCTAATGCCTTCTTTTGAAATGATATGACCTAGAAGTTTGCCTTCCTCTAGGCCAAACAGTGATTTCTTGGGGTTTAAAGATATGCCATATTTTTTGCAAGTTAAGAATACTTGGCTTAGATGTTTTAGATGTTCTTGGTCTGATTTTGAGAATGGAGTAAGGTCATCGAGGTAGACTACTAAGAAATCATAGATTTCTTTGGCAAAGGCTATGTCCATTGCTCTTTGAAAAGTGGCACCTGCATTCTTAAGACCGAAAGGCATTTTGACATATTTAAAGGTTCCCCACGGTGTTGTGAATGTTGTTTTATCCTGATCATCCGGGTGAACTAGTATCTGATTGAATCCTGAAAAGCCATCAAGCAATGAAATCCTAGAAGACCCCACAACCCTTTGTAAAATATGGTCCATCTTGGGTAAAGGGTAGTGGTCTTTGAGAGAGGTTTGGTTCAGATTTCTTAAGTCAACACACAATCTAATCTCACCTGTTTTCTTCCTTGTGGGCACTAAGTTGGATACCCATTCTGAGAATCTGATTGGTGCAATAATTCCAGCTTCAAACATTCTCTTTACTTCTTTCTCAATCAAAGGGAGAAGCACAGGATTGATTCTCCTTAGTTTCTGTTTGAAAGGTTTTTGATTTGGTTTCAAAGGAATGGTATGTTGAATGACTAAAGTATCATAGGACTTGAGGTCCTCATAACTCTAGGCAAAGACATCTTGGAACTCTTTAAACAAGTCAACATATTTTGTCTTTTGATCAGCAGGCAAAGACTTGGACAGTTTTATCATTTTGGGGTTTTCTGCTGTTCCAATATTGCAGTCTTCAATAGTAGCGTTTAAGGGTTGCATCTTTGGCTTTTTGGGGATATCATTTGAATCAAATATGTCTTCTAAGGGAGTCAAGCCTGTGGGCAGAAAGTTATCTTTCAACTCAATAACTTCAGCCTCTGCTTCAGCTATTTCATCCAAATTCATTTGTTTCAGCTCTTGTATATTCTTGTCATCAAAAATGGTTGGGAGCAGCATTTGATTTGTTGTTTCAGCTGTTATAATCTGCTCATTTTGGCTCATTTGCTGTTGTAGGTCATCCATGGCATCTTCATCAATGTTTAGGCCTGAAAACTCTTGCTGTAAAGTGAGGAAATGGTTGATCTGTGCATCATTTTCAAAGACTTGCCAGTCTTTGATATTGTTTGGGACTGCAGGCCTGTGTTTGATTTCAGTGGAAAAATGGTGATTGGGCTCAAATGGCAGCTTGCATGTGCTGGCAAAAGTTGTTAGGCTGTGTGCATGTAAGTTATGGTTTCTTGATATTTTGGTAAATTGAGATTCTATGAAGGTATTGAGTATTTCAGTGGCAACACCTCTATAGGCTCTCAACCTATTATCATTAGTGACAAAATTGCCTTTAATTTGCTGTATAATCAGGTCAGAGTCTCCTAGAATTGAAATTTTTGTAGCTCCTAAAGCTTTGATCAGTTTAAGGCCTAAAAGGAGGGCTTCATACGCTGCCATGTTGTTGGTACATCTAAAATTTAATCTATAAGCATGACCCTATGCATGGTTGTTTTGCTTGTTGTGAATCCATACTCCTGCCCCTGCTCCTAGTTTGTTTACTGAACCATCAAACTCCAAATACCACAGGACTTCATGGTTGTGACTAGCATTGGGAGTTGTAATCATTTTTGGAGTGGGCAGATTTGAATTTTCTGTTTCAGGTAGTCTGCCTTGTGTGCTGGTTACATCAATTGTTTCAGCAATTTCTTGGTTTTGGGCAACAAATTCTTCATTTATGCAGATTTTTTGCTCTAAAGCCAAAGGTTTATCATTAGTGGGAGGGCAACTATAATCATTAAACACGATGAATGAATCCATATTAGAATGGATTGAATAGATAGGAAAGTTTTGGGGCTTTTCCTCACTACTTACCACATATTTCATTAATGTTTCCTTATACAGTCTCTTTGGTTGCCCAAAGACTGAAATAGTGGCATAGAACATGTCTAATTGCAAAGATCCTTGGAGTTTGGCTCCCCAAGATCTTGATAAGAGCATACCATATTTGGGTGGAATATCAGCTACCACCACGTCCATTAAGATTGTTTTGTTGGGGTATTGGACTAAAGACACACATAAATCTTTGATTAAGCCTAAACACTTGACTTGACTAGAATCAAATGAGAACAAATCTTTGTATGGTCTAGTGACATCTAGGTTTAGCTTCTCCATTACAGCTTTGGGCATTAGGTTGTGTGAAGCACCTGAATCAAACATTGCATTGTGCAAGACTTTGTCATGAATGTGTAGACTGATATAGAAGGGTAAAACAACTCCATTTGCTGATTTACCATCAACTTTAGGACCGAAAAGCAGCTTAGGTTGATCATCTAAAACATTAACATCATCCCTATTCTCTGGAATTTGCAGTGATCTTTTGATTTGCTGTCTGTATATATCATGTTTAGCAAGCTTAGAGAGAGGAATAGATATCTTTAATTTACTAATTTCTGCTTCTAAATCAAAAGGTTTTTCTGATTGGGTTTTAGTATTGTGACTGGCAGATTTTCCCTTTTCAGTTGGATCTTCAATGATCCGCTCTTGACTTTGACTGTTGTTTTGAGGTATTTCTGTTTTGAGGAGTGCTGTTTGCATTTTCTTTTGAGGAAGAGCATACAAATGGCTAGCTTTTAAAGGTTTGCATGTCTGATACATCTTCCACAGTTACTTCTTTTGGATTTGAGACTGTTTTTTTCAGAGAATTCTGTGTGAGCAGCTTTATCTTTTCTCTTCTTGGGCTGCTTAGCATCCTTTGGTTTGATGGTTTCAGGCACATCTATGGTTCTAGTACTTAATTTATAGTGTTTGTGGACTTCATATACTGCTGCATCATAGCCTTCTCTAAAGTCAAATGACTCTCCGGATTTAGTTTGGAATTGATTGATATCATGATCATCTTGGTCTTTTTGGGTTAGAAAAACTTGTTCACTCTTCAAGCCCATTAAGTTGATATGAGAGTCCTTGGTTGGCTCACTAGATGTGGATGCTTCAGCATAGTTTTCATGAAAAGGAGGTCTTATATCATGGTCTGGACTAGCCCTTCCAACATTTGGGTTTTGGTTTTTCCTAAAGTTTGGGTTTTTGATAGGATTGCTTTGTAGTCCTTCCCATGATGATTTTCTTTCAATAGTTCCCACTCTATCTCCAATACTGTCCATACCTTTCATTATTGCATCAAGTTTTTGCTCAAAAACTGAAGGTTCATCTTTAAAAGTAGTTCTTCTCTCAGCTCTTGCTCTATTTCGTTTGGCAATCAGATTTGCCTCCACACTAACAGCTATATTTTACATCTCTGCTAAGGTTTGAGGGGCTCTTTCCCTCAATTGATATTCCATGTCTGAATCAAATCCATCAGGGAATTTGTATAAAGCTAGATCAGGTGGAGGTCTAAGGTTTTGTGGAATAGCACTGTAAACATTGTTGAACCTAGCACAATAGTCTAAGACAGTTTCTTGTGGGCTTCTTTTGATAGTGTCATACTCAGCTAGAATGTGCAGTGGATCTTTCCTTTTCTCCCATCTGTTAAGAAATGTTTGGTAAAGAGCCTCTGGGTTAGCTATGGAATTTGCAGGAAGAGCTCTAAACCAAGGCCTTACATCTCCAGTCAAACTTTGGACAAAAATCTTCATTCTTACACTATCATCATCTATTTCATAATTCTCAAAATAGTCCTGCATTTTCTTGGTATGTTGCAGGGCTGTGCAAGAACCAGTACCATCAAAATATGTGATTTTGGTTTGATAATCCTAAGGCATAGCCCCTGGATTTGTAGGTAACTGTAAAGGTGCATATCTATTAGCCATATTTACAGGGATAAATGGAACAGCAGGAAGAAATGGGACAGCTGGAACAGCTGGGATAATAGTAGTAGTATGTGTAGTGAATGAAGGTGTAGAAGAGGTGTTTTGGGAAGTGGATGATGAACTAGGGGAAACAACAGTGTGAGGATGGAATGAAACTTTAGCAGGGGTTGGAATATAGCTTTGCTGAACTGTTTCAGAGCTTGAATCAGCAATATCTTCTTTCTGCTCTTGTTTGCTAAAGGTCTTTGGAATTAAATTGGGATTTTCAAAAACAGCTCGAGGATTTGGGTCTGGATTTGACCTGGTATGACGAGTTTTCTTCTTTGGAGCCAGCTTCTAGCTTGTTTTTTGGAATTTTCTGAGATTTTTCCCCAACGGAGTCGCCAATGATGTTATCACTTAGGTTTTCCCTTGGCTCCTTAAGGGATATGGCCGAGGTAACCACAAACCAATCTTTGGATTGTAGGTCCTAGCCTACCTGCAATCAGAGAGGGCTCTCTCTTTAAAATTTAGCTTTGTTTTGATATGATTTTAGGCTAGTTATGATATACATGAGTTTTGTTTTGAGTTTGGTGGGATGGATGATGTTTTTCAAACAGAGTTGGGATGAAAAGTGAGAAGTTCAGACCATTGGGCATGGAGTCAAGGATTATAGGCTGTTGGTGTGTTCTCTGTGGCAAAGAAGGATTACATAGCAAGATAGCTAAACAAGGAACAATTACAAGCTGGAATAAGGGTGAAATGGAGGTCAGGGAATGAAAGGCAATTAAGTAGCTTTCATTATGCTAACAGAGGGAAGGTGAGTGAACATTATAAAGGAGCAATCAAGGATTCCTAAATAGCATTCATATATGAAAGAACTAGTGTAAATATGAGCAATGAAGTATTCATATTCAGGCCTAATTCTAAAGAAAACATAGAGAAATCCCAGAAATTGAGAACAGAATACAACTAAGTAATTTCTGAACTATTCTTCTTTCCTGCAATCTAGAGCATGATACATAGATGATAGACTAAACATAGAAACTGAAAGACAAGTGAGAAAGACTTATTGATCCATGAAGAAGCACGAGAATTCTGTAATTTGCTCTTCAGCCATCAAATCCACAACCAGACATTTCATAAGCAATGCATTCCAACAATCTTTGTTCATAAAACTTCTCAAAATATACAGCGCAAGTCTAAAATGAGTTTTTCAACTGACAATCAACCAACCAACCCTTAATACATAGCTCAGAGTGGTATATATAGGAAAAATATCTACAAAATAGATCTGAGGGAAGATCTAAGGAAATAACTCTAATTAACCTAACTTATCCTGAAATAAATGTAACAAATATCTATCTAAGCTGCACTGGAGGCAGCAGCATTCAAAATGAGGCTTTGAGGTGTCCTTATGGCTCTGTGCTGTTCATTTGGCTATAACTGTGCTTTGGTTTCTGCAGCGCTGCCCTTAGGTGGCCTTATGTGCATTAACTCTGATCTGGTGAGCTTTTAATGGGATTTACTGCTTCTTTGACTTGGATGGAGGCCCTTTAATGTTTTATCTGCCTCAACTTTAAGTCTTCCAATGATATTTTTCAATCTGATACTCCGCAACTCTGATACACTTTAATACTTGAATCTGGGCCTTTTCTCTCCACTGATACTCTTTAACTATCAAATCGCCCCTTTTCTGCTATTTTAAGGCAAAAATAGCTGCTGCAATGCTTTCCGTGGCCTTTAGAACTGTATCGGCACTTGGCTGATCAAAATATCATCAAAAATGAAGAAATCCTGCAAAAATGGCGGAGGAATGCTCACTGATGGCTTGTGCTGGGCCGTGCTCGTTGTCCAGAGCAAATCTGGGCTTTGGAGCGATAAAAAATGGTTGAAAAATGCATGCTTCCTTTGAACTGGAGCGTGTACAGGCATACACATGAAAATACGAAGAAATGCCTCTTTTTCCTTTACAAGGAAAAAGGCCAATTTCTACGTGAAAATCACGAAAAACATAGGCGGGAGCGTAACTGTAGCAGGGAATAAATCCTGGCCGTTGGATCGTGCGGAAGCAGATCCAACGGTTAACATTAAATTGCAATATCACTTATCGGTGGGGCGGAGGGTTTATATATATATAAGCGATGCGATATAGCAATCGCCGATATGGCATCGGTGATCGGCTATCAGGGGAAAGGCTTTTAAATATAAGCGATGGAGCGACGCAATGGGAGTGATGTGATGAGATCTGGGCCGTTGATTTGGGCGGGGGCGATCGGACGGCTGAGCTTAAGTCACAATATCGCTATTGGGGGAAACCCGGGGGTGGGCCTTTTATTATATATGCGATAAAGCGGGGCTTTTGTTATAAAAATGGAAAAATGCGGGTTTTAACGTTAAACCTAAGTTTTATGAAAAACTTAGGTTTAAACGATAAAAGGGGTTATAACGACAAAGTGGATATAAGCAGGATATAAAGGGAAAATGCGATAAGAAAGGCCCCTGATAGCGATATCGCTTCGGATGCGATAGCGATATCGCATTGGAGCAAGGGGAATGGGAGTTATATATAAAAGGACCAACATTGCTACCACCTCCGACAGCGATATCGTGTCGGAGGGGGGGAATTTCCATCGGAGGAGGGTTTTTTATAAAGGAAAAGGGTTTATATGATCGGAGGGAGATTTTAATGCATCGGAAGGAGTCCAATGCATAAAAAGGAGGGTTTTGTGAAGTAATAAAGGGGTTTTATGCTTTTGGAAGGGGTCCAAATGCATTAGAAGATGGTTAACGGGGGAAAACTAAGGGTTCTTACTAAGTTTCAAATAAACTTAGTAATTCCCAAGGCATATTTATGGTTATTTTTCAACCAGGGAGGGGATATGTATATAAAGGGGATTTTTTACTATGTTTTTAGTAGGGAAAGGGGAAATAGATAGGGATTTATATAGTAAGTTAGAAGTTAATGTGAATTTTGATCAGAAAGCGTTAAGGATAGAAATCTTAGGCTACAAAGGGGAAATAGGACTTTATAGAAGAAATATGAGCACTCCTAAGTAGAGCAGATCTTTACTTAGGTAAATATTATGGAATATGATGATTTTTAAAGATATCAAGCAGATCTTAACATCTTTTAGGGGAAATTAGTGAATGATTTGGGGAAAAGGAAGAAGGTGAAGTTAGTCATGCCTTGCTTGAGCTCCTCCAAGGGAAAAATTGCCTTGCACTTGTGATCTGAAGTAGATTAGCACTTTGAAACACAAAACTGATCACAATTCATCATTCTACCACCTCAAAACTACCTACCTAGCCTACTTACCTAACATTTTTTCTTCTTTTTGTTTGGGTGCACTTGAACTAGAAAACCCAGCTTTTCAACTTTTCTTTTGGCTATCCTCCTATCTAAATCTACCCTTATTTCTTCCAGGGGCTCAGATTAAGCTGTTGAGCACCCTTGTTTCTCTACCTATCTAATAATCTGCCAATATTAAATAGTTTGGACAGATATTTATTCTCTATCTTCTAAAAGAAGCAATTTAAACCTAGGGAAGCCAAGATTAAGCTGTTTGGCCTTCCCTTAACTATGAAATCCTTCAAAAATGGAACTTTACATCAAAAATGGAACATAGTAGTGGCATTTGAGCTTGCACACTTTCCTGGCCTTTGTTTGGGGTTCATTTCATTTATTTTTCTCTTTGGCCAATTCATTCTTTTTGCCCTTTGATTATTCTTTTAGGGCATACCCTCTTTACATTTTTTAAATTTTCTGAGTTTTCTTGGAAATATGGAACCTTTGCAGCATGAAAAAGATGACATATTTGGAATTTAAACAGTCAATCATGAAATATGAAAACCTATTGCAATAGGAGGCTAACAAAGCCAACAAATGGTTTCGTTGCTGGGACCGGGATCTGCATAGAGATGTCTAATGGCGTATCACTGGAATCCAACTAAGAAAGGAATTGAGGATTGGTTGGATAGGAAGATTCACAAGTTCGCAATGTAGGAGAACAAGAATCCGCAAATATCAAAAGAAGAGTGTTTAGACTGCTACTTATACACAGAGATCCACGAAATTTTCTTCGCATCTTTCCCTACTGAGCTATACGAGTGGATCGTGAAGCTAATAGATAGCCAAGGAAGGTGTAAGCTCGATAGACCTATTGTGTGGACTCCAGAACTGGTGCACAGATTGGAATCATTGGAGGATAAGATCGCGTGCATTGTTGATCACTGGCTCGGTCGAATTATAGGAGGATTCATCACCAAGTTCACGGTAGATACTTCAGTCATCTATAGCGAGGCAGAATGACGCTTCCTCAAAGGACCATGAGGTAAGTACGTTAAATCTTTGAACACTTGGATTAAAATGCTACTATGTGAAAAGTGGGTTATGTGAATAAATTGATGTTTGGGGCTACGCAAAGTGGGAGAATCTACAGAAATGAAGCTAGTACAGAACTAGAAGCTAGCCCCTTGATTTCACCTCCACAAGGGGATGAGGAAGAGCTCGCGAAGGTCTCACCAAGAAGTGCGATCAATTTGATAAGGCAGAGGATTTTGCGCATACCACCCCCACCCACATCGCCACCAGTTTCACCATCTTCAACCCCATCTTCACCCATACCACCTCGGCCACCACTGCAAGTTAGTATGGCAAGCGCGATAAAGTTTCCAGTGTTTAAGGGAGTAGGAAGTGAAGATCTGGACCAGTTTTGGTTTGTGATAAAAGCAGTATGGGAAGCGTAGGGAGTCACAGATGATAATATAAAGAAAGAAACGTTGGTTAGCACTCTGCAGGATCACGCGTTGACCTGGTACATTAAGCATTCTAATGACAATCTGAATGCGAGGATCATAGATATTCAAACTGCGCTAAACAAAGAATTTAGCTGGCCAAAGTTAGAGGCGTAGTCGACCATTGGGTTCAAGGAAATCACAATGCTACTAGGCGAGACCCCTTAGGAGTTTGATCAGAGACAGAAGTGGACAATTTGCGAAGTTAACGTGACGCTGACGAATGAACAACACTGCAAATGGTTTGTAGCATCATTAATGCCACATTTAAGGAACGCACTGTCACAACAGAGGCTAACAACTCAGGCAAAGGCCTTGGAGAACACGATGAAACTGCATGAGACCCTGATAAAGGACCCCAACCTGGGAGTTCAGCAGATCCACGCACAGTTGAAAAACTTGTGCCTTGAGATGCAGAGTCTGATAGGACAACTCACCCAGAAGTGCGCGACAAGGTATGGTGCGTAAAGTTCAAGGTTCAAGGACATGACAAGGACCACTACTCAATGTTCGTAAATTACCTCGCATAAGGAGGACTAATGCTATTAAGACTGGAGGCACAATTAGGACCAAGCGCGACACCTGCATTATGGTGTGTGATTTGTCAGATAGGAAGAAAGCATGCTACAAATAACTTCCATTTATTATTGAAGTACACACAGAATTCACAATAGTTGTTTTGTACTTTCTGCAGATCAATAGGACATGATGAGCACACCTGTAGAAGTTATGAGCTGATGATGGATTGGACTCCTACCTATAGAGTTCAGGCCGAAACGAGGCCCTTTGACCAAAACTTAGGGATGGCGCGAACTGGATTTTAGGGGCGCAGACAAGGCCGAGGTGGAGGAGGACCTAGAAGAGGTCGCAGACAACTGATATGTTACAATTGCAAAGGGCCAGGACATTATGCTCGTGATTGTATGAATCCAACGTAACAATCATGCTTGTATTGTACATTGTTTGATCATGAGATGGAGGATTGTCCCACACTGATAGTGAGGTTGTGTGATAAAGGAGCACTCCAACCTCCCCCAAATAAGAACTTTCAAATGATGAGGTCTGAGCCACGCGAGGAAGACCCTAATGTGAATATTGTGCTCAGAAGTGGAATTACAGTAGGGGATGACGAAGGCAAGCAGCCTGAAGAGAGTACTTGGGTTCGCAAGGCTCCAACGAAAGAACCAGAGTTTGATTTGGAGAGCACTAAGGAAACCTTCATGGAAGCCAATGAGAGCTTCAATAATGCCTCCACTTTAGGAATCAAAGACATACCAGAGTTGGAAATGGACCCATCGATGGTCACGACATTCTTGGAAACATGCATGAAGCTGCTGCGTGACAACAAGGTTGTAAAGGGCCTACAGGAACTCATAAATTTATGCGCTGAGATCATGCCAGGAGAACATGCGTAGTCTGGAAGCTCGGAAAGAACACGACGTGAACAGGAAGGGAAATGAGATTGACTGCGTAGAGTGGGGAATATGAGATGGACCAAGTGATTTTGGACCTAGGATTAGACGCGAACGTTCTGTTGAAGCAAACACGGGGGCGCATGGGAAGGCCTACGCTGGAATGGTCTCCTATCCAATTGTGAATGGTGAACCAGCAAAAGATCCTACCTATGGGGAGATTGCAGGGAATCACAGTGGATATCAAAGGATCAACTGTGTTAGTAGACTTCGAAGTAATAGAGATTGTCGATGACAGCAATCCCTACCCTACGGTATTAGGAATATATTGGGCCACTGACATGAATGGGGTGATAAATCTGAAGAAGTGCAAGATGATTTTCGAGAAAAAGTCTTTGTGCATAGTTGTACCTTTGGACCCTATAGAAGGATCGCACTACACGGAGCCAGTGCGCGACTACGACAGTGATGATGATTTGGACTGCATCTACAAGATAACCACGCGAGAACAAGACTGGGTGAATCCAACCGTGGATGGACGAATCTCATGGGAACACGAAAGCTCCTGCACATCGGATTCTGACGAGGAGATAGAATAATGGCAGAACCGGTTACACAAGGTAACCACGTTGAACTGTAACATGATGACGAGATCATTGTGCTGCGTATCAACAGAGGTAAGGGATCTACCTACGTATGATGGGTTAAGTGAGGTGGATAACTTCCTGAACAGATTTGAAAGAGAAGTGTCAAAGCAGCAACGTGTCGAAGCCATGAAATGGGTACTGCGCACTACACCCATAAGGTGGTGGGGTACGCACCAAAGAAGCTTTGAGGACTGGTGCAAATGCAGGAGGATTATGTGCATTCGATTTGGGAAGTATCAGATGTGATTAACAGATAAGATTGCTGGACAAGACGGTTCGTGCACCCACCTATCCAGATGGATGCAAGCATATGGTACAAAACTTGTGTGAATGCACAGAGTCTTTGCATTAGGAGACATGGTCAGTAAGCATGTGCGGGCGAGGCAATGGTGCGAACAACCCCTCCAGTTGGAACCACGAAGTATGGAAAGACCAAGTGCGCAGAATATTATCCAAGCATAAGCCTTTAACGAAGTATGCGAAGTGCTGAACAAGGTCCACAATGCATAGCAAACAGACTGGGACCTGCGTGTACCAGTGATTCTATGGGCTTATAGGACCGTGTGCAGGAAACTGATGATGCAGGCACCTCCGAGGCTAGAGTATGAAGCGAACACTGTAATCCCCATAGAGCATGAAATTCCTAGTCCACGCATGGTAGCATCAGTAGATACGACGATTCATGGAGCCTTGGAAGAAGGGATCGCATAGCCGAATGAAGCAGAACACTTGGGACTTGAGGAAGAAATCCAACAGGGTAACTTTAGGCTCCAAGAACTTGGGAAAGAAAGGGTGCAATTAAGGGAGAAAAGCACTCCGGTGGAAGCGGAAGTCAAGAAGCTTGAGGATGAGATAAAGGAAGATTTTCTCAATAAGAAGACCAGGGTGATAAAACAAGGTGCACGATCACGCTAACAAATTTGGGAACTATCGCCGCGAATTGATCAATCTGATGCCTTGGCTTGGACCGCATATTACTACACAAATCAACCATGGTGGCGCACTGCAGATGATAAAGTGTGCGACGCCGCCAGTAACAATAAAAGGTGAATATTTCCCAGGGAAAGTGAATGGTAGTCGATTGAAGCACTACATGGCTGGCCTAACTATCTGACTAGCTGACAGAAGCACATTCTTCACACTCCAAGTAGTCAGACGAAGGTGTGGGACTATAAAAAAATGTAGGCGACATAGGAATAGGTCCAGGGAAGTAGTTCTGACACTGCGGTCTCGGAACAACGGGTACAGGAGATCCAGTAGGCAACCGCTCAATGCGCTATCGACCTTGTAGCTGTTCGAGTAGAGTTGGAGGGACTTCGCGCGAAGATCTCTGTGTCGTAGAGTGACTCGAGCATGAGTCATGATGTTTGTGTTGGGGGCTTGTTGGGTGTGGAATCCGCCCAAGGCATTTTTTGGGGTTTAAAGCCCAAGTTTTGACCAAGTCCATTATAAAGACTTTGCGATTTGGGGGCACGGAGCGCGAAGTCATAGTAGAGTCACAGGGTTGTCCCCCCTTGTTTTTGTAATGTAATGTCGCCTTGAAAGATCCACCCATGGTCCACGGACCATGGGATTGTACAAATAGAGCGAGGCTCTAAGTGTAGAAGAAAAGGTGAATGAAGAAATAGAAAAGAAGCATGATGAGTCTAAGAGCTTGAGTCGAAGTGTAAAGTGTGTCTTGGGTCGTAGAGTAGAAGGATCTGTAGCTATGTACACAAAGGCCTATTAGTCTGCAGCTGAGTGCGTGGACCCCTGCAGCTGAGTGCGCAGGGCAAGTCGAGTCTGTAACCGTGGGAAGAATTAATAAAGAGAAGTTTACCATATTTATGTGTATCTTTTCCTGCTTTATGTATTATTGGGTATAATTTTGAAGTTTACTATTTATTTTCCATGCAAACTCATATGTATGTACGATATAAATAAATATAACACAAGGCTTCTACTTACACGAAGATAACTAACTGGTGTAAGAAGGCAAGTAAGATCTCGGGTGTGATTTAGGGAAATAGTGCAGAACACTGCTCCAGCAGGGCGGAAGCCCCACAGCCCATGGTTAGGCTGCGCGAAGGCCAGGGAAGTGTGCGAAGCAACCTGCACAGAGAGACTAGTAGTTGGACCAAATCAACCCCTTAGACATCTCAAGGGTGCGGAAACCTGGTTCTAGCACCCCCCAATACTACTTCGGGTGAGACCTCGGTTCGCGCTCCGCGGATTGTTGCCGAAAGGGCTAGTGGTACAGGGATTTGTTTGGCTACTTAACTTCGAACCCGAGTTAGGCCCCAACAAGAAAACATCCATTCTAAAGCTGACAGGGCTAATAATTTCATTGAGCGCATTCAACATATCTGCCAGCAAGTCCATGCCATACTAAATATGGCCAATGCTAAGTTCAAGTAGTATCATGATCAACATCGAGTCCCACACAAGTTCTAGTGGGAGACAAATTTTGGTTACATTTAGAGAAGGAGTGCCTCACTGGGCCCCACCACAAGCTTCGCTTGCTCCGATATGGTTCATACACCATCACTAAAGATGTCGGGGGAAATTCCTTTGAGCTCAACATTCCACTGTTCCTTCGCTTGCACCCAGTATTCAATGTGGACCAACTGCGACCATACATTCCCCCATTGCTGGATACATCCGACGTTGCTGAGAGGCTAACACCAACAAAGCTCAACCCAAGTTGCATCGAACTGGCCACAACTGATAAAATCATGGAAACAGATAAAAAACACTCACTAAAAGAAGATTTGTATGTATCGAGTTGTCAAAGCAGGCCAACTCCTTCACCAGGGACCAGGTTCAACAAAAATTTCCTCACCTCATGGAGGCTCTTCACGCAATAGGGACCATTGCTTCTTTAGTGGGGAGGATTGATCTAGGTGGATGTTGGTGGCCACCTGCCTATTCCACCTAGACCTTAGTCGGTTTCATCAGTTTCCTTGATTATAGCAACATATACTATTTTTAGTAGTTTTTCTGGTCCTAAATTTCTAGAGCTGGAAAAAATGCACACTTCGTCCTCTCTACCAGAATAATTGTGCACATATCAAGGAATTTTACTTACATATCCTTTTGTCATTTCTACAAGTTAGACCACCAAGAAGCTAATGCACTTTTAGAAATAGAACTAGCACTAACACAAGGCCAAAGGGAAGTCCAAGAAATGAAAGAGGGCATGCTCAAATTTCTTCATTTAATCTCATGGGCATAAGTAGCCACATTTACAGGACTCGAAGATCAAAGATCAAATTGTAAATTTTAGATTTTTGGACAACAACGATGTGATATTTATTTTTCTATGATAGGAAAATTTTGAAGGACAAGTATGTTCAGTGGACTATAGAGGGCCATTTTTGGTCAACCCTCTACTAAGAAATATGTCTCCACGAATGGTGTAAATGTGCTCCCCATTATATATTTGTGGATATAAAACATACAACTAATGTCAAAAAATTCTCAACAATATTTTGAAATCTAGATTTATGATATAAACTTGGGTAGGCAACATTCACTAAGTTTTTTTGAAATTTTTTGTAGATCAAAATTGATGGGAGATAGTTTGATGATAGATAGTGATGAATTTTCTTTTATATGAATGAGCCTAATTCAATTGGACCTCAATGAGCTATAAATAATTAGAATGCACATGCAATTGGACCTCAATGAGCTATAAATAATTAGAATGCACATGCATATGGGAAAGGTATTTTGTTTACTCTATACATAAAAATAAGTCTGCATGTGTAAATAATTAGAATGCACATGCATATAGAAACATACATATATTTTCAAATTATATTTTCCACATTTGACTCTACATCCAAATAATTAAATTCTAACATATATTTTAGACTACCTATCTCAAAACTTTTGTAATAATCCGCCGAAATAAAAAATTGTACTCTTGGCCGGAAAAAAAGAAGATAAAACAAGTCAGCTAGGAGATGATAAAACGAAACTATTTGCAGTCTCCATGTATTGTTTTAACTGGAATTTTTATGCTGACCTAAATGTTTGTAATATCGCCTTTTGGAAGCCATCAGCATATAAATCACAGAATTTTGATTTTGTGATAGAATGAAAATCTTAAATTATAATTGTTTATGGTGATGCGATGTTACACATTAATGAAAAATTAATTGATAAAATAGATTAAAATCAATTTTATTAAACAATTTATATTTAATATAAAGTTTTTAAATAAAGAAATACTTTTTTTCTAATTTTTGTTTTTCTTTATTTAATTAATAAAATAGATTTAAATCTACAATTATTAAAAAAAATATATTTTACTATTAAATTTTAAAAATTAAAAAAAAAAAAAAATTAATTATTTTTATTTGAAATTTAACTAGGTAGTATTTTTTTTTAATCGAATCAATTTATATATTTAAAAATACAATTTAAATAATAAAAATCACAATATTATTCAAAATTATATTATATGTTTCTGTTACACCGAGCTCTCGAGAGGTGGGAAACTCATTCCAATGGTTTTCGCGCTATCGAGAGCTTTGGAACTGTATGGGAACATTACCTTTTCAGCGGGAGATGCAATGAGAGTTGGGGAAAGTTCTGGGAACTTTGAAGATTGTTTTTTTTGGAGTTCATACTTTCGTGGGGTTGGGGAATACAAAGCCTGTAGAGAAATATGTTGAACTGCCCACAAAACATGAACCTATGTTGAAACCTTCACAAGGAGAAAGGCCAAAGACATCCTTAACACTGATATCCTTAATTGAGAAACTGAAGCAGTCTCTTGATGGGTTAAGGAAGCATGTTGCACTTGAATGTAAGGGTGATATATGGGATGGCATGCTGATGAGTATTTCTTTTGTTGTTTATGTATATATATCATAGAAGATTGTGTGTGCATATTTTATGTGGCAGTCAGTGCTTAAACATTAGAGTTGCTTTTGTAACAAACATTTACATTAAAAAAATTTCTTTTAGTACAATGATTCAACCTATGCCATTCATATCAAATTAATTAATAAACTTCCAATCAAATCCGAGGTGATTAAAGTGTTAAGCAAGGATACAGATGGCACTCGGCTCTTAACCTTAACATTTATTATTTATGTGAGACCCCTCTACAAATCTTTCAAGTTGATTAATAACATATGGCGCCCTTCCCAAACCCTCGGTTGGCTCACAGCTATACTCGTGGGCTAGGCCACACATTAAGCATAGGAGAAAAGAGAATTGATGAGACAGGGACTGCAAGGATGGGGTCATTCTTATCGTCAATCTGTTGTTGATCCTCGTCCTCCCCATTTTTCTTTGACTTGGCATTCTCTTCTCCATGTTGAGCCGTCGGGGTCTTCTCCTGATCCTCCACACTGGGGTCTGGATGCCGTTGATTCTGTTGGTTAGACAGACTTCTGAGAATTTTCTCCTGCTCTTCTCGTAGTCTTTCATTATCTGTTCTTAAATTTATCATTTTAGCATGAAGTTGTTGAACAGTCTCGAGTAACACTGCATTAGCTTGCCATGACTCTCTACCCAACTATACCCAAATATCAAGGTTGGCATTTGTATAAGTGGTTCTAGGTGGGTCGGCTGGTCCTGGGCTCTCCTGCATTTTTCCTTATCTCTTTCTCTTGTTGGTGCAAACTCTGTGTTCACACATAAGTTTATTAGTAAAAGGAAAAATAAACACATTGGTTTTTAGTACTTATTTTATTCCCAAAGAGTCTCAGTGTACGAACTTGAGCTCTGATACCATTTGTAACAAACATTTACATAAAATAAATAAATTAATACAATGATTCAACCTATGCCATTCATATCAAATTAATTGATAAACTTCCAATCAAATCCGAGGTGATTAAAGTGTTAAGCAAGGATACGGATGGCGCATGGCTCTTAACCTTAACATTTATGATTTATGTCAGACCCCTCTACAAATATTTCAAGTTGATTAAGAATGTATGGTGCCCTTCCCAAAACCTCGGTTGGCTCACAGTTGTACTTGTGGGCTAGGCCACGCATTAAGAATATGAGCAAAGAGAATTGATGAGACAGGGATTGCAAGGATGGCTTCATTCTCATCGTCGATCTGTTGTTGATCTGACGGTGCCGAAAACTTAGGGTTTTACCTAACCAATTCATGCACCCTCTGGCCGATGTTTGATCATTTCTGGCGATTTGGGGTTGGGTTTCTTGCTACTCCACAACTTTTTGCCTCTACGAAGGCTGAGGAGGTTCGAACTCTTGTCCCCATGATCTCTGGAGTCCTTCTCCTCACGACTGATACTGGTAAGAATTTCCTTTAGCTTGTCTATCAGTTCTAGTATTAAATTGTTCCTGATATGGTCTAGGAATCACTGTTTGACCGAACTTGGTTGTCCTATGTAAGTGCTTGGATTTCGCGCTCAGAGAAGACTTAACTACTCAGCTCTCAGGAAGGTCGGTCTAGTTAAGGTCGTTGATACCAAGGTGAATAACGATCTTAGACTAGCGAATGACTGATTCCTTTGTTTGTATCATGGTATGTTAATCTAAAAGACTGAGTCAAGGTAACACGGCTTTTATTGACAGGATGGCGACTATGGTTCAAGATCACTCTCCACCCATAGGTACGTGCTTAACATTCATTTTTCTTGTTTAACATTTAGGGTTTAAAGCCATAGTCTCTGAATAGAGCTTGTGCTTATTGCAGGTATGCTACCTGCCCTTTGGTTCATTTGGAACAACACTGGAAAAGGCCATGCCCTCACCAGATACTTCTTCGTCATACACAGGTTGGATATTCTCCTATCATGAAAATGCATCTAGATTTTTCTGAGGTTGGGGCCAAGAATTGACCACTGTTCTCCAGTCCATGGCTCACTGAGACTAGCTTTAATGGTCAATATGAAAGACTGTCAAGGGTTTTCTACATTGCACATTTCAGTTCTTAAATGTTTTAGGTTTGAATTAAAGCTGTTATTTCAAATAGCTAGGACCAAAATAATTTCTTTTATGTTTTATTTATAACTTCCCTATGTGGCGAGGATGTTGTATTGTTCTCGAACTATTCAATTGTTAACATATACTGTGTATTGCTTTTGTTTCTTTTAATGAATTTTCTAGATCCTTTTTCATAACTTGCAACTTACATTATCGAATGAGGGTTTGCAATGCTACTTTGCTCCTATTTTATGGCATTCATTTTATTAGAAAACATGTTGTCTGTCAACTGGAAGTCGTAATGCTTATTGTTTATGAGGAATATGGTCGGAAATTCTGTGAGTTAGAGAGTAACGTTTTCCAGAACCCTGTAGGGAAACAATAGGGATAGTACAGGTGATAAAGATTAAGGTTTTTGCAATATATTTGTAGTTTTCATGATGATCATATGAATATAAAAAATAGCCTTGACTAGGGCAGCATTCGCATGCTACGCTTGTTATAGTTTATGGTTGTGGCTTATCTGTTTCATCTTAGATTATACTCTGTCTTAGCATTTAAATATTTCCTTACCTATGTCAGTCAATAAATATTACTATAGCATTACTTTCTGAACTGCACATAAGTTTATTATATCTTACTTACTTATTTCGTCTGCCTTTACTATTCATGAACATATAGCTTCTTTCGAGCTTGCTAATTTGTTTATATATATATATATATATATATATATATATATATATATATATATAGATATATATATATAGATATTTACATTTAGATTATCTCATTTTCACAGTCTTTAATATATCCAAAAATAAACTGATAATGGGTCTAATAATTGTTAACTAGTTCATTGATAGCCTTTCTATCTAGAATTTGTAAATAAATGAATTTATCAGAGAGCTTAATATTTACTTATCTGTGTGAGCAGATAAGTGTTCTTCAAAAAGATTGATGTTTTACTTATCTATCTGAAAGTCTCTCCTCCCAACCACGAGTCTGGAAATTACGTCCAGACTCTCCCCCGAGCACTTTTTGTGTTCCACACTGGATTGTCCAGTTATAGTCAGTACCTTGGGCCTCAGGGCTTCCGCCCAACCTCAAGTTCTATACTTTTATCTAGATTGTTTGTTAGCAAATTATCCCATCGGTTTTTCCTTCTTCCTCCCAGCTCTAGGATCCCCCTTGCTTTTCCCCCTCTCTTCCCCTTTTCAGGTAGAGGGTAACTGTTTTTTCTTGGAAACCATTTCTTTTAACTATATTAAACAATTGCTATTTCATTAAAATATCATTACCAAAAATTTTGGTAAACACAACATATATTTCTTGGCATTCTAGCCTCAGTCAGTTAATATGCAATCATCAACATGTAATAAAATCTAAATTAACATTTAACATAAATCAACTTAGTAACTTCAGCAATTTTATGCGACTTGGGGGTGTTACATCTCCCCTCCCCCCATATGAGGAACATTGTCCTTGGTGTTCTCTCTATTTTCTGAAAACAAGGTTGGATAAGTCTTCCCCATAAACTCCTCCTCTTCTCAAGTGGCCTCATTCGGGCCAAAGTGCTTCCATTGCACTTTAACCTGGGTGATGGCTTGCTTCTGCAAGTTGGTTTCTCTCTGGTCGAGAATATGAAGAGGTTCTACCAGGAATTCTCCTTCCGATTCGACTTGAAACAACAAAAATTTCAACTTTCAATTGTCTAAAAAAATAGTATATCCAATCATATAATCATTTAACTGTCTACCTGAATGTTTTCCCAGTCAATAATGTGTTGAGGATTATACACATATTTTTTTAGTAAGGACACATGAAACACATTGTGGACCGAATGTGGCTTGGTAGCGTCAGCTTATAAGCCACTGGTCCAACTCGTTCCAAGACTTGGAAGGGTCCACAGTATCAGGGTGCTAATTTAGCACAACCTCGCCACTGTAAGGAACTCTTCTGGGGCTTCACCCTTAGATAAATGTGATCCCCTGGTTGAAATTCCCTGTATGTTCTCTTTTTATCTACATACACTTTCTATCTATCTTGGGTCGCTCAAAGATTTTGTCTAATCTTCTTAACAGTTTCCTCCATCTCCGCTAGCATGTCAGGACCCAATGCTAGCTTATTAACTGGATTATTCCAGTCTAATCTTCTTAACATTTTCCTCCATCTCTGCTAGCATGTCAGGACCCAATGCTAGCTTATTAACTGGATTATTCCAGTCTATGGGCACCCTGAACTTCCTCCCGTATAACACCTCAAAGGGGCTCATACCTAGAGATTCGTGATGTCCATTGTTTTAAGAAAATTCTACTAAATGGAGGTAATCCTCCCACTTGTGTGGCTGCTGCATCACAAATATGCGTAGCATGTCCTCCAATACTTGATTCACCCGTTCAATCTGTCCATCCGTTTGGGGGTGGTAAGCAGTACTAAATTGGATCTGGGTACCCAATCTTGAAAAGAGAGTCTTCCAAAATGTGGATGTAAATTTTACATCTTTGTCAGAGATCACCACCTTGGGTATTCCGTGTAATCGAAAAATTTGTTTCATAAAAATATCTGCGATTTCCATAGTTTTGTACGTGGATTTCATAGGTATGAAATGAGCTGTTTTACTCAATTTATCTACTACCACCATTATGGAGTCATGTTTTTTCCTTGTGCGGGGTAATCCGGTGATAAAATCTAGTGATATGGTCTCCCATTTCCATTCCGTAATGGGCAATTGTTGTAACAATCCAGCGGGGTGTTGGTGCCCTGCCTTTACTAATCAACACTCCAAGCATTTGGACAAATATTATGTGACATCCTTCTTCAGTCTGGGCCAAAAGTATCCTTTTTTATGGCTGAAAACATTTTCTGATAACCTAGGTGGCCAACATAAAGTTTTCTATGAAACTCGTCTAATATTAGTTGTTTAACTCATTTTTGGTTAGGAATGTAAATTCTGTTCTGAAATGTAAGAAGGTTGTTGGAACTTATTTCAAATTATGATTTTTCCTTATTTAGCAAGTTTTCTTTTGCCTGTTGCCGAAGGAAGGTGTATTCCAGATCTTTATTAGCTGCTTCTTTTATAATGTCAAGAATATTTGAACTTACTTGACTCATTTGAATCTCATAGACACAATGTACCTTTCTTCTTAGGGCGTCAGCCACACATTTTTCCTTCCCTTTTAGGTGTTTCATTTCGAAATCAAATTCACTCAGAAATGTTGTCCATTTGGCCTGTTGAGCATTTAAACTAGACTAATTAAAAAAATTTGTAAGGCTGCTATGATCTGTCAGCAACAAAAAAAAAAATTCCCAACATGTAGTGTTGCCACATTTTTAGTGCATGCACCACTGCTGTTAATTCAAGATCATAAGTGGAGTACCACTCTTCATAATCTTTTAACTTTCGAGACTCATAAGCAATCACCTTTCCTTCTTGTGTTAGTACCCCACCAACACCTTCTTTGCTTGCATCTGTGAAAACTACGAAAGACTTTTCCAGATCTGCTACTTTTAACACCAGTGTAGTAGTGAGTAGATGTTTTAATTTTTCAAAACTTTGCTTGCATTCGGCTGCCCATTGGAAGACGGGCCCCTTTTTTTGTAAGGAGGTCATTGGAAAGGCGATTTTTGAAAATCCCTCAATGAATCTATGGTAGTATCCGGCTAATCCCAAGAATGATCTGGTATCAACAACATTCTTTGGGGATGTCCATTCCATGATTGTTTTGATCTTTTCTGGGTCTATTGTGATGTTGTCTTTTGATATAACGTGACCCAAGTATTGAATCTGATCTTTAAAGAAATCACACTTGCTGAATTTGGCATACAACTGATTCTCCCTTAGTGTCTGCAATACTATTTTCAAATGTTCCTTATGCTCCTCCTAATTCTTAGAGTATATTAAAATATCATCAATGAATATCAATACAAATTTATCTAGGTATGGCTGGAAAATACCATGCATTACGCTCATAAAAGTGGTTGGGGCATTCGTGAGGCCAAACGACAATACTACGAACTCGTAATGTCCATAACGAGTACAGAATGTTGTCTTGTAGATGTCTACTTCTTTTATTCTTATTTGATGGTAACCAAATCTTAAATCAATTTTCGAGAACACCTTAGCTCCTTGCACTTGATCAAATAGATCATCTATACGTGGCAAGGGGTACTTATTCTTGATGGTGAGTTTGTTTAATTGTCGATAATCAATGCATAATCTTAAGGTTCCATCCTTTTTTCATACAAATAAGACAGTGGCTCCCCATGGGGACACACTAGGACAAATATACTTTTTGTCCAAAAGCTTCTGTAGCTGCATTTTGAGTTCGGTTAACTCAAGTATGCTCATGCAGTATGGGACTCTCGATATGTAAAATTGTTCCTTTTTATTTTTAAGCCAGATTGTTTCAAATACTGGTCATATGTTACAAAATTGATAATAATCTTGACATTATATATATATATATATATATATATATATATATATATATATATATATATATATATATATATATATATATATATATATATCTATATATATATATATAAGGGAGATACTCACGGAGAGAAACAGCAAGAGTATTTATATTTAAGAGAGATTGTATATTTATTATTTATATAATTAAATTGATTTTAATATTTGAATATTTTGATTATTATATAAATTATATAATTAAAAAATAATATTTATTTTTATAGTTTAAATTTTTTATTATATAATATTACCATCCTAATTAGGGTTTTTCTGTGAATTTTGAAGAAACCTCTAGCCATCCCGTACCCAAGTTCCCAATGTTCCCATGTTTTAGAGAGTCATGCAACATAATTATATATTATTAAAAAAAATATAATCTACATTTATTAAAAAAAAAAAGAAATTCCTGTACTTTTGAATAATTCAAACTTTATATCTATTTCACTGCTAAACCGATGTTATGATATTGCATAAATAAGTGGAAATGGATCACTCCTTTTAATACTCTGGGTCAATAATAGGAAAGTTGTAGTTTATTTGTGTTAAATTTTAAATGATTTTTTACTTTAATTTGTTTATGAGTTAGAAACTCTCCACAATCTGAAAACCACAGAGTTTTCAGAGTGTTAAATCTGTATACATAGTGAAAAGCCCATTTTAAATATAAAAATAAATAAAATTTAACTAAAAACAATTCCACCAAATTCCAGTAAAAAAAAATCCCCATGTTTACACAAAGACTCGTAAGAAGAAAATAAAATTATATTTACATCTTTCCTACCCGCTGATACAACACATACATATAATTACCATTCTCGAATTATCAGTAAATCATTGTCTTCAATTTGTTCACTGTTTTCATTGTCGTGCGCCCATGAAGTCGTGACTTGTGACCATGATTCCTATATAAGTTCGTCATCCTCTTGTAGTCGTACCACGCAACATTGCTTTCTCAGCTCTTCTACTATTGGTGTGCACTCAAAGCAATCACTTGTGACCATGGATCGAATCCTCTTAGATGATAATGCTATTATGACCATGGATTGAATCCACTTACATGAGAATGCTATTATACCCAAACCAGGACCTTGGATCCCTGCATAATGATAAATTTCATGCGACTGTAACATACTGTAAGATGCAAGATTGGCTAATCCATTATTTGTGATGCTTATTGATACTAAGCTTATATGACACAACTTACTACAGCTCACAGCAAGAAAGACAACTCCCTCATCTATCACAAAATTGCAATTGGTGACATATACATATTCTAATGCCCTGAAATTTGACAGGATCATTAGATTACTGATATTTGTGCACCAAACCAGGGTCAAATGCCTTAGCATTTTGGCACCACTTGCTATAGTAGCCAATCTTAAATCAGTTGCTGTAAAATTGGGACCCAGAATTTGCAGATTACTACAGAGACCGATTGCAGAGAACCCCTTTGAAGTTTGTACTAAGCACCTACTAAGATTTATTCTTTCAAGCTTGGTGTTGGAAAGAAGTAGAGTTTCCAATTCTGCATCTGTGACCAAGGATGCTGACCTGAGTGAGAACTCCTTCAATTCCATCCCACTGAAATTTAACAAAGCCAGACTTTTAGCTCCCATAATGGTCGCCGACTATTTGGAAACAGTCTGCCATCGAGTTAGCCCCCATAATAGTAGCCGCCAATAATTCATAAACCAAATGACCATCTGCCGCTGATTCCAATATTTACTGAAACCATCTGCTGTTGATTAATTTCTTGTTGGGAGCTCCTGGAGTGGTCCATTACTCCCACTGCAGTTCTCTACCATGTTCTGTGGAACACTTGACACATAGCCAACTAAAGCTTGATGGAAGCTTGGCTATAAATTCTTCTATTTGGTCCCCAAGCTCACTCACTCAACCCCTTCAGCCTTACACCATCAAAAGAGAGTGAGCAGAGCTTGGAAGTGCCACACAGGTGAAAGAAAAAGTCTGCAGGTTGCCTTCATTCAATCTCATAGATTTTCTGAGATTGGCATATTTGGTGAATCGCATGCTCCCAGAGATATACTCTCTGCCAGGATCAAACTTTCAACATTGCTGGTCGTTAACGAGGAGGATCTGAGAAAACTTAAACTCTGCGTTATTTCTTTCAAATGCATTTTGGCGCAGATTGTTTTGTCTCACCAACACCGCCACCTACATATAGAATTGAAAAACCACAAGTAGAGAACAACTAAGAGATTTTCCAAGAAGAGTCCAGAGGTTGACATCATTCAATTCTTGGGGCCGAAGCAAATTGAAGTCCATATCAGCACAAAGGAAGGGACTGCCTCAAGTGTAACGAATCTTTTCAAGATCAAACAACAAAAGTGGAAATCTGGAAATTATTTGTGAATGTGTAAGCTTGTTAAAGAATAAACAGCATGAGCAAGCATCAATGGCCGAAAGTATGATTTCTTAGGTGTTAAAGTTTTTTCGATTCTTTTAAGTGTTTATTCCACATTATAGAATTGTTATTATGCTGTCATTTGGTATCAGAGTAGCTTGTATCTCTGCCTTGGTGTTTATAGACATGCTCTATTTGGCTCAATGCCATATTTTGATAATTTTCTGAATTAAGGCATTTATTTGGAAATATGTCTAAATTTTTGCTCAATTTTTATGCTTATAATATTTAATTTAGTTTTATTTATGCAATTTATAATTATTCTCATATCAAGCTAGTTTTTATGCATAAAAGAAATAGCATCTAAGTGATCCATATAATTTTTAATTGATTAGAGAATAGCCACAACATCTCTAATTAAATAATATTATATATTATGATTGATTAGGATCACATAAAGAATATTTAGACATTAATTGTAATTGATAATACTAGATATAATAAAAAAATTCCCACAGGAATTTTTATTATATTTATATAATTAATTAGGATAAAATATCAAATTATTCATAATTTACCCATAGGAATTTTGAATTAATAGTTTTATCATAAAGTTCAAATCTAAGATAGAATTTATATCAAATTATAATCATAATATACCGTTTAGAATTATGAATTAAGTGAATAATTTGATAAATTCTATCATAAAGAATAGTTGAATCTACTTGAATTGAAAATTTAGTCCACAGACAATTTTTATGTCATTAGATTCAATTTTAAGCATGATTTATATTGGTAAAGCATGAAATTTTATTTTTAAGCCTCAATTTTTAACATAAGCATGTGATCTTTAATTTCATGCAGTTGTACAACCAGCGAATTTCTCTGATATTCATTGTGATATCCCTGAACTTAAGGGAGATAACTATAAGGTCTGGAAGGAGAGAGCTCTCCTTTATTTGGGGTGGATGGACATAGACTATGCTATTAGGAAAGATGAACCACTGGAACTCACTAATACCAGCACTGCAGCGGACATCACACTTTATGAACGATGGGAGCGATCTAATCGCCTAAGTATGATGTTCATTAAGACTAAAATTTCATCTGCTATTCGTGGCTCCGTTGATCAGCATGAAAAGGTCTGAGACTTGCTGAAATCCATTGATGATCAATTTGTCACTTCAGACAAGGCACTAGCGAGCACCCTAATCATGAAGTTCTCGTCCCTAAGGCTCACTAGTATCAAAGGTGTATGCGAGCACATCATGCAAATGATAAACACTGTGGCTCAATTGAAGAAAATTGAGGTTGAAATATTGAAGTCCTTCTTGGTGCACTACATCCTGAACACCCTTCTGCACCAATACGAACCCTTCAAAATCTCATACAACACACATAAGGATAAATGGTCAATTAATGAACTCATGACCATGTGTGTTCAAGAGGAAGGGAGACTGGTGATGGAATTGGGAGAAAGTGAAATGTTGGCAACACGAGGAAAGGGAAAATCTCAAGCCAATCATAAAGGAAAAGGTAAAGTACCTCCCAAAGTCGATATCAAGAAGGATTCCAAGTGTTTCTTCTATAAAAAGAAGGGACACATGAAGAAGGAATGCGCCAAATTTCAAAAATGGCTTGCAGACAAAGGTAATCCAATCTCGTTTGTTTGTTATGAATCTAATATGGTTAATGTCAATATTAACACCTAGTGGATTGATTCTGGATCAACAATTCACATTTTGAATTCCTTGTAGGGTTTGAAAAACCTAAGGAAGCTAGTAGGAAGTGAGTAAAGCATCTTATCAGGAAACAAGATGGGCTCGCATGTGGAAGCTGTTAGCTCTTATATGCAAATGATGATTTTCAAAGGATAGAAAGGATCATGGTCTGATTGGTTACATTCAAAGAGAAGCTCACATTTGTCACTTTCTCCTTTCTTCCTCTACCCCGCTTATTCTCCCCTATCCCTGTTTTCCTAATAAGCCTTCCGAAACCCTACAGAGCCCCTTTTGGGCTTAGCCCCAAGCACCAAACCCTAGTCCCGTCATAAAACCTTACTCATATGCCCTCGTGCGCTATTAAAACCTCTCATCACATCCCTGCCGTTGATCACACCCCGCCAATCTGACGGCCCACATCGTGCCCAAAAAAGTAACCTGTCTGACCACTCTCCATCATCAGATCCATCTCCGCCCAATCCGATGGCATTCGCTCTCATCGCGCCTACAATATGATCGAACGTTAGCATGCAATGAGAGTGGTTTTTCTCTCTCATCCGCTACTACGTGTCGATCGCTGAATGGAATCGTGCGACCTTCGACTTTTATTGCTTAGGGCTTGAAAGCAGTGTGATGAATACCATTTACCACCCGACAAATCTGCCCGCCCAATAACGACCATGTAGCTCCATAGCCCGATCACCGCCGGATCTGTTCGCTGAAGATCCAACGGCTATGACTCACCCCGCTCTCACCTTGGCTGACAACCTCTGCTAATCCATCTTCGCCATCCATTCCCTCAATCTGATGGCCATTATTCCCGCTCATCCAAATTGTCCACTCGCCCATACATTCCATGCCCTCTGACCATTCTGTTTGCCCAAGCAAGGAGATGACCAGCTTGCCAGTACCAGTCACAGTCAAGTTCACAACCACCATATTTAACAAGAATCATGGCCGAAGGGAGAAAAGGACAAACATGACCCTGTAACTAAATTTATCAGTCATGGACTCCACTGGTACGAGCATTCCAACCATCTAAAGGGACAACACAGCACCTGAACAAATCAAATTTATCCACTGAAGCAAGCAAATGCATTCAAAGACTCCATTAGGTAGTTAAATGTGGTTGGTGGTCAATTATGACCCCTCCATACCTAAAATGGCTAAGTTCCCTTGTAATGAAATCTATAAATACCCAGAAACAAGATTTAATTGAGGTTGGCATTTGATGTAAAGTTCAACTTCTGGAGACTATATATATTTTGTCACTTGCAACGTCTCATCTTCATTTTCAGCTAACACAAGCTTCTTTTGCTGTTAACTGCTCACTTTCCATTTCCCTCTGTTCTAAGTTGTGCCTGATATGCTATGTTCTTGATCTCCTGATGTTTAGCACTAGATAACTGTCATCTTATCTCTGTGCTAGAATCCTGTATGCATCATTGAATAGGTTGTCCAGGTTTCTCTCTATCTAATGTAGGAGAGCTGTCATCCTGTCTTTGCATTAGTAGATTAGATTTATGGACTTCTTTACTAGTTGCAGCTGGCCATCACATGGTCTTGTGCATCTGCTGGTGTGGTTAGTATTCTCCCTATTCACCTAATACCTCAAACTGTGAGAAATTAGTGGTCTAAAGCCTTATAGTGTGGGGGTGTACATGCATGTCTGGACTGGAACAAAGTAGAAGTGGTTATCTGGCTTGAACCAAACCATCATTCCTTCCATTAAACCTGCAACAATAGTTGAATTTATATGTTACCAGGCATCTCCGAACTACAACTATAGGAGACTTTCTTGGAATCCTAACATAATTGGCGTCGTTGCTAGGGAGAGGAGATTGAACCTCAGCTTCCCTGGGAGAACGACATAGATCCTACTTTGATGATAGACAAAGTCTAGACACATTATTGGTTGTAATCATCTATCTAGCGACTCTACTAGAGGACCAACCTTTTGGCGACTCCACATTATAGTTCTGGCTCAGTTTGTGAGGCATACTCGAAGAAATCCTCAGAAATCACTAGCTGACCTAGTGCCTAACCCTGAGAAGGTTGTTAAGCAAAGCAATATATCACGAAAAGGAGCATCAGGATCAGGTAAACCTAAACAATATTATGTATCTCTGCAAGAGAGGCTTGTAACTAAGCATATACATGTTGAAAACATAGAGCCTAGCACTATCAGTGAAGAAATAATCCCATAGATTCATAAAGCTCCTTGTTCAATAAGTTCTCCTTTGGATCTCAGTCCAGAGAAAACCTCCCCTATAGTCCATCATATTCCCTTATCCTTGTCAGTCTTTTCTTAGCTCCATACCTTTCAAACTGCCAGTATCCTTCCATCTACCCCAGTCATGGCAGGCCCACAAGCACCCACTAAGATGGAGAGAATCATAGCTGCTAGGTATGGACCCCTGGTCCTGCCTGTTCCTTTGCATGCCATGCCTGTAGGATAATTTCATAAATACATGCCTATGTTCACTGGTACAAAGGGAGTAATGGCCGAAGAGCACCTTGAATCTCTCTACAGCTATGCTGATAACCTAGATATTAGTGAAGATGATATCTCGATGAGAGTATTTGTCCAAAGCCTTAATGGAGAGGCTAGAAAGTGGTTCAAAGAGCTGACCCCTAGGTCCATAGCAGACATTGAAGCATTAGATGATGTGTTCTTAAAGCATTGGGGAGATAAGAAAGACCTGCTATACTACCATACTAAGTTCAGCAACCTCAAAAAAGAAAATGGGGAGTCATTGTATGATTTTAATAAGAGATTCAATCGATGTATAGCGAAATACCAGCTAAAGTGAAGCCTACCCCTACTTCTACCAAACTCACCTATGCCAATGCCTTTGATTCTGATTTCTTCATGCTATTAAGAGAAAGAAGATGTGCTTCTCTAGCTGAGATGCAAGATGCCACCTTAGAGGTGGAATCCAATATCATAGCTATAGAAAAACTCAAAGGGCATGCTGATAGAAGGAGGCAGAGAGGTGAGGCTTCCTCTTCTTTTTCATCTTCAGAGCCTAAATTAGACAAAATGACTAAAATGATAGAGTCACTGGCTGTTGAGATATCCAAGCTGAAGTTTAAGTAGAGTTCTGGGAAGGCAAGGCTGCCTAGCACATTTGCTCCTAGAAATCCAAATCCATTCAAAAGAGAAAATGAACAATTGCAGATCATTTAGAGGGGCAAAGAGGCCAATGAAGAAAAAAGGGTTAAGACCCCTTTCCAAAATGTAGTCATGGAGGAGGAACAGTTTGATGAAGAGGATGAGATTCACTGCATGGAAGACAAGGGTAGTGCTACCTTTTTGACATTAGCTACCTACGAAGAATCATTACTCAAGGACCAGACCAGTCAAGAATGGGACAGAGAAGCTGTTCTATAGACTGAAGACTAGCAAAGATATAATTTGAGGTCAAGAACAAGTGATGTCAAAGAGAATCTTGCCCAAAGAGTTGTTGTTCCCACAGAACAGCAAATCGGCAAACAGAGAAGACTAGCAGCTGATCCCACCATCTTGAAAGCACTAGCTCAAGAGGTAAGAGGCCCTGACAAGTCCCCTTCCCCTTTTAGCTTTGAATCAGAATTCCAGAAGTTGAAAGTATCTGTACCTCTGATAGAACTTGTAAAGAGTGAGGTATTTAGGAAGCCTATCCTTAATGCCCTTGAGTTGAAAACCTCACAAACATCTCATGACTATGTGAATTTGCAAGATGATAAACCTGCAGTCGTGCTTAGCCCAATAACTGAACTTGCTGATAACAATTCCCCATCATTTTATGTCTCCTTCACCATTCATGACAAAATCCTCCACAACTATCTGCCGGACACAAGTGCCAGCCATAATCTGATGCCCAAAGCTGTCATGGAAGAGTTAGGCCTTGACATTACTAGACCTTATCATGACTTGTTCTCCTTTGATTCAAGGAAGGTGAAATGTATGGGATTAATCAAAGACTTGGCTATCACCCTAACTCAGCTTCCCATGAAGAGCATGATGATGGATATTGTCGTAGCATATGTTCCCCCTAAGTTTGGCATGCTACTTTCTAGAGGGTGGATTAAGAGGTTGGGTGTGACATTATAGAATGATTTTTCTTATGCCACAGTCCCAGTTTTTGGAGGGGAAAGCAGAAGATTGTATAGGGAAGCCCAGCTGGCCTATATCATCAGTGATGAGAAGAATCCCACTAATCATCCCATTATGCTGTAGACACTGATTTTCGAGCATGTATTCTCCAAATTGAGGAATCCCAGAGGGCCTCGGTGCAGCTCAAGAAACCAGTAGTCTAGGCTATGGAAGAAGAAGGGACATAGGTTTGGGATATGTTCTTTGATGGAGCATGTTCAAGGGCAATTGTAGGAGCAGGAGTGGTGTTGGTATCTCCAGAGCAAGAAAGCACACATCTGTCTTTTAAGCTGACTTTTCATGTCACCAACAATATAGCAGAGTATGAGGCTCTGATATTGGGCTTAAACGCTACCAAAGACATGGGAATCATAGACATAAGGGTGTTTGGAGATGCTAATCTCATCATTCAACAAGTGAACAAAAAATTCCAAGCAAGGCACCCAAGGCTGAAAGCAAACAAAGATGAGGTATGGAGACTCAAAGATTCTTTTGATAGTTTTTGTATCTCATATATTCCTAGAGTCAAAAATCAGCTTGTTGATTCCCTTACTATGTCTGCTAGCATGTTCATCCCTCCCATGCCCCCTAGATTGGTTTACAAAGACCAGATAAAATATAGACCATCCTTGCCTGATAATGTCCAACATTGGAAAGTATTTGAGGATGATGTTGAAGTAAATAGGTTTCCGCAAGTTATTGATGAATTCTCTAAAATGCAAATTGATCAAGAGAATGAAACCTTGGAGGAATGTCCCCAACCACAGCTAAGGAACAAAATTGGCCAAGACAGCATTGTTCAGTTGCCTAGCAATCATATACCTAAAGGGCTAGTGCCTTTAGAGAAGCTGTTTAACCAAAATGATGTGCCTCATAAAATTTCCCAAGAAGAAGATCAGTCTGCAGTCCATAAGCATAATATAGGGAGTCCAGATCATCTAAAGTATATAAATCTATCTGCCCATTTGTCTGCTGCCCAGAGTTCTGAGTACTGCACCTTAATGAAGCAATTTGTTGATGTCTTTGCTTGGGAATACCGTGACCTCAAAACTTATGAAAAAAAAATCATCCAGCATAAGATCCCCTTGGAGAAAGACACTATCCCTTTCAAGCAAAAGCTGAGACCCATAAATCCTTTTGTCCTCCCTCTGATTGAAAAAGAAATCAAAAAGTTGTTGGCTGCCAAAATCATAATTCCTTTGAGATATTCAAAATTGGTAGCCAACTTGGTAGTGGTGAGGAAGAAAAATGGAGAAATCAGGTTGTGTGTTGATTTCAGGAACTTGAACAAATGCTCTAAGAAAGACAACTATCCTCTACCCAAGATGGAGCATTTGCTACAGAAAGTCTCAGGAGCCAAGGTCATGTCTTTCCTGGATGGATTTTCAGGGTATAACCAAGTTGTTGTACACCCATATGACCAAGAAAAGACTGCTTTTAGCACTCCTTGGGGAACTTTCATGTACTCTAAGATGCCTTTTGGGCTGATGAATGCTGGAGCCACCTTTCAGAGAGCTATGGATATAGCATTTGTAGGAGAGAAGGACAAGTTTGTCCTTGTCTACCTAGATGATATAACAGTATACTCTAGCAGCCACCAGGATCATTTGTAGCATTTGAAGAAAGTGTTTCTGAAGTGCAAAATGTTTGGGATATCAGTGAACCCTAAGAAGTCACAATTTGCTTTAGAAGAGGGCAAGTTTCTAGGACACATTGTTTCTGTTGCAGGTGTCAGGATTGACCCAAAAAGAGTAAAAGAAATATAGACTTTGTCTGTCCCAAGATCGAAAAAGGACATCCAATCCTTTATGGGCAAAATAAATTTTGTAAGAAGGTTTATTCCTAATTTTGCAGAATTAGTAAAACACATCACCTCCATGCTGAAAAAGGGATCAGAGATCAAATGGATTGATGCAGCAAGAAGATCTTTTGAAGCCATCAAGAGAGCCATTATGGAAGCTCCCACTTTGATCAGCCCAGACTATAGCAAGGAGTTCCATATCTTCTCCTTTGCCTCAGGTGACACCCTTGCAGCAATCTTATTATAGAAAGATGATGAGGGTTCAGAACATCTAGTGGCATTCTTCCGCAAAACCTTAAGGGATGCAGAACTAAGGTATGATATTATAGAAAAACACGCTTACGCTCTGATCAAATCTTTGAAAGCTTTCAGAATATAAATTCTGCACACCAAGGTAATTGCATATGTGCCCTCTACTTCAGTAAAGGATGTCCTAATGCAGCTAAATGTTGATGGAAGAAGGGCTAAATGGATTGCAAAGCTTATTGAGTTCAACATAGAATTAAAGCCCACCAAGCTGGTCAAAGGTCAAGGCCTTGCCAAGCTAATGGCTAAAGAAAATTGCAGAATGCTAGACATGAATTGGATAGGCACAAGCTCAGATGATAGACAGACAGGGGAAGAAATAGTTGAACCAGGGCAGAACCAGTCATTGGCAGAAAATCTAGCTTCTTGTGAATGGTATTCTACAATAGTTCAATTTTTGCTGAAGCTAGAAGTTCCTCCAGGCCTAAGTTCAAGCCAAGACAAGACTATTAAGCTCAGGGCAGCCAAGTATTGTGTTCATGAAAACTTGTTGTATTTGAGGGATCCATCTGGAATCCTTTTGAGATGTCTGGACAAAGAACAATCTATGGAAGTCATGTCCCAGTTCCATTCCAGCATCTGTGGAGGGCATCACTATTGGAAAACCACAACCCATAAGATATTCAGAGTGGGGTATTATTGGCCCACTTTGTTTTCTGATGTCTTCTCATTTGTAAAATCTTGTGACAGGTGCTAGAGGTTTGAAGGAAAACAATAGTTGAAGTCTTTTCCCATGAAGCCAATATGTGCCAGTGGTCCTTTCCAGCAGTGGGGCTTGGATTTCATAGGAGAAATTAATCCACATTCCAGTGGCCAACACAGATGGATCTTAGTAGCCACTGACTACTTCACCAAATGGATTGAAGCCATCCCTACTAGGAAAGTTGATCACCAAGTGGTCATGAAGTTCTTGACAAAGAATATTTTCACTAGGTTTGGCTGCCCACACAAATTAGTCACAGACAATGTAGCAACCTTCAGGGCAAAAGAGTTGGTGGACATGTGTTACTCAATGGGCATTAAGCTAGTGCATTCCACCTCATATTACCCTCAAGGTAATGGCCTAGCAGAATCATCCAATAAGAGCCTGATAACAAAGGAACTGGGATTCCAAGTTGAAGTATGCATTGTGGGCTGACAGGGTAACCACCAAGAAATCCACAAGAAATTCTCCATTCAAGCTGGTATATGGCACTGAGGCCATATTCCCAATTCAGCTGACCCTCCCTATGGCTAAGTTCTTGCAGGAAGAGTAGAATGAGGAAAATGACATGACAAAGAGGATCACTGACTTGGCAGAAGTACATCAGATCAAGGATCAACTGGTTGAAAGGTCTGCAGCACATCAAAAAAGAATCAAGGAGTCTTTTGATAGAAAGGCAAATAGGGACCGTTTTCAAGTTGGAGACTTGGTGCTTAAATGGGATGCACTGAAGGAAAAGAAAGGAAATCATGGGAAGTTCGATGCTCTATGGACTGGACCTTTTGTCATTTCTCAGATCCAGGGAAACAACACTTTCATGTTGCAAAGCATGGAAGAACAAACAGTTTTTGATGGCCCAGTAAATGGGCGGTTTTTGAAATTTTATATTGTTTAAGGCCTTCAGGCCTCAGCATTGTAAATATGTTCTTTTTACAGGTTTTAGTGTAGGCTTAATTAGACTCCATGCCCAATGGAACACTAGGAAATTTTGCTGATCTTGTTTTTGTATGAAAGGCAGTGGTCTACAGTTCTTGAAACCTCACAGGGAGGATTTCATCCCTAGAAGGAGCCAGTGTTAGCTTTGATATGCAAATGTTGACTTTCCAAGGATAGAAAGAATCATGGTCTGATTGGTTACATTCAAAGAGAAGCTCACATTGGTCACTTTCTCCTTTCTTCCTCTACCCCACTTATTCTCCCCTATCCCTGTTTTCCTAATAAGCCTTCCGAAACACTATAGAGCCCCTTTTGGCATTAGCCCCAAGCGCCAAACCCCAGTCCCGTCATAAAACCTTACTCATACACCCTCGCGCGCTTGTAAAACCTCTCATCACATCCTGCCGTTGATCACACCTCGCGAATCTGACAGCCCACATCACGCCCGATAAAGTAACCCGTCTAACTACTCTCCACCATCAGATCCATCTCCATAGCCTGATGACCATCAGATCTGTCCGCTGAAGATCCAATGGCTATGACTCACCCCGCTCTTGCCTCAGCCGACAGCGTCCACCGATCGATCTTCGCTGTCCATTCCCTCGATCTGACAGCGATTATTCCTTGCTTGTCCAAATCGTCCACTCGCCCGTACATTCGACGTCCTTTGACCATTTTGTTTTCCCAAGGAAGGAGATGACCAGCTTGCCAGTGCTAGTCACAATCAAGTTCACAACCACCATATTTAACAAGAATGATGGCCGAAGGGAGAAAAGGACAAACATAACCCTCTAACTGAATTTATCAGTCATGGACTCCACTAGTACAAGCATTTCAACCGTCTAAAGGGACAGCACAGCACCTGAACAAATCAAATTTATCCACTGAAGCAAGTAAATGCATTCAGAGACTCCATTAGGCAGTTAAATGTGATTGGTGGTCAATTATGACCCCTCCATACCTAAAATGGCCAAGTGCCCTTGTAATGAAATCTATAAATACCCAGAAACAAGATGTAATTGAGGTTGGAATTTGATGTAAAGTTCAACTTCTGGAGATTGTAGATATTTTGTCACTTGTAGCATCACATCTTCATTTTCAGCTAGCATAAGCTTCTTTTGTTGTTAACTACTCACTTTCCATTTCCCTCTGTTCTAAGCTATGCCTGATATGCTATGTTCTTGATCTCCTGATGTTTTGCACTAGATAACTGTCATCTTATCTCTGTGCTAAAATCTTGTATGCATCATTGAACAGGTTTTCTAGGTTTCTCTCTATCTAATGCAGGAGAGCTGCCATCCTGTCTTTGCATCAGTAGATTAGATTTATAGACTTCTTTACTAGTTGTAGCCAGCCATCACATGGTCTTGTGCATCTGCTGGTGTGGTTAGTATTCTCCATATTCACCTAATACCTCAAACTATGAGCAATTGGTGGTCTAAAGCCTTGTAGTGTGGGGGTGTTCACGCATGTCTGGAGTGGAACAATGTAGAAGTGGTTATCTGGCTTGAGCCAAATCATCATTCCTTCCATTAAACATGCAACAATAGTTGAATTTATATGTTACCAGGCATCTCCGAGCTAAAACCATAGGAAAGTTTCTTGGAATCCTAACAGAAGCTATAGGAACATGCTATCTAACTTTAAGTAGTGGCTTTGTTTTAGAATTAGAAAAGACCTTTTATGTTCCAAGTTTTTCTAGAAACTTGCTTTTAGTTTCAAGACTTGTACATTTTGGATATTCCTTCAACTTTTCAGAAACATCCTTCAGTTTATTTTATAAATCTGATTGTGTTGGGAATGGTATTTTGTCTAATGGTCTTTACTGCATTAATTTACAAAACAATGTCACTTATGATTCAATGCATGTTCACACTGGCACTAAAAGATGTGTTATTAATGAAGATTCCTCTAAATTATGGCACCGGAGATTAGGTCATATCTCCATAGAAAGAATTAAAAGATTAGTAAATGAAGGGGTACTTAATACTCTGGATTTTACTGATTTTGAGACTTGTGTGGACTGCATAAAGGGAAAGCAGACCAACAAGTCAAAGAAAGGTGCCAATAGGAGTTCGGACATATTAGAGATCATACATACTGATATATGTAGTCCAGACATGGACTCACATGGTTAGAGATACTTCATCTCTTTTATAGATGATTACTCACGATATATGTATCTCTACATGCTTCATAAAAAGAACAAAGCATTAGATGCCTTTAAGATCTTTAAGGCTGAAGTAGAGAAACAATGCAGCAAGCAAATTAAGATCGTGAGATCAGATAGAGGTGGAGAATATTATGGTAGATGCATAGAAGATGGACAATCACCTGGGGCATTCGCAAAATTTCTTCAAGAGCATGGGATTGTTGCCCAATACACCATGCCTGGTTCACCCGACCAGAATGGTGTAGTAGAAAGAAGAAACCGAACATTATTGGACATGGTGCAGAGTATGCTTAGCAGCTCCAATCTTCCTAAATCCTTGTGGACTGAAGCACTTAAGACGGCAATGTATATATTAAACCGAGTTCCAACCAAGGTTGTTCCTAAAATGCCATTTGAATTATGGAAAGGTTGGAAACCGAGTTTGCGACATATGCGCATTTGGGGATGCCCGTCTGAAGTGAGAATATATAATCCACAAGAGAAGAAGCTAGACCCAAGGACCATTAGTGGGTATTTCATTGGATATGCTGAAAGGTCTAAAGGTTACAGATTTTATTGTCCATCTCACAGCACTAGTATTGTGGAATCAAGAAATGCAAAGTTTCTTGAAAATGACCTGATTAGTGGGAGCGATCAAACCAGGAACATAGTTTCTGAGAAGGGTCATTTAGAATCTCAACCTTCCACCTCAAGTGATAGATTGGTTATTGTTCACAGCACCCCTCAAGTACAAACTGGTGTTGAACAACCAATTGTTGAAGTTCCACAAGCTGTTGACAACATTCTAGTAGATCAGGTAGTTCAAGAGTTGCCAAGAACTTTTGAACAACAAGTTGAACCACATACTTCTTAGGAAGATGATGGTACAACATTAAGAAGATCTATTAGACCAAATAGATCAGCAATTCCTGATGATTATGTTGTGTATCTGCAAGAATCTGACTACAACATTGGAGCCGAAAATGATCCCGAGTCTTTTTCACAAGCCATGAGTTGCAAAGAATCAGAATTATGGTACGATGCCATGAAGGAAGAGATGAATTCTATAAAGAGTAATGAAGTCTGGGATCTTGTTGAGCTGCTTAATGGTGCAAAAGCCATTGGATGTAAATTGGTCTTTAAGACAAAGAAAGACTCATTGGGAAACATTGAGAGATACAAGGCAAGACTTGTTTCTAAGGGATTCACTCAGAAAGAAGGAATCGACTACATGGAAACTTTCTCTCCTGTATCTAAGAAAGATTCCTTGTGCATTATTATGGCATTAGTCACCCATTTTGACTTGGAGTTGCAACAAATGGATGAGAAAACGACATTTCTCAATGGAGATCTAGAGGAGGAGGTTTACATGAAACAAACTGAAGGATTCCCCTTTAGTGATGGTGAGAAATTGGTTTGCAAGCTTAAGAAATCATTATACGATTTAAAACAATCATCCCGCCAATGGTATTTGAAATTCCATAATGTAATTTCTTCTTTTGGTTTTGTAGAAAACATTATGGATCAATGTATATACCTAAAAGTCAGTGGGAGTAAAATCTGTTTTCTTGTTTTATATGTGGATGACATTTTGCTAGCAACCAACGATAAGGGTTTGCTGCATGAGGTGAAACAATTCCTCTCTAAAAATTTTGATATGAAGGATATGGGTGAGGCATCTTATGTCAAGTAAATAGAATTTGAAATTTATGTCCAACTTAAATATAAGCTAATTTTTTTTAATATTTTAAATTTAATTAATTGAAAATTTAAAATAGTGTTATCATATCCTCTACATTAAAAATGTTATACATACTTTTTTACATATAATTTCAAAGTATATTTTTATATATTTTTAAATTAATTATATCTAGTCCGCATGGGGTAGCTCAAGTGGCAATGGTCGTGGAAATGAAGTCTCACTGAACCGGAGATCTTGGGTTCGATTCTTGTGCTACCCTCCCCGGAAATGGGGTGAATAACGGACATGTAAAAACTCGAAAATGAGAGGGTCTTACCAAAGCTTACAAAAAAAATTTTAATTATATCTAAATAATAAAATAATAGAATCTAAAATGATACACAATGTAACAAAAAGTACATTTAAAAAATACTCAATAAATTTTAGGTTTAAACCAATTAATTCTTAATCATATATATAAATAATTCTTTATTTTTATGATGATGTTGATGATGGTTAACGTCCACTGAGGCCAAACTTTGGTCTATCGGACCTAAAGAAACGAATTATTTAGTTTTATTTAAGATTTTATTCCTATACTCAAAAAGCTTAGAGAGAAGCCTCCCGAGCTCACTATAATTTTGACAATGTAAAAGGCTAGGAAGGTCAGTGTTGCAACAAATATTTTGAAACTGAGATCTAATGTGGTTCTACCCGGGGCACTCTAAGAGGAAGTGATTTTCATCCTCGATGTTCGTATTCTCACAGAGATGATCAAACCTTTCCATCCATGGTGTTTTAAGAACTACCCAACGACCCATTTCACTATGGAGCTCATGAGAGTTCGTTCTAATCTTGGCTATATTAATTTTCTTCTTTGAGCTAGTTAGAACAGAGAGATACTTTTGATCTTCTAGGGTGGGGTTGATGATCTCCTTATAATATCTTAATTTTCTTTTAGCTGCTAAATCTTTCTCACACCACATTTTTTTCTTGGAACTTAGAAGTAACAATATTTTTAATGTTATTAATTCTTTGCAATGCAACATTCTCGTCGATCTCCCAGTGGTTTAACCAAGCCCTGGTGTCTTTATCCCAACCTCGTTTGAGCCTTAGGTGGTTTTGGCTAGAATTTAAAGCTAGCTTAGGAAGTCTATGGTCTCCTATGTTATTAAGTTTGTGCTTGTACAACAGAAGCCTAGTCATAGCTAGGCTCTCGATAGGGGAAAGACACACTTCTATAATGAGAATAGGATAGGGGAGAGGGGGCAACCTTGTCTAACTCCGATATTACACTTAATATCTTTCGACCACCCCTTATTGCTCTTTAACTTGGAAATTACATTCTCATATAACCTTATAGCGGTAGCTCTCAACTCAAAAGGGACCTTTAGCTCTTCTAATATGTTCCAAAGGTTGTTTCTAGGAACCGTATAGAAAGCCTTTCTAAAGTCCATAAAGCAACAAAAGAGATTGGATTTATCATTGTGGCATTCCTCCACAATTATCCTAAGCGTAATGAGGTGGTCTGTTGTTGAGTGCTGCTTTCTAAAACCTGCTTGGCCTTCAGCCTACTTACCTTCACTTTCAAGTCATCTGCTCAACCTCCTTTCCAAAATAATACCATATAACTTGGCTAGGAGAGGGCTGATCATAATTGTCTGATGATTAGAGGGGTTATTTGTATCCCCACTTTTAAAAATAGGGATAATGAGGCTTTGATTCCATGGTTTAGGGAACCCTTGCTCGACCGCTTGATTGAAAAGCTTGTGAATGTGGGGGATGAGGACCAGACCTCCAATATTTAAGATTTCCGCCTGGTAACCTTCAATGTCCTTAGCTTTCCCATTAGCCAAGCAATTAATCCCAAAATCAATGTCTTCTAATGAGAAAAATTCTTTCGTTGTGATCAGGGTTTCAAAGTTATCCATGACATTTGGAGATTCATAAAGCTTTTTAAGATAGGAATTCCAGTCGTGTAAAGAAATTTTATTATTATTGTTAGTTTTCCTAGTTAGAATATGCCTCCATAATTTCTTAATAGCTACCTTAGAGAGGTGTAAGAGATTCTCTTGTCTTTTACGAATATACTGCCTTTTTTTTCCTTTTAGTTAGGGCTATGTATATTTTTATCTTGTCAATTTTAAGAGATTCATCAACAACTTCCTTAATTGCTCTCCTCGCACTTTTACAATCTTTGTCATACCATGGGTTGGTTTTGCTATTTCTTTTATTACTTGAAACTTCAATTGAGAACTTGTTAATAGAATATGAGAGGGTTCTAGTAAAATTATGATAGAGATATTCTATGTTGTCTATACTAGATAAAGGAAGCAAATTAGTTTTTAATTCATTTAGAAAGAGATCTTTCTTATTTCTATCAAAGATTAACTTCTTCTAGCTATAATGATTATATTCTATGGGATATCTATGCATGACAAAATTGAGAGTTATAATTAAAGGCCTATGATCAGAGTTAGGCTCGTGGTCATTTAAGATGTCAAAATTTGTTATTTCGTTGTATAGAGGGAGATCGAAGATAACATAGTCTACCACACTGCTACCAAGCCCATGGATGCAGGTCATTTGGATAGAATTGGGCCACTTCTTTAGGCCATTGCAAATTATGAGATCTTGAGCACTACAGAGCTTGACTAGCTCTGACCCAAGCAAATTCTCCCTGAGGTCTTCAGAGCTCCTTTTGTACTGCCTAGCCAGAGGAAGGTCTTCATCTAACCAAAGAGGATTAGGGTTCGAATGATTTCTTAGAAGAATAGTTTGGTTGCTTGAAGTTCGAGCATTAAAGTCACCCATTAAAAGGATATTGCCTTCATTCCTTAGGCTAGAAATATCATTCTCTAAACCATTATAAGGACTATTTTTATATAGATTCTTTTTCTTATAGAAGTTAGAATTGATGGGGGAAATAACAGGTTTCTATGTAGGTTATTTTATCATAAATGTCAGTAATTTCTATCCAACTATATTGGTTGTATGGGTCGTTTTTATAAATCCTAGCATGGTGAGAGATGTTCTTCTTAATATAACAAGTTATGCCCCCAATGCCTCTACGGGAGGATTGATTATTCCAGGTAGACCATAATGTAAAGCCATCTATGTTAGGGACCTTAGATTTTGTGCTCCCAAGTTTCAAGCAGCAAAATAATATCAACATCATTCAAGATCCAACTTAGCTTGGGGCCTTTGTTCCATGGAAAGCTCCGACAGTTCCAAGAAAGAATCCGGAGCATGTTGAATTGCTATTTATTATTATCTTTTTGGTTTCTATCTCGAATAACAACTTTTCTATTTCTAATTATTGCCCATTTTCCTTCCTTCCTAGCTTCCTTTACCTTTTGAACCTCCTTTCTCAATTATGCTTGATCTTCTGGAATGAGATCTTCATTTATAAATATTCTCATTCCTTTTAGACTTGAGATTTTACTAAGTATGTCATACTTATGGTCAGTAGAGCTCACCTTTATTCGGATCAACCTTCCTTTATTCTCAGTTAGTTTCCCCAACCTTGTTGCTTCTGTGAGACACATTGTTTCAATTTGTAATCTGTTATGTAATTCTGTCTGGGCTATGGCTAAAGTATCCTCATCTACCTCCTCTTTCAAACCGAAGATTATAAGGTTCAAGGCCCTTTTGTTACGCTCATGGTCTAATTCTATCAATTTTTTCATTTCATCTTTAATTGGTTTGATATCTAATTTACCTGCCACACTATTTAGGGTGAGGCTGCTATTAAATTTTTCTTCTAACTCTTTAATCACGTCCTTCATTTTAAGACTCTCTAAAGTATCAGCATCTACTTGCTTAGATGTTTGGTTCATATCTTGCTTTTGTTTTTCTATAACCTGCAACCTAGTCTCCATTGCCAACATCTTATTCTCCAATAGTTCTATTTTATTTTCTATTTGTTTTTGGATCTTGTCTTCAAGAGATGTGAATTTATTTTCCAACATGACTGCTAAGTCTGTTTGTAGCTTGATTCTCTTTCTTCTCTACATTTCTCTAAAGACTCTATATACTCATAGAGGCTCTCTAGAGTAACTATGTTAGGTCTACCTTCAGTAATCTTTGGTAATTGTGGTGAATTATTCATACTTGAAAATATATGAGCAGACACGTATTAGAAAAATATAAGGAATGTGTGCACCTGATATCAGCAAGCCGGACCGCAAACGCACGTGCCCCAGATTGTTTTTCTATTACCGCGGAGAGATCGTAAATTATGACCGCAGAGATCGTAAATTATTACCGCAGAGAGATCACAAGTTATTACCGCAGAGAGATCATAAATACATCACCCTTTATTATAACAACATTGTTATTTATTAAATAATAATTATTTATAATAATACATCACCCGTAAATACATCACCCTTTATTATAACAACATTGTTATTTATTAAATAATAATTATTTATAATATTATTACTATTAGATTTTTTTATTAAAAAAAGATATATTGTGATAATGTTATTGCTTTTACCTTCTTTTTTTTGTACATTGCTATTCCTGACTTTTGTTTATTGTGCAAGAATGACTTGACTTGACGTTATGTATTAAAATAATGTCCTTAAAAAATTCAAAAAAATTAAAAATTCAAAAAATAAAAAATATCAATTTATATTGATTTTATATTTATTATAAATATTTAAAGATTAAATTTTTTAAAGAGATATTTGTATTTACAAGGATTTCTTTTTATAATTTAAAACAAATATATATCAATGATAATAATAATAATATTAATTTAAGAAAAGAAAACTTGATGTGTGGGACTTACTTGTACCATAAGATATTTACATTTGAATCTATGACCTATTTTAAGGAAGCACATGTTCTTAACCATTCAAATATATTAATAGTGTGCTACATCTAGGAGGAAGATATGTAATTCTTTTTATAATTAATATGGAGTTAACACCCACTACATATAGATATATATGGGATCAATTTTTGAATTCATAAGTTAAGAGAAAAAAGTTTGGTGAAGTAAGAATTTTTAAACTAAACTAATCTCCAAAAAAATTACATTGCGAAAGATTTGATTTTTTAATATATAATAAATTTGAAATTCAGATAATTTGAAATTTTTTATAACTATTATTAAATAACTAGATCTATTAACCTAGATTATTATATATTACATAATAAAATATTGTATATTATATATTTATATATAATATTATATAAAAAGAAAAATATGATTAATTAATATCAATTGTTTTTTATTTTTTATATAGTTTATAAAATTATACATAAAATAATTTAGATTTATGAAGTCATACACTTTAAATCACTAAAGTGAATTATTACTAAAAGAAACTTATATTTCACCTTACATAAATTGTATAACTCATTTTTAAGATAAAAATTTATAGTTGAGCCAAGTGATCCCTTCAAGTAACTCTCTAGTTAATATAACAAAATGATACCGATATTTTGTAATCATAACAGTGACCAAAACTATATAAACAAATTTATATTTTATAAATATTTTAAATTTAAAAATAATTTAAATTTTAGGAAGTCTATTTCCTCCACAATGGTTTGTATTTCTCAACCCTTCAACTCATCATCATGAGGTTTGAACGTGACTTAATAACCATACACAAACTAACCAATCTACTCCTCTTTAATGATAATGTGCATATTAAATTTTGGATCGTAATATTTGATGGCCAAATTTTTCAATGATAAATAATTTTACGGCCCAATTCTCTCCATTTATTAATATATATATATTTTTGTGGAATCGGGCAAGCCCCAACCCTACGCAAAACCGATCTTAGCTTTATCGTCTTTCGATCTTTTCAACTATTAAATAATGTTGAGTTTGAGTAAACATAACTAATGCACATGCTGCTTCGTCAGACCCCCACATATATAAATCTATGCACGGCTCTTGTTTTTTGTTTTATTTTTTTACGTACAAGATAACGCTCCACCGCCATCTTCCACCATCTTTATATGTAACTTAGCAGTTACATAATAGGAATATAACAATAAATTTATTATTTCATTGTTATTAGTTTCCCCTTTATCTATATCTTATTTAATATTAATTTTTACTCAATATATATATATATATATATATATATATATATATATATATATATATATATAATTTTAATAGGCATGTTTATGTTATAAAGATTGTAAGGGATTTTAGAACTTTTTATTATAAATATTATATTTATGTTTAAGATTTAATTACAAATAGTATTGCTTTGTTTTTATTATTTAATGAAGAGTTGTATTTAAATTTATTAAGATATTAGTATCTATAAATGAAGTTTTATGATTATTTATATTATTAAAAAGTATTGTAATTATATATTCAACTTCTAAATTTAAGATTTGAATGTCAAATTTGTTGCCATGAAAGTCTATTTTTCTTGCATCAACATTGATAGGGTGTTTATTTAGGAATAGGGTTTCATAATTTTAATTTACTTATCAATAATTATTATGTAGATAGTAGCAATTCAACCTCCACTAAATATTCTAGAATATTCTTAGTAATGCATAAAAATCGAAGGATGACATTTCTCTACAATGTAGCTTATTATTATTATTAAAAATCAAGTTATATTTTAATTATTTTTATGATTTTTTTTTTTTTTTTTTAGCAATATGAGAGGTATTATGAAATAAGTATTTTAATATTTACTATGGATGATGAGATGTCAATATAACATCCATTGACAGTGTTTTCATGGTAGCATACATAAACCAAAGGTTGAGATTTACCTTAAAAAAATTATGTCATTTTTGTATTTTTAATTAAACTAATTAATTAAAAAAAATTGTCATATAAACAAGTGTCATATAAAGTGAGTCATGGCTTTTTGGGCATATAATATTGATAGGTCACAGGATTAGTCCATGGTATTGTAACAAAGCCTATCTATAGATTAAGAATATCTAATATAGGTGAGATGTGTAGATGTAAGGTAAGAAAGTTTGTCAACATCTTTCAATGTCCGAAAATTAATAGTCAAATTAAAACATATGTAAATATAATATGTAAAATGTAAATGAAATTCAAATAATTTCACCTGGGAATAATTTATCTCCCTCATATTAATTTATAAAAAGAATTTTTAAGAAACAAAAATTAATAAATTAGATAAATATAATTTACAAAACCATGGGCCAAAACTAATAAATTAAATAAACATAAAGTACACAATCAAATCCAACCACTAAAAATGAATCGTTTAGTAAAGTTAAAGACTCAAGCGATATTTATATATAATATTTAACTTAATAGAAATTAAAAATCATAATTTAATAATAATTTTCAAATAAATTATGATTGATAAAAATTAACTAATATTGATGTAGCAAAGTTGAATTTGGCCATCAAAATTTAACATTGTAAACAAATTATTATACAAATTATGTGTCGAGTCCATTAAAATAATTAATATAAATTATAACTCTCTCTCTCTCTCGCTATATATATATATATATATATATATATATATATATATATATATATATATATATATATATATATATATGATTTACTGAATGCAAATATTTGAAAGACCTATTAAAAATTTTAACAATAATTATTGTAAACAAGTGTAATATGCAACATTGTTGTTTAGTACTTACATCTTATACAAAAAGTAATTCATAATTTTAAATAAAAATGTTTCTTTAAATATCCTATAAAACTTTAAACTAATAATAAATTTGTTACAATCTATGTAACCTAATAATAAATAAAATGTATAATTTAATATATTCAATAATAATAATATAATTTTAAATTAATATAATATAAAAAAATAATTTATAAAATTAAATTAAATTAAATATTCATAAAATATTAAAACTAATAGACCATATGTAACACCATAAACAAATCTTATATGGAATATGCGAATTAAATGAAATAGTAAAACTAAGATTATTATTTATCACACATAACAGTGGTGGATGTGGACCTTAATGGCAGCATTACTCTGATTTGATCATTTTAATTTATGTTACGCAGTGTATAAGGTTTGATCTGTCTTGCATTAATTTTTCACATGGCTCCACTCAGGGTGTTAGGCTCGTAACCAGACTTCCATTTACATTCCTTTGGTATGCCAATACATGCGGCATAACCATGGTCTATTCTACTGCATGCATCTGACAGAGAGTTAAGCCTGCCTGTGACAGCTGGCCTAGTCCTCACCCGTTAATCTCTAGTGGGCGATCTAACGGTGGGAAGGGTTTAGGGTTTTTCCAACTAACCACCTCACTGCGTTTGGCCAGTTGTGGGGTCATTTGTTATTGGTTGTTTGAGGCCTCTGCCACTCTGCAACGAGGTTGGCATTCGAGTTTCAAGTCATCTCATGACCACTTCTGTTGTGTGCTATGGCAATATCTATCCACCTTTCACTGGAAGCTACCCAAAAATACTTTCCCTTGCACTATTTCGGTTTCCTATGCATCTTGAGCTTAGTTTTTGCTTCAATCTTTCATCTGGGTCAGTGTTTAACAGATGGCTTTCACCTTCCATGGGTGGCTCAATGGTTTTCCATTTTTGTGAGAGGTAGCTAGATTTGATGTTGGTTTTTGGAAGGTAAGCATGCAGTTTCTTCAAGTTCATAAATTCCATGGGTTTCTTTTTACAATTCTTCTTCACAGATTTCTAGTTCTAAACTTGGCTAATTGATAATATTTGTTGTCATGAAGGCGGACCGCCATCTGTTGGAATCCTCCAGTCTCAGGTAATGTCGTCGCCCTCTCGGCATCATTTTTCTTTTTTACTTAGCAGGTTTCCCTCCTAATGGATTCTGTGTTCGATGGAAAATGTTTGCAGGTATTCCACTATAGTCATCAAGTTCTTTGCATGGTTAAGACAACATCTTTTGTGGTTTTAAGAAATTATATTCTCCGTGGTTATTTACAGGTTTGGAAACTCAGCTCTGGTTCATAATTGTTTTATTGTTATATGAGAAACGCACTACGGAAGAACTATTTGTAGGCAGAGGTTTTATGTCGAAACTTGCCGAGCTTCTTTTTCATTTAGATGTCTGTGTACAAATGTTAAGCTTTTCGCCTGACATTAGCAAGGGTTTTGAACTGTTGATATTAGTTTCAGTTAAGAGTTTACTTGGCTCTTTTTCTCTGAAAGACAATGTTGAACAAGGACTCTCTGTAATGCATATTTCCCAATAGGATTATGAACTCGAGGGTTTTGGGGTGATTTATTGGTTGGAAAATTTCAGGCCGTTGAGCCCATTTTGCTATGGAGAATTTAATTTCCACTTATCGTTACAGTCGATATACATAATTAGTCCTTTGTGCTAAAAGAATGAATGTGTGGTTTATCTCATTATTGTCATCTCTTTAATGATCGATAGTGGTTTATTTCAGTTTACTTTTTAATGTAACAGCTCGGTAAACAAATAGTGATTTCTACATGTTAGACTTAGTTTTCCTTCTTATTCTATGTGATCGGGATTCCTGGACCTATAATCATAAAGATTATTTTTTACAATTTACCATAAAGATTATTTCTATAGTTTATCGTAAGGATTACTTTTACAGTTTAAGAGTATGTGAGTATCTATGTGATACTGGGAAATACTCTTTTGTGCATTATTTGTACATTTACTGTCTTTCATGCATTACTTGTAACATTTACTGTCTGCTCTTTTGATTGCAAATTCAATTCTATTTTTCTATTCTAATGTACTTTTAAGGAATTTCTCTCCTTAGTTTATTCTATCACTTAAACGAGTAATTTTCATAATCCCACATCATTTCCTAAATAAAATCTGTGTTACTTATCTATTTAATACTTGTAAACATGTAACTCCAATTCAGTCTGGAAAGTCTCTCCTCCTAGCCGCGAGCCTGGCAATCACGTCCAGACTCTCCCCCGAGAACTTTCTTTTCTTCATAGTTAGAATAGATCCAACTACAGTCAGGTACCTTGGGCCTCAGGACTCACTGTCTAGCCTCAAGTCATATACTTTGCAGACTGTGTTCGAGTATTTTCCCACTATTTTCTTTCACACATCTCTAGGATCTCCTCTCTGGACTCTTTCCTCATCTATATCTCCCTTCCCAAGGCAGATGGGTAACTGTTTCTTTTAACTACTGCAAATAGTTTTTATTTTTGTTAACATATTTGAACTCCTAATTATCCATTAATTAGGTAACCAAATGTATCCTGGCCTTCCAACCTCAGTCATTATCATTTTAACAACATAAAGTAAGAAATTTAATGCAGTAAAACATAAAAATAAAACTTAGTAACTACAATAATTTTTTTATGTAGCTTGGGGTGTTACATCTCCCCCCCATATGAGGAACATCGTCCCTGGTGTTCTTCTTGATTTAAGAAAATAACGCCAGATAGGCTTTCCGCATAAACTCCTCCTCTTCCCAGGTGGTCTCATCCGAGCCAAAGTGCTTCCACTGCACTTTAACCTGGGTGATGGCTCACTTCCGCAAGGTGGTTTCTCTCCGATCGAGTATATGAAGAGGTTATGCCAGAAAATCTCCTCCCGGTTTGACCTGCACATACACAATTCATAGTCACAACTTCCTCAAAACAATTTATCCAAAAGTTATTTATTCTCCTTAACTCATTACCTAAATATTTTTCGAGCTAATTATATGCTGAGGGTTGTAAACATATTTTTTTAGCAAGGAAACATGGAAAACATTGTGGACCCGAATATGGCTTAGTAACACAAGATTATAGGCTATTGGTCCAATCCGTTCCAAGACTTGAAAGGGTCCACGGTACTAGGGTGCTAACTTAGCACAACCCTTGCATTGTAAGGAACTTTTCCGGGGCTTTATACATGATCTCCTGGCTGAAATTCTCTATATGTCCTCTTTTTATCTGCGTACATTTTCTGCCTATCTTGGGCAACCCTTATATTTTGTCGAACCTCTTTAACCGTCTCCTCCATTTCTGCCAGCATGCTAGGACCCAAGGCTAGCTTATTAACTGGACTATTCCAATCTATGGGCACCCTGCACCTTCTCCCATACAACACCTCAAAGGGGCTCATGCCCAGTGATTCATGATGCCCATTATTCTACGCAAATTCCACTAGGTGGAGATAGTCTTCCCACTTATGTGGTTGTTGCATCACAAACATACGTAACATGTCCTCCAACACTTGATTTAATTATTCGGTTTGTCCGTCCCTTTGAGGATGGTAAGATGTACTAAATTGGATCTGGGTACCCAATCCTGAAAAGAGGGTTTTCCAGAATGTGTATGTAAATTTTACATCCCTATCAGAAATTACCACCCTAGGTTTTCTGTGCAGATGAAAAAATTGCTTCATAAATATGTCTGCGATTTCCACAATTTTGTAAGTGGATTTCACAGGTATAAAGTGAGCGGTTTTTCTCAATTTGTCCACCACCACCATAATTGAGTCGTGTTGCTTCTTGGTGCGAGGTAAGCCAGTGATGAATTATAGAGATGTGGTCTCCCATTTCCATTCCGAGATCGACAATGGTTGCAACAAACCAGCGGGATGCTGATGTTCCGCCTTCACCAACTGACATTCCAAACATTTGGACAAGTACTCAGTGACATCCTTCCTTAACCTGGGCCAAAAATACCCTTTCTTGATGGTTGAAAACAACTTTTGGTACCCTGGGTGTCCAACACATGGTTTCCTATGAAACTCATCCAATATCAATTGTTTAACAGAGTTTTGGTTAGGAACATATATTATGTTTTTGAAGGTAAGGATTTTGTCTGAATTTATTTCAAAATCTAATATTTCCCCTTTCAACTAAGCTTCCTTTGTCCACTCCCGAAGAAAAGTGTACTCTGGATCCTTGAGGGAGGATTCCTTTATGATTTTATGGATGTTTAAGTGTACCTAATTGATTTGGACCTCATAAATACAATGTACTTTCCTACTCAATGCGTCGGCCACTCGATTTTCCTTCCCTTTAAGATATTTCATTTTGAAATCAAACTCACTTAAAAAATTTGTCCATCTACCCTGCTGAGCATTTAAGATAGACTGGTTAAAGAAATTTGTAAGGCTACTATGATCCGTTAATAGCAAAAATTTCTTCCCCAACAGGTAGTGTCACCACATTTTAAGTGCATGCACTACCGCTATTAATCCAAGGTCGTAAGCAGAATATCGCTTGCTCATACTCCTTCAATTTCCATGATTCATAAGAAATAACTTTTCCCTCTTGTGTCAACACCTTCTTTACTAGCATCCATGCAAACCATGAAAGACTTTTCCGGATCTGCTACCTTTAACACGGGTGCAGTGGTAAGTAGGTGTTTTAGTCTTTCAAAGCTTTGCTGACATTCGATTGTCCATTGGAAAGTGTGTCCCTTTTTCTATAAGTCATTGGGAAAGAGATTTTTGAAAATCCTTCGATGAACTGACAGTAGTACCAGGCCAAACCCAGGGACGACCTGATATCAACAACATTCTTTGGAACGGTTCATTTTATAATGTTTTTGATATTTTCTGGGTCCACCGCTATTCCATCTGCTGATATAACGTGACCCAAGTACTGAAACTGACCTTTGAAAATGTCACACTTTATATATTTAGCATATAACTGATTTTCCCACAGAGTTTGCAACACTATCCTTAGATGCTCTTCATGCTCCTCCTGATTCTTAGAGTATATTAAAATGTCGTCAATAAAAATCAATACGAATTTATCAAGATAAGGTTGGAAAATACCATGCATCAAACTCATAAAAGTAGTTGGGTCATTTGTGAGGCCAAATGGAAAAACAACGAACTCGTAATGACCATAATGAGTTCGGAAAGCAGTCTTGCAAATTTCCTCCTCCTTTATCCTTATTCAGTGGTAACCGAACCTTAAATCGATTTTTTAGAACACTTTGGCTCCTTCCACCTGATCAAATAGATCATCAATATGTGGCAAGGGATATTTATTTTTGATGGTTAGTTTATTTAACTGACGATAATCGATGCATAATCTCAAGGTTTAGTCTTTCTTCCGTACAAACAGTACGGGGGCTCCCCAAGGGGAAACGCTGGGGCAGATATACTTTTTATCCAGAAACTCTTGGATCTACATTTTGAGTTCTATTAACTCAGGTATGCTCATGCGATAAGGGGCCCTAGATATAGGGGATGCACCTAGAATTAGTTCGATGGTGAAATCAATATCTCGCTTGGGTGGTAATTTAGGAATGGATTCAGGGAATACATCAGCAAATGCCTGAATAACAAGAATGTTTTCCAAGGATGTAATTTTATTTTTGGAGTTCGTAAATCCCACCTTGACAGCATATATCTGACAACCATGCCTAATACATTTTCCTAGCTAACTAGGAGTAACAGGATGCAATTTGGTATTTGTCTTGATTCCTTGAAGTTCCTTCCTTTGTCATGACTTAGTGATAAAACTGACAGTTTTCTGCTTGCAATCAACTAGGGACCAACAATTTTCCAACTAATCCATCCCTATTAAAATGTCATATGAACCCAAAGGGAGTATATTAAGGTCAACATGAATGGGTTGTTGTTAGGGTCCCACCCTAACCCCCTTATTTATGTCATGGGATCACGTCATAGTCAAGAGTCAATAAAGCCCATATTAATATTTGTAAGTGGTTAACCCGCAATTAATGACGGGACCACAGTTAGTTGCAAATGGGCCGTAGTATTAGATAGATGGTATTAATAAAACCCACGGTATTGGCCCGTGGTATTGCATGTATGAGTCATATATAAAGGATAGAGACTCCCTGCGAGGAGCATCGTGTCTTATTTTTGGTAATCGAGCTCTGCTCTATTGGAGGTTGCCCCCTCGAAGAGGCATGTGAACATTGCTCTTTGAATAATAAAATCATTGCTATTCTGTGTTCTGGGTATCTTTTCTTCGCATATTCTGTGTTCTGGGTATCTTTTCTTCGCATATTTTGTATCTGGGTATTATTTGCAGGTTAAGAGCATAACAAGTGGTATCAGAGCACTTTCTAGGGCTCGGTGGGATCTCCAATTTTTAGCAAAAAAAAATTTTGCTAGAGACGTGTTCCAGCGTCTTTAAACCACGGGATCTGTCGTTGAGCGCATAAACCTGCGGGTTTGGAGAGGCATGCACGCAAGAAATACAAGAGGTGGTCATGTCTGTTGGACTCCCTTGTAACCCCTGTGGGTACCCCTTCGAGTAGTAGCGCATTAGACAGAACCACGCACGGACTGTCTTCCACGTACCCTCTGGGTATATAGGAAGCCCCCTAGGCTCCCTTGAAACCTCGCCATAGATAAACCTTTGGCCGTCTTGTGGCTACAGTACACCGAGAACAGCACTCGGAGAGATTACTCGCCCGTACGATAGGGTAGTCGGGTTGTACGGCTAAGGGTACGGTCGATCCTCCTTAGTTAGAGCCCTGAAACATTGGGCCGAGTACTACTGTCAGACCCTTATGTATATTGCGATCTGTAGCACCTGACACTCCTCTAGACCATAGTTCCTTTTTCTATTGGGGATCACACATCAGATCCGCGTGTGCAAAGACGTGCTATAGCAGTAGACATTAGTCCCGCAGCTCCATCAGATCCGCAGCAGCAGTTGTTCCACCATTTAGATCTCTCAGATCCACCAGATCGGAGTTGTTGTGAAGGGTTCCTGTACCGGGGTATACTTTTCGCAGGACGTTTGGCAGCATTGACATTTTGAGGATTTGGCGACTGCAGTATTGATCAAGAAGGAGTAAAACTCCGTTAGGAGTTTTCCAAAAAAAAAAAAAAGTCTGAGATCTTCCGAGGCGCTTATTGGTGATCTAGCCCATCAGCATCAGGACGACGAGCTGAGCAAGGTGGTACCATTCAATTTATTAGAAAAAAAAAAAAATTTGGCGGTCCCAATTGTTCATCAAGTTGGTGTATGGTAGAAACTAGAGCTCAAGCGATGGCCAATGAAAGGCTAGACAAAATTGAAGAAGATCTGAACAACCTCAACCGTTTGATTGGCGGACTAAGTATCCAGGTACAGAAAGTACTCGAGAAGGGCAAGGAGCCAGCCCAAGTGGAGGAGTCTAATGGCCATGAATACCATGAGGGTGAGTCTAGCCATTCTCCTCATGTCTGGCACACCCATCCACCACCCAGTCAGCGACCTCCCAAGTTGGATATGCATAAATTTGACGGTTCTCACACGTCCGCATGGCTAGCACAAATGGAGCAGTATTTCAAATTGAATCGTATCCTAGATGATGGGACTAAGCTTATGGTGGGAACCATGTATTTGGACAATGAACGATGGCAATGGGGGGAATGGCATCAACGTTGCAATGGACCTTTTCAGAATTGGGCCCAATTTACCAAAGCTCTTCGAGATCGCTTTGAACAGGAAGACTCTTTTTTGGGGCGTCTCACTAAGCTCCGACAGACGGGTACAGTGGATGAATATATTACCGCTTTTGAAGCCTTAGCCTTCCGCACTAAGGGTCTCACAGATGAATTCTACACGGAATGTTTTATCAGCGGTCTTAAAGAAGCCATCAAAGCTCAAGTTCTACTCCACCACCCTCCCACGTGGACGGAGGCTTGCCAGGTAGCTCGTAAGGTGGAACGTGCAATAGCAGCCCAATACAGCCGCCCCAATTTCCCCACTAAAGGTCATTCCCCACAAGCTCACAACACGACTCAGACACTTAAGATCCAAAAGGTGTCACTTGCGGAAATGGCCGAAAGAAGGAAGCAAGGACTATGTTACTACTGTGATGAAAAATATTCCCCGGGTCATAAATGCAAGGAGCCCAAGTTTTTTCAAATAGATGCCACTGACTACAGCTCCACCGAGGAAGATCCACCACTTGAGGAACCAGAGGCGATCGAAGAAGACAACCAAAAGGAGATTGTATCTAATGAACCAGTTATTTCGCTAAATGCGTTGGCAGGAATTTCTTCCCCTCAAACTCTCAAAATCAGGGGTTTTCTTAAACATCGCCCAGTAGTAGTCTTGATTGATAGTGGAAGTACCCATAATTTCATCCATCAAAAAATCGCTGAAGCAGCGCATTGTTTTGTACGGGCAGTTTCTAACTTCCAAGTCCAAATTGCAGATGGGGGCACAATGAAATGTGAAGGCCGCTGTGAAAATGTCAAACTTCAAATGGGGGATTATCAGTTGAAAACCCACATGTTTGCCATACACATGGGGGGTTGCGACATTGTCCTAGGCGCTGAATGGCTCCGCACTCTTGGGCCAATCACAATGGATTTCCAGGAGTTATATATGAGTTTTAAGCAGAACAACTCCACACATACCCTTCGTGGACTCCAGGCGGGAGCCCCCTCTATCATCAGCTCGCATAGGATGGAAAAATTGTTAAAAAAGGGCCATCATGGAGTGGTAGCTCAATTTAATGCCATCCAGGTAGTCGAAACCATGTCTCTGCCAATTCATCCTGAGATGCAGCAGATTTTAAATAACCATCAGACGGTCTTTGACAAGCCTCATGAGCTTCCACCCTCGCGAGGGGAACATGATCATAGCATCACCTTTGTTCCAGGGGCCCAACCCCCAAATGTGCAGCCATACAGATATCCATTCACCCAAAAGAATGAAATAGAAAAAATCATCAAGGAATTGTTGGAAGCAGGTGTCATTCGTCCCAGCATTAGTCCTTATTCATCCCCAGTGGTCATGGTCCTCAAGAAAGATGGGGAGTGGCGGATGTGTCCCGACTTCAGGGCCCTCAACAAGTTGACAGTCAAAGATAAATTTCCCATCCCGGTGGTTGACGATTTGCTGGACGAACTCAATGGGGCTCAATTCTTCACTAAGTTGGATCTTCGCTCCGGCTACCACCAAATTCGCATGAAGGAAGTCGACATTCCCAAGACGGCTTTCAGAACTCATGAAGGCCATTATGAGTTCCTGGTCATGCCATTTGGTCTCTGTAATGCCCCTTCTACTTTTCAGAGTCTTATGAATCACATCCTCAAACCATATCTCAAAAAATTTGTCCTTGTCTTCTTCGATGACATTCTCATCTATAGTGGCACTTGGGCGGCACATCTTCAGCATGTAGATCTACTCTTGCAACTGCTCCGCAAACATAAATTATTTGTCAAGATGTCTAAGTGTTCGTTTGGCATGGAAGAAATTGAGTATTTGGGCCACATTGTGGGGCGTGAAGGTGTCAAGGTGGACCCCAAAAAGATCCAGGCAATGCAAGAATGGCCTCAACCTAAGACCTTGAAGAGCTTGAGAGGATTTTTGGGTCTCATAGGCTATTAACGTAAATTTGTCCGCAACTATGGCCGCATAGCGAAGCCCCTCACTCAACTCCTAAAGAAAAACTCCTTCTTCTGGAACGAGGAAGCACAACAGGCATTTACCGCTCTCAAAAACACCATGTGTTCCACTCCAGTCTTAGCACTACCTAACTTCACCGAATCCTTTGTCATTGAATGTGATGCTTCGGGTACAGGTATTGGGGCGGTCTTAATGCAGGAAGGGCGACCATTGGCCTTCACAAGCCAACAACTCAGTGGGAGGAATCTAGGCCAATCTACATACGAGAAGGAAATGATGGCCATCTTACATGCAGTCGAGACCTGGCGACCTTACTTATTGGGGCGACGTTTCCAAATCCACACAGATCATCACAGTCTTAAATATTTTTTGGAGCAACGCCTATCGTCCCCACAACAAAATAAATGGTTAGCCAAAATGCTGGGATATGATTATGAGATCATTTACAAGAAAGGGAAAGACAACAGTGTAGCAGATGCATTATCGCGCCAATTTGAGGAGGAAAGTACTCTGCTCACAATTTCCCTTCCCATTCCAGACTGGATTGAAGAGGCTCGCAGGGAATGGTTTTCACACCCAGGGCTCTCCCAACTCATTTCTCAATTGCAGGTAGATCCTAATTCCAGCAAGGGCTACTCATGGCAGAATGATATTCTTCGCTACAAGGACAGAGTCGTAATATCACCAACATCCACCCTCAAAAGTCGCATTTTGGCAGAATTGCACTCATCTCCCATTGCAGGACATTCGGGCTTTCAGAAGACGTATGCTCGCACCAGAAGATCATTCTTTTGGACAGGCATGAAAAAGGACATCCTTACTTTCGTAGCAGAATGTGATGTCTGTCAACGCCACAAAGGGGAAACTGTCAACACACCAGGCACATTACAACCATTGCCCATTCTGGCATCAATTTGGACGGAGGTTTCTATGGATTTCATAACAGGTCTTCCAAAGTCAGGGAACAAGTCAGTCATCATGGTGGTTGTGGACCGACTGTCGAAGTATGCTCATTTCTGCGCCCCACCCCACCAGTTTACACCAACTTTGGTTGCTCAATCTTTCATGGATCAGATCTTCAAATTACATGGCATGCCCACTTCTATAGTGTCCGACCGCGACCCGATCTTCACCAGCAATTTTTGGCAGGAACTCTTCAGAATACAAGGCACTCAACTCAAACTCATTACTTCATATCATCCGCAAACAGATGGTCAAACCGAAGTCGTCAACAAATGTCTAGAAACTTACCTTAGGTGTTTCACTTCAGAAAAGCAACACCTTTGGGCACAGTGGTTACCTCTGGCTGGATGGTGGTATAACACCAACTATCATGCCACCACCAAAATGACTCCCTATGAAGCAGTCTATGGTCAAATTCCGCCTTCCCCTATTTCTTATCTCAAGGGGTGCTCCAAAGTACAAGCAGTGGATCAAATCCTACAACACCGCAAAACCATGCTCGCCCATCTTCGCGAGAATCTTCATCAAGCTCAGAACCGCATGAAGTAACAGGCCGACCAACATCGCTTAGAGCGCCAATTTCAAGAAGAGGATCAGGTCTTTTTGAGGCTGCAACCATATAAGCAAACCTCACTCAAAGACAAGGGTTGTCAAAAGCTCTCTCCAAAATTCTACGGACCATACCAAGTACTTCAGCGCATTGGAGAAGTGGCTTACAAGTTGGCTTTGCCACCTACGGCAAAAATCCATGCAGTTTTCCATGTATCGTGCCTCAAGAAAGTGATTGGGAACAATTGCCGAGTTCAAACCAGTTTACCTGAATTGGACGAAGAAGGGTCAATCTGGCTTCAACCCGAACAGGTTCTAGACACACGAGACAAGCACCTGCGCTGCCGCATGATTAAGGAAGTCCTTGTCAAATGGCAAGATACCTCTCCGGAAGATGTAACTTGGGAACCAGCCACTATTCTTCAGCAGTTTTATTTAGCTTCAGCCTTGAGGACAAGGCTAGTCTTAAGGGGGAGGGCATGTTAGGGTCCCACCCTTACCCCCTTATTTATGTCATGGGATCACATCATAGTCAAGAGTCAATAAAGCCCATATTAATATTTGTAAGTGGTTAACCCGCAATTAATGACGGGACCACAGTTAGTTGCAAATGGGCCGTAGTATTAGATAGATGGTATTAATAAAACCCACGGTATTGGCCCATGGTATTGCATGTATGAGTCATATATAAAGGATAGAGACTCCCTGCGAGGAGCATTGTGTCTTATTTTTGGTAATCGAGCTCTGCTCTATTGGAAGTTGCCCCCTCGAAGAGGCATGTGAACATTGCTCTTTGAATAATAAAATCATTGCTATTCTGTGTTCTGGGTGTCTTTTCTTCACATATTCTGTGTTCTGGGTATCTTTTCTTCGCATATTCTGTATCTGGGTATTATTTGCAGGTTAAGAGCATAACAGTTGTCCTGAAATTGTTATAGGACAACGTTTTGTTTTTGCAATTACCCTTCTTTTTGCCCCGGTGGCTAATTGAACTAACCATGGTTTTGGAAACTTACTGCTCTGCAGTTGACAATTTTCTACCACCTTAGGACTAACATAGCTTAGGATAGCACCGGGATCAATCAAAACAGAGACAGGTTTCTTAGCAATCATACCTTCACATTCAATCATGGTGGGTTGGTATTTTGCTTGATGATCATCCAAAACAACATTAATTCTGGGCATGCTCCTTAGCACTTCTCCAACTGTGGATGCTTCTTACATATTTGATAGTGGTTCTGTCCTTGCCTTATGCAGACAATTTTTGTAATAGTGGGGTTCTTTGCATCCCCAACATTGCAACAATGGTTTTGACTGCTAGTCATTAACATATTTATTAACTCCTTATGACTGCCTATTTTTAGAATATGCAACTTTGGGCTAGTTCCTTGTTGGGAATTTACTGAGAGGTTTTTGCTGTATATTTCTACCATTAGTAAATTTTGTTTACCTGTTTGGGATCAGGTTCCTTCCCTTCCTGTTCAATCCTCCTTTAGCTCCCTCATTTTTCTGTTTCATTTGCTGGTAGCAGATGTGAGCTTTTTGCACCACATCATCCATTGTTCTTGGGTAATCAAACTCAAGCTTCTACTTCACAAAATTGGGTAGGCTACTAATGAAATGCCGAATTTTCACCTTTTCTTATTGCATATAAGGTACATAGCACAGTAAGGAGGTGAATCGTTTTACATATTCATCCATGGTTAAGGTTCCCAATCTTAACTTGTGAAATTCCTTTGCTTTTTCATCATAATAATGTTCGGTTAGATACTTATCCTTGAAATGCTTTTGAAATTATTTCCATGTAACCTGTTCTTCGTCGATTTTCCTCACCATTTTGATTTCTTCCCACCAAAGGGTAGCCTTACCCCTTAACTAATAAACTGTCGAACGTGCTTTCATTTTATCAGTGTAAACATAAATTTGAAAATATTTGCTCATATCAATTGACCAAGCTTTAGCTACCTCTTCAGATTCCCCTTTAAAGAGTGATAGTTTAATCTTTTTAAATTATCCTTGTAATTCGTCTTCCCTGTGTTTTTTAGCCGACTTAGCATTCTCTTCTCCATGTTGAGCCATTGGGGTTTTCTCTCTATCTTCAGCACTGGGGTCTGGATCTCGTTGGTTCTGTCGATTGGATAGACTTCTAAGAATTATCTCATGTTCTAGTCGTAATTGTTCATTGTATGTTCTTAAATTTGTCATCTCAGCACGCAGCTGTTGAACAATTTCGAGTACAACAACATTAGCTTCACAAGATTCCTCTCCTAGGTGTATCCAAATATCAGGGTTGGCATTCACATAAGTTGTTTTTGGCAGGTTTGGTTGTCCTCGGCTCCTCTGCATTCTAACCCCTTTTGGTTTGATGCAGGTCTTTGTGTTCACATGCATATTTACTTAGTTATTTTGAAGAAATCACATTTATTTCATATATACATAATTCCCCAAAGAGTCTCAGTGTACAAACCTGAGCTCTGATACCATTTGTAACACCATAAAAAGAAATCTCATACGAAATATGCGAATTAAATGAAATAGTAAAACTAAGATTATTATTTATCACACATAACACTAGCAGATGTGGACCTTAATGGTAGCATTACTCTGATTTGATCTTTTTAATTTATGTTACACAGTGTATAAGGTTTGATCTATCTTGCATTAATTTTTCACATGGCTCCACTTAGGGTGTTAGGCCCGTAACTAGTCTTCCATTTAAATTCCTTTTGTACACCAATACATGCGACATAACCATGGTCTATTTTGCTACATGCATCTGATAGAGAGTTAAGCCTACCTGCGACTGTTGGCCTAGTCCTCACCAGTTGATCTCTGGTGGGCGATCTGACGGTGGGGAGGGTTTAGGGTTTTTCCAACTAACCACCTCACCGCATCCGGCCGGTTGTGGGGTCATTTGTTGTTGGTTGTTTGAGGTCTCTGTCGCTCTGTGACGAGGTTGGCCTTCGAGTTTCAGGTCGGCTCATGACCACTTTTGCTGTGTGCTATGGTGATATCTATCCACCTTTCACTAGAAGGTACCCAAAAATACTTTCCCTTGCACTATTCCGGTTTCCTACGCAGCTTGAGCTTAGTTTTTGCTTCAATATTTCATCTGGTTTGGTGTTTAACAAATGGCTTTCACTGTCTAGGGGTGGCTCGATGGTTTTTTGATTCTGGGGGAGGTAGCCAAATTCGACGTTGATTTCTAAAAGGTAAGCATGTAGTTTCTTCAGGTTCATAAATTCCATGGGTTTCTTCTTACATTCCTTCACAGATTTCTAGTTCTAAATTTGGCTAATTGATAATCTTTGTTGTAATGAAGGTGCACCGCCATCTGTTGGAATCCTCTAGGCTCAGGTAATGTCGCTACCCTCTCGGCATCATTTTGCTAGTTTACTTAGCAGGTTTCCCTCCTAATGGATTCTGTGTTTGATGGCATATGTTTGCAGGTATTCCACTATATCCATCAAGCTCTTTGCATGGTTAAGATAACATCTTTTGTGGTTTTAAGAGTTTATATTCTCTGTGGTTATTTACAGGTTGGAAAACTCACCTCTGGTTCATAAATGTTTGATTGTTATATGGTAAATGCACTGCAGAAGAACTATTTATCGGTAGAGGCTTTATGTCGGAACTTGCCGAGCTCTTTTTTCATTTAGATGTTTGTGTACAAATGTTAAGCTTTGCACCCGACATTAGCAAGGGTTTTGAACTATTGATATTAGTTTTGGTTATGAGTTTACTTGTCTATTTTTCTCTGAAAGACAATGTTGAACAAAGATTCTCTGTAATGCATATTTCCCGATAGGATTATGATCTCGAGGGTTTTGGGGTTATTTATCGGTTAGACAATTTTAGGTCATTGAGCCTGTTTTGCTGTGGAGAACTTAATTTCCACTTATCGTTACAGTCGATATACATAATCAATCCTTTGTGCTAAAAGAATGAATGTGTGGTTTAATTCATTACTATCTTCTCTGTAATGATCGATAGTGGTTTATTTCAGTTTCCTTTTTAATGTAACAGCTTGGTAAACAGATAGTGATTTTTACAGGTTAGACTTAGTTTTCCTTCTTATTCTATGTGTTCAGGATTCCCAGACCTGCTATCATAAAGATTATTTTTACCGTTTACCATAAAGATTAGTTCTACAGTTTATCGTAAGGATTACTTTTGAAGTTTAAGAGTACGTGAGTATCTATTTGATACAGGGAGATACTCTTTCGTGCATTGCTTGTACATTTACTGTCCTTCATGCATTACTTGTAACATTTACTATCTGCTCCTTTGATTGCAAATTCAATTCTGTTTTTCTAGTCTAATGTACTTTCAAGGAATTTCTCTCCTTAGTTTATTCTATTACTTAAACGAGTAATTTTCATAATCCCACATCATTTCCTAAATAAAATCTATGTTACTTATCTATTTAATACTTGTAAACATGTAACTCCAATTCAGTCTGGAAAGTCTCTCCTCCCAGCCGCGAGCCTGGCAATCACATCCAGACTCTCCCCCGAGCACTTTCTTTTCTTCACAGTTAGAATAGATTGAGCTATATTCGGGTACTTTCGGCCTCAGGACTCACTGTCCAGCCTCAAGTCTAATACTTTTCAAACGTGTTCGAGTATTTTTCCACTAGTTTATTTCACCCAGCTCTAGGATGTCCTCTTTGGACACTTTCCCCATCTATATCTCCCTTCCCAGGGAAAATGGGTAACTGTTTCTTTTAACTACTGCAACTCTTTGGACACTTTCCCCATCTATATCTCCCTTCCCAGGGCAAATGGGTAACTGTTTCTTTTAACTACTGCAAACAGTTTTTATTTTTGTTAACATATCTGAATTCCTAATTATCCATTAATTAGGTAACCAAATGTATCATGGCCTTTCAGCTTAAGTCATTATCATTTTAATAACATAAAATAAGAAATTTAATACAGTAAAACATAAAAATTAAACTTAGTAATTACACTAATTGTTTTATATAACTTGGGGTGTTACACCATATTTATAAAATTTATATAATTATATTTAAACATGTTTATATATATATATATAAATATCTATATATATATTCTAAAATATTTATTTAAAATAATTATAAAAAATATAAGCAATTGCCCTAGTGAATTAGCGTTACTTAGATTTATTAGAGGAAAAATATTAAGAAAATCAACCAGGGAAAGTAGTTGTTTTTGTTTTAGTAAAATCCCCCATCTTAATGTCAATTTTAGCCCGTGTCATTATTAGATTTTTTTAAAATTTTATTATTTTTAAATTATTCATTTTCCAATAAATGAAGTTAAAATCAATAAAAATTATTAATAGCCAGTAAAAAACAAAAATGCTGATTTTGAAAAAAGTTAGAAAATAATTTTTAATTTTTAGAAACAAAATATCTGATTTTGATAAAAGTTAGAAAATAATTTTTATTTTTTAGAAATTTATTTTAATATGAATTTTTAAAAAATATTATAAATTTTTTTGGTTTAATAGAAGTTAAAGTATTTTTTTTTACCAAAAACCAAAAACAATATAACATTATCTTCTCCAGATATAATAATACATATGAAAATGTCTAGTGAATTAAAAAATTATCAATAAATAAATCAAGTCCTTCGTAGGTTTTTTTAAGGTGCAAAATCTATTTATAGATTGGAAAACATATGTTAAAGAACACTAAATCACAATGTTGTTAGAAATTGTATTGTCATATTTCAAGAAAACAATTATTTCATCTATTAGTTAGACTAAATTAAGTTTAAAATAATAACTATTTTTTATTAATTAACATACTCAAATATATTTGAGACATGAAATGAAAACTACAAATTATATTATTTTTAAAACTACTCTAAGTTCATCTTAATTTCGGATCTATTAAGGATCAAATCTATTGAGATATAAACCTTTTTTAAAGTGAAAAGAGATTTGATCCCTTTGAGCTTGTTAAATCTCAAGTTAAAATGGATCTAGGCTAGTTTAAGATAAATTTAATATTTAACTAATTTTTATGATTTTTTTAATTTTAACAACGTAATATTATGTAAAAAAATGTTTTGATACGTATTATAAATTAATGCATATATGTAAAAAAATGTTTTGAAACATATTATAAATAAATGCATATAAACATTTAACAACAATTTAATTTATAAGATATATTGATTTTCAAATATTATATAATACATTTAAAATAATAACTAAATAGTTATAAAATAAAGTATAGAACATAATGATCTGGTTCTTTTATGGTTTCAGCAAACTCCGTTTCATAGCCCACGGATACTGGCGCCAGTGGAGTGGAGATCTCCTCCCTGCTTTCCTCACTTATGGTCCACTCACAATAGATGAAAGACCATTTTTAATCACTTATGGTGGAGGTCTTTATTCTAGATATTTATATTTCTATAACTATAGAAAGCTTTCATCCTTTCACAGAGAATCTTGATGATCGAAAAGTGGTAACCAAATTATATTTAATATATTTTAGTATTTCAATTTTAATTGGTACCATATACCATATAAAAAGAAACAAAATTAGTAATAATTTAAGATTAAAAAATATGTTAATAATTTATCAAAATCGTATATATATAATTTTTTATAAATATAATTTTTTAAGTAGGTTTTCACTTACATTTTATTTATAATAATCTTATGATAGCTCTGCATTTTGCTGAAAGGAATGGTGGAAAACTAAAACATCATAATTATAAATAATATTTGAGAGAAGTATATAAAGGATTGGTAGAAAAATAAAACATTATAATTAAAGATAATATTTGAGAGTATCTTGATTTTTTATTTTGGAAATTAAGTGAAGGCTAGTAAAATTAAGGGAAATAATATAAAAATATAAAGGGAAATAATAATTAATATAATTTTTTTGAAATAAGATTTCTCAAAATTAATAAAAATAAAAGAGTAAATAAAAATGAATTAAAAATTATTTTATATTAAATGAATAGAATCTTTAATTAGCATTTAGTTTAAATCTAAAATAATTAATTTTTTTATGATGATGATGATGATGGTTAATGTTTACTGAGACCAAATTTTGGTCTATTGGACCTAAAGAAACGAATTATTTAGTTTGATTTAAGATTTTATTCCTATACTCAAAAAGCTTGGAGAGGAACCTCCATAGCTCATTATAATTTTGACATCGTAAAAGGCTAGGAAGGTCGGTATTGCAACAAAGATTATGAAACTGAGATCTAATGTGGTTGTACGCGGGGCACTCTAAGAGGAAGTGATTTTCATATTCGATGTTCATATTCTCACAGAGATGATAGATCCTTTCCACCCATGGTGTTTTAGGAACTGCCCAATGACCTGTTTCACTATGGAGCTCATGAGAGTTCGTTCTAATCTTGGCTATATTAATTTTCTTCTTTGAGCCAGTTAAAACAGAGAGATAATTTTGATCTTCTAGGGCGGGGTTGATGACCTTCTTATAATATCTTAATTTTTTTTTAGCTGCTAAATCTTTCTCACACCACATTTTTTCTTTGAACTTAGAAGTAACAATATTTTTAATGTTATTAATGTTTTGCAATGCAACATTCTCGTCGATCTCCCAATGGTTTAACCAGGCCCTGGTGTCTTTATACCAACCTCGTTTGAGCCTTAGGTGGTTTTGGCTGGAATTTAAAGCTAGCTTAGGAAGTCTATGGTCTCCTATGTTATTGAGTTTGTGCTTGTACAACAGATGCCTAGTCATAGCTAGGCTCTTGATAGGGGAAAGACCCACTTCTATAAGCAGAATAGGATAGGGTGTATTTCTTTTAAACTTGAGGTTATACGTTATAAAACGCTTCTGGATTTGCTCAATCTTTCTCCAAGATTCTCTAGAGATGTTACAATCCCAAACCTCACATCCATATAAGATATCAGGAGTGACTAAAGTTTCAAAGAGGAACTTCTTTCTATCCCACATTACGAGGTTTTCCATTCTACAATTATTTTCAAGACCAAAATAAGCTTTCCACTCCCCATTAATCCTTTTATAAATGCTATAGTTCTAGTTGAGCTTGTGATGAATATCAATTCCTAGGTACTTTTAAGAAGACACTTCCTCCAAGTTACTATTGTCATACATAAAATTAGCGTAACTGTCCTTCTTGGATTTGATAATCATAACTTTTGTTTTGTTAGTGTTAACAGTCATACCCATGGTAGAGAATAAATCCTTAAGAATTCTAAGTTGCTTATCAAGATCAGATGGGCACCTTGCGAGAAGAACAATATCATCAGCATAGAGAAGAAGGATGATGACTATCCCAGCTAAGATCGTGCCAACACAGCCTGCTTCCTCTAAACAACCTTCTAGCTTGTCGATGTAAATTCCAAATAGGGTAGGGGAGAGGGGGCAACCTTGTTTAACTCCGATATTACACTTAATATCTTTCGACCACCCCTCATTGCTCTTTAACTTGGCAATTACATTCTTGTATAACCTTATAGCGGCAACTCTCAACTCGAAAGGAACCTTTAGCTCTTCTAATCTATTCCATAGGTTGTTTCTAGGAACCGTATCGAAAGCCTTTCTAAAGTCCACAAAGCAACAAAAGAGATTGGATTTATCATTGCGACATTCCTCCACAATGATCCTAAGCGTAACGAGGTGGTCCGTTGTTGAGTGCTGTGTTCTAAAACCCACTTGGGCTTTAGCTCGCTTACCTTCACTTTCAAGCCATATGCTCAACTTCTTTTCCAAAATAATACCATATAACTTAGCTAAGAGATGGCTGATCGTAATTGTCCGATAATTAAAGGGGTTATTTGTATCACCACTTTTAAAAATAGGAATAATGAGGCTATGAGTCCATGGTTTAGGGAACCCTTTCTTGAAAGCTTGATTGAAAAGCTTATGGATGTGGGGAATGAGGACAGGACCTCCAATTTTTAAGATTTCCACTTGGTAACCTTCAATGTCCTTAGCTTTCCCATTTGTCAGGCGTTTAACCCCAAAATCAATGTCTTTTAATGAGAAAACTTCTTTCATTGTGAGCAAGGTTTCAAAGTTACCCATGACATTTGGAGATTCATAAAGCTTTTTAAGATAGGAATTCCAGTTGTGTAAAGCAATTTTATTATTATATTTAGTTTTCCTAGTTAGAATCTGCCTCCAAAATTTCTTTGGAGCTATCTTAGAGAGTTGTAAGAGATTCTCTTGTCTTTTACGAATATACTGCCCTTTTTTTTCCTTTTAGTTAGGGCTTTGTATATTTTTCTCTTTCCATTTTAAGAGATTCATCAACAACTTCCTTAATTGCTTTCCTCGCACTTTTACAATCTTTGTCATACCATGGGTTGGTTTTGCTATTTCTTTTATTACTTGAAACTTCAATTGAGAACTTGTTAATAGAATATGAGAGGGTTGTAGTAAAATTATGATAGAGGTCTTCTATGTTGTCTATACTAGATAAATGAAGCAAATTAGTTTTAAATTCATTTAGAAAGAGATCATTTTTATTTCTATCAAAGATTAAGTTATTTTGGCTATATGGATTATCTTCTATGGGATCTCTATGCATGACAAAATTGAGAGTTATAAGTAAAGGCCTATGATCAAAGTCAGGCTCGTGGTTGTTTAAGATGTCAAAATTTATTATTTCGTTGGATAAAGGGAGATTGGAAATAACATAGTCTACTGTGCTGCTACCAAGCCCATGGATGCAGGTCATTTGGCTAGAATTGGGCCGCTTCTTTAGACCGTTGCAAATTATGAGATCCTGAGCACTACAGAGCTTGACTAGCTCCGACCCAAACAAATTCTCCCCAAGGTCTTCAGAGCTCCTTTTGTAATGGCTAGCGAGAGTAAAGTCTTCATCTAACCAAAGAGGATTAGGGTTGGAATGATTGCTTAGAAGAATAGCTTGGTTGTTTGAAGTTCGAGCATTAAAGTCACCCATTAAAAGGATATTACCTTCATTCCTTAAACTAGAAATATCATTCTCTAAACCATTGTAAGGACTATTTTTATCTAGATTCTTTTTCTTATAGAAGTTAGAATTGATAAGAGGAAATAACAGATTTCTATATAAATCTTTTTATCATTAATGTCAATGAACTCTATCCAACTATATATCTTTAACTATTTTAAATTCAATTAAATAGAAATTAAAAATATTATCATCATATTTTAATTGCTATTAATTTTAGTATAAATCTAAATATTCTGTAATTGCTATTAATTTTAATATAAATCTAAATATTCCGTAAGTAACAAAAAATACATTTAAAAAACACTAAATGAAATTTATGGTCGAACCAAATTGATTCTTAATCATATATAAAAATAATATTCTATTTTATTATAACGTCACTGTTATTTATAGTGTTATTAATCTTAGTACTTATTAGAACAAGAACCGCTGCGAAGCAACAAGTCCCTGCCACTGAGTGAAGAGAAAACACGGGAGCCAGAGACTATGAAGCTTGTATGTTGCGTAGTCAAAGCCTTGCATAGCCAAATAGAAGGTTTCTTCATCAATACTACAAGACTATAGAAAATGCATTTCATTCGTTACCCATTAGTGGCTTTGCACCTCCGTGCATTATGCAAAAATACTCCAGACCTCAGTGAATCAACCCATCCAGAGTTCTAATAGGTGATGCAGAGACACACCAGAGCTTAGCCTAGCCAGAGTTCTGCCCAGCCCATCTAGACCTCATTCCATCCAGACATCCATACACCAACCAACATTACATCAAAATTGACCCACAACAATTCAAGAATCACGATACAGTAGAGGATATGCAAACAGATCTCCATAAATTACACATAGACCACAAACATTAGTTCAAATAAATTCTTTGGACAACCCCTGTTTGAGTTTATAAATCTATAAGTGCTAGAGGTGTTAAAGTATACAATGTGAAACCAGGCAGAAAAACGTTGGTTACAGGAGACAATAGGACATCTTAAAGGCGATATAACGAGGATTAATTTGGTTCCTGTCCAAAGATTGCAAAGGAAGATTGAAGAGGAATTACAATTATGGATTAAAGAGCAAAAGAGACATCCTATTTTTCGATGGAGAAGCTAAAGGAAAACTAGGGGTTGCGGGTGCTTATTAGATCCCTCTTATTAGATCCCAAAGGGAAGCAGGAACTATCCTTTCAGTGGGAATTAGGATCCAAGACAAATAACTATAACTAGGCTGAGACTCTAGCATTGTCTTAGGGTTTGATACTTATAATTAAAGCAAGGGAAAAACACGTCACAGTCCTTGCAGATTCAGAGATCGTCATTAATCTATTGAATGTTCTCTCTCCCTGCAAGGAAGGAAATCTCAGTAGAAGCCTCCGATGAATAAACCTTCAAGCCAAAACACCATTGTCACTTGTTTTCCTATTCTAAGACATCCCAAAAAAAGGGTGGATGAGTTTCAGAAATTAATGCCTGAGGCTTCCCTAGAGCCAAATGCAAACAGAACATCATTAATTTATTTCATATTATTCAAAATATGAGTATCGGTCAAGATGCAAAGTGTAGTACTGAAATGAGTTTCAGAAATTAATGCCTCAGGCTTCCCTAGAGCTGGAAAATCATGTGCAAATTTAAAAAATGACTCACGATCTAGATAATGCAATGCCAACGTGTACAAGATGTTAAATTAAATTTTTAACCCCATGAGGGTTCAAATCTAAAGCCAATATCAGTAACTATATATAAATAGAAGTGATACAACTGTGAATGAATTCACAATGAAGTGTCAATAAGCTAAATAAAAGTGATACAATTGTGCATGAATGTGCAGCGAAGTGTCAATAAGGGAAGAGAGGATGACAATAAAAATATTAAAGACAGGCATTGACTCTTTTATATTGTATACCAGTGCAGTACTGGTATTTGACATTATTTTGAACATGATGAAAATAGAAATCAGAAATGTATTTACCGTCGTTGCTAAATATAGAAGGGCTAGTTTAACGTGGAACCCAACCCAATGGTAGGTCGTTTCGGGAATATTGAGTTAAATTCAACAATGATTTGACTTCAGTCATTATTTTTAAATCTATGAAATCAAAAGATAAATTAAAATTCTTTAAACTTTTGTAATTGAAGCATGTCATATGACGTGACACCTTGGAAGTAATGAATAATACATATTATTATATGAAACGAAGGAAGAAAAGCACTTGTTAGTAGGAGTTTGCATGCATTTCACGTGTCAGTAGCAGTGCATGCATTTCACGTGTCCAGACGATGCAGCAGTGATTGTGTTGTTTTTCTAATTCTTAAACGAAACTTCCATTGCATCCCCTCTTTTCCTAACCAGGAATTCATCAAAAGCCTTGCATCGGTGGAATTCAAAAGCTTCTAACGACTCAATCTTCAGAGGTTTTCATACTCTCAAGAATTTTGAAAATGTCGAATTATGCCAAATTAGTCTTCACTCTCAAGAATTCTGAAAATGTTTTAGACGCACGCTATCATCTGCCAAAAAGTCCCCTGGAAGTCGGTCGTATTCTTGCTGCAAGTCGTTCAGAAGTAAAACATGATAACCTCGGCCAGTGCAGTTGTGGAGTATATAGAGTTCTTCTACTGTGCATGTCAAGGATGGGAAATTATCAGGTACATAATGTTGGTTGTGTGGCTTGTGGCATTGTTTGTGCCCCTCAGTGGTGTCATGCCCCCTACTCCTCAGGATAAGGCTGACCAGTAATCGCCGGTAGTCAGCGTAATTGTTACACTGCTATGCCAGCAAGGGTTTTGGGAATTATAGACTAAATAGATTGATCACCCAAATTCTAACAGAGAACAGGGATTTACAAGTGAACACATTTGGTTCTATATATTTCAGTAACTTCCCAGAGTTTCAGCTCTCCGAAGCTTCTTTAACATTCTGGTAGATTTCTGTGCAATTTTAATCCTATTGTAGCCCATAATTTGGCGATTTTCGAGCCAGAATTGCCCAATTTTGAGGGATTTTCATGACGATTACACTGAGGGGGCGAGCTCGGCTGAATTCTGATGGAAAATAATGGTGAGTTCCTGCATTATTCTATGAACTTTTATTTTTGTTCAACTTTTCACGTATATTTTCACTCATTTGAGCTGAAGCATAAGCAATTTGCAGGCAAACAAACCCACGAAGCGTGACTCCTAATTATTCCTCTGCAAGGTTCAGTTATTGCTCTATTTTTCCTTGAAATTATAACTTCGCAAAATTTCTCTTTAAACTACTACTTTTTTTCTGAAATATTCTAGATCAATCTACGAGGTTAGGCCTTATAGTTTATTGATACATCTTTTCCAGAAAATGTTGCTCAAACTGTGTATTTCCTGTTGTTAATTTTTAATCCATATTTATCTGTAATCCATATTTATCTGAAAATGTTAGAAGACTTTGTATCTTTAACAGAAAAGACACAACATTGTCAACTACAGAGGGCATCCATGTTCTCTCTCATACATTGCCACATCCTGTCCTTTCCATACATTGCCACATCCTGAAATGATTATTTGGTTAAAAGCATAAATTAAACAGAATAAAATTAGATGCCTAGAGAATTACAGGTATAGGAACAACGCGAGCATCTAATGACCTTTATATAACTTCAAAGAAATTTGTTCTCACCATTAAATTTTGTTTGCAGGTTTTAATGTAAACCTGAAGCATCTGTTCAACGCCCCTATCCAGAGAGTTACCTGCTTATCTCTTCTGAAATAGTTGGACATACAACAACAAGAAATAGTTATAAAATAGTTCCGAACTAGTTTCGAACTAGAGGATGATTGCAAATTTAAGAAAACAATCAACTTCCTCAAATGTTCACTTACCTCGTCTGAATATGATATATGTTTATGTTGATTGAATTTTGTTGTATATCTAAGGATTCAAATTTGTTGTATATCTATATTATGATGCAGGTGTGTTCACTGAGCGAACAGATCAATCACCAAGCCAACAAAATGAACAAAAAGATTGTTATGCCTGTCATCCCTGTCAGCGTATGGCAGATCTACAGTAACAAGAAATAGTTCCAGTTCAATAGTTCTGAATGGGACACTCCTTAAGGATTTCACAAACAATAAATAGTTCTAGTTCAATAGTTCTGAACGGGACGCTCCTTTAGGATTTCAGAAACAAGCTACTTCAGGATTTCAGAAAGAAGAAATAGTTCCAGTTCAGAAAAGAATGCCTCTGCAACAAAAAGCCCCAACAAAGATAGGGGAGCTGAAGCCTGCAATAGAAAATCAACTTCCAGCCCCAACAAAGATAGCGGAGTTGAAGCCTGCAACAGAAAATCAACTTCCAGGCATGGCGGATGCAACAAAAGGAAAATAGACAGAAAATCAACTTCCACTTCCAGGCAGGGCGGAAGAGGCCAGCCATCAACTTCCAGCATGTGGGAAGCGGTCTTGTTATTGAATTGTCGAATTTCCCCTTCATGCATCACTGGTCTTGTTGTCGAATTGTCAAAGCTGGCAGTTGTTGCACCACATGGCAAGTTCAATGCACAAGAGCAATTAGAACATGGGAACTTGGTTACCACTATAGCATTTAATATCTGTTAAACTATGAAACTAATGCTAGCATTAGTTTTCATTAGTTTCAAATTTCCGAAATAAGTACACATAACATATGGTTTTTGCCTCTCCGCCTCGGGAAGAGGCCAAATAAGATGGCAAAACTATATGCCTCTGGAAACTTTGGTTTATATAAAATAGTAAAACCATATGCCTCTGAAAACTTTGGTTTATAAGTGGCAGCGACTAATAACAAACAGGTAAATTAATGTAATAACATCGCAAACCGATTACTATAGTCCCTAGCCATTGCTAGATGGCACAGACTAATAAGAAAAAAAACATTCAATTTACTATTTTATTATTATTAGTTTACCAATATCATATATATATATATAGTTATTAATCTTAGTACTTATTAGAATAAGAAAAAATACATTCAATTTACTATTTCATTGTTATTAGTTTACCAATATTATATTTTACATATATATAAATATTTATTTCAATAGTTGCTTTAATGTTAGAGATGTTAAGAGATTTATTTTTTTATTATAAATATTAGGTTTGTATTTAAGATTTAATAAAATATTTTTATTTTGTTATTTAAAAAAATATTTTGATTAAATTTATTAAGTTGCTCGTATTTATAAATGAGATTTTGTGATTATTTATATTATTAAAATGTATTTTAGTTATATATTCCACTTCCAACGATAAGATTTGAATTTTTGCCAATTTTGTTGCCACAATTGTCTACCTTGTTTGTTTTGATTAAATTTATTAAGTTATTGTATTTATAAATGAGGATTTGTGATTACTTACATTATTAAAATGTATTTTAGTCATATACTCAACTTCCAACCTTAAGATTTGAATTCTTTCCAACTTTGTTTCCACAATTGTTTACTTTGCTTGCATCAATAGATATAGGGGTGTCTATTTTGGAATAGGGTTTCCGAATATTAATTTAATTATCAATAACTATTATGTGGATGATAGTGATTTAATCTCCACGAAATATTCTAGAATATTCTTAGTAGTATACATAAGGATGATATTTCTCTAGAAAATAGTTAATTAAATCGAAAAAGGCTTATTATTATTATTAATTTAAAATCAAGTTACAATTTGGTTAGTTTTATGATTCTTTTTTTAATTTCAGAAATGTGAGATGTATTACCAGTATAGATCTATCTTAACCATGGATCTACCAAGAGCAAGAGGGATCAAATCTCATTATATGCAAATCTCATTTTAGAATGCAAAACCTAAAAATAGATTTATATGTTAAGAGATTTAATTCATTTTAATCCTTGATAAATATGTAAATAAGATAGATCTATAGTGAGTTTTTATCTCTCTTTATGTATACCTTGTATAATTTTTATTTTTCATTTTTAAAATTATATTATTGAATAATTTACTATTATTAATATTTTATATTAAAAATTGAATGATTTAGACATTTTTTTTTTATTAAAATAACTAAATTATTTTACATTTAATTATTTTTTTTTAAACTATCAAAATATTTTATAATGCATATGGGGTGAAAATATGACATATATTTCAGGGGGAAGTACATTCCCCTGAAGAAGCAACATATTACATATATACGCAGAAGCGAGCGAGCAGATACAACGGCCGAAGCCGCTGAGCGAATCCATCACATCAATCACAATATACCGTACATTCTCAATGAAACACTATAAGAGGCTGCGCAAGGCACATACAGGGACTCGATTGCTGGTGAGATGCGAGAAAACTGACTACCCCACCATTGATCCGTGCACATGGTCATCGATGATACCGCACATTAGAATCATAATTTTTGTTGTGAATTGTGTCAAATGTGCGACTTTTTAATATCCGTAGGATATTTAACGGCACAAACATTGAAAATCCGACACCAAAAATGGGAAAAAAAGTTCCATCATCCGACACGAACGTCGGATATTCGATGCATTCTCCTTCGTTATATTGAGCATTAGGCATTGGATAACCAACCTGATCGCCAAAACTCTCTGATGGTTAACCGTCAGATATCTGACGAAGGAGGAGTCTGATTTCGACGTTAATGCTGTCGAATGGGGGCGAAAATCCAATGGTTGGTTCTCTCAGATATTTGACGACATCTAGCAGTTCGGTGCAGCGAATTTTTAATGGTTCCGACAGTTCGTCGGATATGTGGAAATGGCTAGCAGTTCGGTGCGATGTTTTTTTAATGGATCCGACGGTTGGTTCCATCATATTGCCATCGGATATCTGGCAATTTCTTACAATATTAACAGTCGAATAACCGACCGCTAATGATTATTAAAAAAAACACACGAGTTGCAGTCAATTTCATTGAATCATCATGTCTTATGATTCACTAAAACCATTACCATCACAGGTAGCACATAGTTAGGTTAAATATTTGAAATATTGACTCTCTAAAAAAATTTAGCCATTACAGATACACGAGATCTACCTATATCTACAATTACAACGATAAATAGACGGGGAATCAAACAAAATAAAAACATGTTGCATCAAATTCCTTGAATCCAAAATGGTATGATATTGAAGAAGGAAAGGTGAGCTTTTATTCAAAATGTTGCAAGAGTATTCTTTATTTATTGATTTAATATTTTCCTTAAAACTCCAATCCAAAATTAGAATAACACTATCAATTGATGTACTATCTAGGTGTGAATAATTGGGTTACACATACTTATTGTACAATCCAGCCTAAACTAACAAAGGAGGAAAGATGAAAATAAAACACTAAAGGGTGCAATAGTATATGTTGTTAATCAATGGGTGAGATAATTTAAAAAAGTAACAAGGCGTGAAAGATGAAAATAAAATACTAAAGGGTGCAATAGTATATGTTGTTAATCAATGGGTGAGATAATTTAAAAAAGGAATGCTAACAATATGTTAAATATGAACTCTAAGATTTATTTTTATTATAGTTGTTTAAATATGAACTCTAAGATCCATTTTTATAATAGTTAGAATTAAATTGATGAGATCAATAATACAAGTACAACTCAAAACTTCTAACAACTTTGATAAATATAAGTCAACTTGAAGGAATTTTGATGCTCTTATTTTATATAAATACTTGTAGCATGTAACTAACATGTTTTTGTTGGGTTGTTTTGATGCAGGAGCATCCAGCTCAGCGAGGTCATGGCTGGGAGTTTGTCTCTTCTAACAATTTGAGTTTTCATTAGTTTCATTTTCATTTAAATTCTAGGAATGGCTGTCTCAGCCACTGTTAGTGTTTGCTTACGTGTTTTGTTTATTTTTGTTAGTTTTATTTTAAAGTTTACTTTTAGTTTACAAAAACAAGAAAAGACAGTTATTCAGAAACCACTTAATGTAACCACATAATGTAACTACTGGAAGTTTGCTAACTGTCCAGTGTTCTCTACAAAATAATGAAAGGAAATCACTGTCGTAATCTTTTGACCATCATAGAATTGAATGAAGAAAAGGCATAGAAACATTTTTAAAGACAAACATCTGAATCCATTCATGTTATAGCTTTAGCATCTTTCCTACAGAGTACAATTAATTTATTTTCTTTTCCATAAGCATAATGAAGACAGATAAGTGAACAATAAGCACAAAAGTGAGGAGAGCACCCAAACAAGCTAGCAACACAAACAGAGTGAGCTTACGAAGGGAACGAGAAAGCTATTACCCAAGAAAACAAGCTATAGGTACATAAACGAACACATAACCATTTTTTTCCTTTACAAATTTGTAACAATCAAAACTGCTGTATAAATATAAATAGATTTGTTAAAGCAAGCATCCACAGTTCACTGTTCAGAAACCAATACATAAAACAGAGTTGACAAAACTACATGCCACCGCGAGGTTATTACAAGACCACATTAATACAACCATGGTTACAATAGCAGAGCCATAAACAAAAACATACAGGAAAGCCACAGGCACAGTGAGGCCAGGGCACAACAAGGTCGTAGCCAACCTCAACTAAAGACCCATAAAACCCTACAGAAAAACCCTTAACCAGTCAACAGGAAAATACCAAGGAGCGACCCTACCTGGTTCAAGCGTAGGCGATAAGGCGAGAGGACGACGAACAAGTCGTTGCTCACCTACATTGTTCAACAAGGAGGCCATTAGCAATGAAGAACAAAACCACAGCTACAAATACAAAACACAACCAGAAACAAAGGAAAGGGTTATGAGAAACTCACCGAGGGAGAGCCTAGCCCGTGCAAACTAGAAGAGAAGCCATAGAACTAAGATTGCAGTCACAGAGTTGCTCGCTGCCACAAGGAGCACAGATTGTCAGTGACGGAGGAAAAACGAAATAGATAAGACCAGCATGGAGGGAGGACATACCTTTTGCACGACAACCGAGTGAGAGAGAAAGCCAAGCCACTCCATGACTGCAACCTGTATTAAAACAAAACCAGAAAAACAGTCAAACTGTGAAGCAAGCGCATGGGGAACAATCATGTAAACCAAAGCTGCAACTGAAAACACAACTAGAGCCGAGCAAAATTGACAATAGAGACCGATACCAAGGGTTCCAAATCCAGGTCTCGAAACCAAGCATGGAACAGGGAGCATAGACATCATCTGCAGGTGGAAACCCTCACTAAGTTGCAAGCCAGGCACAATGGAAATGAAACCCCAGCAAAGAGACAGAGCAAACCATCATTTCGTGAAACCACAGACCTCACAAGAAACACAGCGACACAACAAATGGAATGAACAGTTCAGGGTTTCGGAGGATAGTAAGAGTGGGAAGGAACGAGGTCCAAGGCTAGGACACATGTCCTCGTCACAATAAAACAACAATACAATATCATTAAAGTCAACCAACCACTGTGTTAATAAAATCCAATCAACAGTTTATCATTAACCCGAAGGTATTAAGGGCTGGACCCATCAAATTTTGGTATCAGAGCAAGTACAGTTAACTATTTTTTTCTTATAAAATGGAAGCTGGAAGAAGAGGTCGTGGCAGAGCTATTCGAAGAGTGCTAGATGAAGGATTGAGGGAAAAGATTAGGATCCTAAATGCCCATTTGGTGGCAGTAGAAGCAGGAAGGAGAAGGGATCCGGAAGTAGGGGACGATAGTGAAGAAGAAGTTGTAGTTACGATAGATGGATCAGATGAAGAAGGACCTGAAATCAAATTGTTAAGGTCAGTCTTGTTGGCTAGCAGTAAGCCAAAGCCTGAAATTCTGAACTATGATGGTAGTTTGTCCACAGAAGTGTTGTTGGACTGGATTAGTGAGTTAGACAAATATTTTGAATGTGAGGAGGTCAGCAAAGATAGGAGAGTTAAATTCACTGCCACCAAGCTGAAAGGACATGTGGCCTTATGGTGGGACAGTGTCCAAGCAGAGAGGAGAAGATTGAATAAGTTACCCATTAAAAAGTGGACCATAATGGTCACCAAGAAGAACGGTAAGTTTTTGCCCAAAGATTACTAGATTGCTCTGTATCGACAGGTGTAGAATTTGAAGTAGAGAGGAATGACGGTGAAAGAATATACTGAATAATTCTAACGGGTGAATTTGAGAGCTGGCTATACTGAGGACACCTTGAAAAAGACAAGGTTTGTGAATGCCCTAAGGCTGGATATATTGGACGAGATAAGTATTCTTTCTCCAAAAACCATAGAGGAAGCATAACAGAGTGCCTTAAAGGCAGAAGAAAAGATCGCAAGAAAGCAGAATGCTAGGAGAGGACGAGGAACTGGTAGAGGGAAAGGACAATCCTTTGGCAAAGGAAGAACTGCCAACAACAGTGAAGAGGGCAACAGTTCAAAGACCTCAGGGATAGCAGAAAAGAAAGGTAGCACTAGGGGAGGAAGGCCATACTAGAGAGCAAAGGGAAATGGTAAAGGCAGAGGAGCTGCCTACCAGTGTTACAAGTGCCACAAGTGGGGGCACAGATCCTTTGAGTGTCCTGAAGGAGAACAGACTGGTCAAAGAGGAGCATATGTTGCTCAGACAGAGAAAGCAGAGGCACCACCTCAAGAGGTAGAGAATGTACCGAAGACAGGACAGGCCTTAGTCTTGAACAAGGTACTGCTGAAACCGGCAAAGAAAACAACTGGACAAACCCAAAGAAAGGCATTATTCTGGACTGTGTGCAACTCACATGGAAAATGTTACAAATTGATTATAGACAGTGGAATCACTGATAATCTAGTTGCAACAGAGATGGTGGAGAAATTAGGTTTAAAAAGATTGAAGCACCCAACTCCCTATAAGGTGTCGTGGTTACAGAAGGGTCACCAACTACTAGTTGATGAGCAGTGTGAGGTGGAGTTCCATATGGGCAAATATAGGGACAAAGTGATTTGTGACGTCATTCCCATGGACGTGTCTTATATTCTGCTAGGTAGACCGTGGCAGTATGACCGAAAATTTTTTCATGATGGGAAAACAAACTGTTAAAAGTTTGTCAAGGATGGGATTAAGCATACGCTAGTACCCATCAAGGAAGAAGAAACGACAGAGACTAGTGGGACAAAAGTATTGCTGGTGGGTGGAAAAGAATTTCTAAAACAGAATGAAGATGACGAGGTAAAGTATGTTGTTGTAAGGAGACCGAGAGCAGTGCTATTGCACACTAAAATTTCTTATTTACCTTAAGGAATCCAAGAAATGTTACAGGAATTTAGTGCCATTGTGGTGGATGATTTACCGGATAAATTACCAACAAAGCGGAGTATTAGTCATCACATGGATTTCATCCCTGGAGCTAGTTTATCGAATAAAGTTGCTTACCAGATGAGTCCCAAGGACAACGAAGAGATCAGGAAGCAGGTACAGGAATTGTTGGACAAAGGCTTGATACGGGAAAGTTTAAGTCCTTGTGCAGTTCCGACAGTTCTAGCTCCCAAGAAAGGAAGCGAGTGGCAGATGTGTACAGATTCACGAGCAGATAAACAAAATTACTATCATGTACAGGTTTCCATTGCCACAAATGGATGACACGATGGACTGTTTGAGTGGGGTTGCATATTTTTCAAAGATAGATCTGAAGAGTGGATACCACTTGATTAGAATCAGAGAAGGGGACGAATGGAAAACAACTTTCAAAACTAATGAAGGGCTATATGAAAGGCTGGTGATGCCATTTGGGTTGAGTAACGCCCCTAGTACTTTCATGCACCTGATGAAGAAGATGTTGAAGGAGTTCATTGGGAAATTTATGATTGTGTATCTTGACAATATACTGATTTTCAGCAAGACCAAGGAGGAACATTTTCGACATGCTCGATATGTTCTATAGAAGTTGCAGCAAAACAAGTTGTTGATAAATATGAAAAAATGTACTTTCTTTTAGAAGGAGTTAGTCTATTTGGGTTTTGTGATTGCAGAAAATGAGTTGAAGATGGACCCAGAAAAAGTTGCAGCTATACTTAGCTGGCCATCACCTAAGAGTTTGTTTGAAGTTCAAAGTTTTCATGGGTTGGCAAGTTTCTATTGCAAGTTTATAAAGAATTTTAGTGGAATCTGTGCACCTATGTTGGATACAATAAAAAAGGCAAGTCAACCTTTTCAGTGGACTGAAGCTGCAGAGAAGAGCTTCCAGATATTGAAGAAAAAGATCACTGAGAGGCCAATTTTGAGGTTTCCTAATTTCAACAAACTTTTTCAAGTTCGTTGTGATGCCAGTGGTACAGCCATTGGAGCCGTACTCAGCCAGGAAGACAAACCAGTAGCCTATTTCAGTGAAAAATTAAATGAAAGCAGGCAAAAGTATACGTCTTATGACAAGGAGTTTTATGCCATCGTCCAAGCCTTGAAGCATTGGAGGCATTATCTATTGGGTAATGAGTTTGTCTTGTTTTCTGATAATTCTGCATTACAATATGTTATGCAGCAACATAAGCTGAATCACAAACATGCAAAATGGGTGGAGTACTTGTAGAGTTTTACATTCGTATTGAAGCATATCAGTGGTCAAGCGAACAAGGTAGCAGATGCACTAAGTAGAAGAGTTCTACTCTTGCAGTAGAGCACGATATAAGTGTTGGGATTTGAACACTTGAAGGACTTGTATCAAATAGATGCAGATTTCAAGGAGGCTTATGAAGCCTGCTAGAATCCATTGTTTAGGAACAATAGTCCATGGCTGGACTATAACTTGTAGGAGGAGCTGTTATTCAAGGGAGGACCGCTGTGTGTCCCAGATTGTTTGATGAGGGAGAACATCATCCAAGAAAAACATAGTGGAGGTCTAGCTGGACATTTCGGTATTGACAAGACCTTGGATTAGCTCAATCATTTCTATTACTGGCCGAAGATGCGAAGAGACGTGCAGCGGTATGTGACCAGGTGTAAGATATGTCAGTTGGCAAAAGGGTACAGTCAGAACACGGGGTTGTATACACCCTTGCCTATTCCAAATAGACTATGGGATTCAGTCAGTCTGGACTTTGTCCTGGGTTTGCCCAAAACACAACAGGGTTTTGATTCCATCATGGTGGTGGTGGACTGATTTTTGAAGATGGCACACTTTATCCCTTGCAGGAAAACCAGTGATGCTACCCATGTAGCACACTTGTTTTTCATTGAAGTCGTCAGGCTACACAGCCTACCCAAGTCCATTATTTCGGACAGGGACATGAAATTCACAAGGCATTTTTGGCACACCCTGTTGAAAACGCTGGACACGAAGTTAAATTTCAGCTCCGCTTATCACCCATAGACTGATGGGCAGACAGAGATAGTGAACAGAAGCTTAGGAAACCTGCTGTGGAGTCTAGTTGGAGAAAATTCATGAATGTGGGATCGTGTACTTGCTTAAGCGGAATTTTCTTACAATGATTCACCGAATCGAAGCACTGGAAGTAATCCTTTTCAGATCTTGTATGGAATGCATCCCCGAGGAGTGCATGAGTTACGAGATTTGGGGCAGTTAGAAAGAAGAAGTGTTGACGGGGAAGACTTTGCAAGAGAAATTAACGACCTACATGAGCAGGTGAAGACAAAATTGAAGGACAGTAGTAAAAAGTACAAACAGAAAGCAGATCTGAAATGATGGGAGGTACAATTTAATGTAGGGGATCAGGTTCTAGCGCATCTGCACAAAGAAAGATTTCCTAAGGGTGAATACAATAAGCTGAAATTCAAAAAAATTAGACCTTGTAAAATTCTGCATAAGTTTTCTGCAAATGCCTATGAACTGCAATTGCCTCCAGGTATAGGAATATCGCCCATCTTTAATGTGGCAGATTTATTCCCATACATTACTAGTTCAGAAGAGGACAGTTCGGCACAGCCAAAGCGGGATACCCAGGGAGAGAGTAGTTCGTGGATGAGACAAATGCCTTCAGCTCAGCCACTTGAAATTGAAGGAATCCTCGATACACAGGTGGCTAGGCAGACTCGGAGAAAGGAGTACCTACAGTACCTCATCAAGTGGAAGAACTGCCCTATTGAGGACAGTTCGTGGCTTGATGCAGGACAGATACAATGTGCAGGGTATTCTATCGAGGAGCTCATGGATCAGAGCCATGAATTTTCACCTACCCCAGGAGCCTGATGTAGGAGCATCCAACTTAGCAACTTAGGGAGGTCATGGCTTGGAGTTTGTCTCTTCTAACAGTTTGAGTTTTCATTAGTTTCATTTTCATTTAAATTCTAGGAATGACTGTCTCAGCCACTGTTAGTGTTTGCTTACGTGTTCTATTTATTTTTGTTAGTTTTATTTTAAATTTTACTTTTATTTTACAAAAACCAGAAAAGACAGTTATTCAGAAACCACTTAGTGTAACCACATAATGTAACTACTAGCAGTTTGCTAATTGTCCAGTGTTCTCTACAAAACAAAGAAAGGAAACGACTATTGTAATCTTTTGACCATCATAGAATTGAATGAAGAAAAGGCATAGAAACATTGAAGACAAACATTTGAATCCATTCATGTTACAGCTTTAGCATCTTTCCTACAGAGTATAATTGATTTATTTTCTTTTCCATAAGCATAATGAAGAAAGGAGGCGAGTGGCAGATGTGTACAGATTCACGAGCAATAAACAAAATTACTATCAGACATAGGTTTCCATTGCCACGAATGGATGACATGATGGACTGTTTGAGTGGGGCAGCATATTTTTTGAAGATATATCTGAAGAGTGGATACCACCAGATTAGAATCAGAGAATGGGACGAATGAAAAACATCTTTCAAAACTAGTGATGGGTTGTATGAATGGCTGGTGATGCCATTTGGGTTGAGTAACGCCCCTAGTACTTTCATGCACCTGATGAAGAAGATGTTGAAGGAGTTCACTGGGAAATTTGTGATTGTCTATCTTGACGATATACTGATTTTCAACAAGACCAAGGAGGAACATTTTCAACATGTTCAATATGTTCTAGAGAAGTTGCATCAAAACAAGTTGTTGATAGATCTGAAAAAATGTACTTTCTTTCAGAAGGAGTTAGTCTATTTGGGTTTTGTGATTGTAGAAAATGAGCTGAAGATGGACCTAGAAAAAGTTGCAGCTATACTTAGCTGGCCATCTACTAAGAGTCTATTTGAAGTTCGAAGTTTTCATGGGTTGGCAAGTTTCTACCACAAGTTTATAAATAATTTTAGTGGAATCTACGCACCCATGTTGGATACAATAAAAAAGGCAGGTCAACCTTTTCAGTGGACTGAAGCTGTAGAGAAGAGCTTCTAGATATTGAAGAAAAAGATCACTGAGAGGCCAATTTTGAGGTTTCCTGATTTCAACAAACTTTTCCAAGTTCGTTGTGATGCCAGTGGTATAGCCATTGGAGCCGTACTCAGCCAGCAAGACAAACCTGTAGCCTATTTTAGCAAAAAATTAAATGAAAGAAAGAAAAAATATACGTCTTATGACAAGGAGTTTTATGCCATTGTCCAAGCCTTGAAGCATTGGAGGCATTATCTATTGGGTAATGAGTTTGTCTTGTTTTCTGATAATTCTACATTATAGTATGTTATGTAGCAACATAAGATGAATCACAAACATGCAAAATGGGTGGAGTACTTGCAGAGTTTTACATTTGTATTGAAGAATATCAGTGGTCAAGCAAACAAGGTAGCAGATGCACTAAGCAGAAGAGTTCTACTTTTGCAGGAGAACACGATACAAGTGTTTGGATTTGAACACCTGAAGGAATTGTATCAAACAGATGCAGATTTCAAGGAGGCTTATGAAGCTTGCTAGAATCCATTGTTGAGGAACAATAGTCCATGGTTGGACTACAACTTGCAGGAGGAGTTGTTATTCAAGGGAGGACAACTGTGTGTCCCAGATTGTTCGATGAGGGAGAACATCATCTGAGAAAAACATAGTGGATGTCTAGCTGGACATTTCGGTATTGACAAGACCTTAGATCAGCTCAGTCATTTCTATTGCTGGCCAAAGATGTGAAGAGATGTGCAACAGTATGTGACCAGGTGTAAGATATGTCAGTTGGTGAAATGGCACAGTTAGAACACCCAGTTGTATACACCCTTGCCTATTCCAAACAGACCGTGGGATTTAGTCAGTCTGGACTTTGTCCTGGGTCTACCCAAAACACAACGGGGTTTTGATTCCATCATGGTGGTGGTGGACCGATTTTTGAAGATGGCACACTTTATCCCTTGCAGGAAAACCAGTGACGCTACCCATCTAGTACGCTTGTTTTTCACTGAAGTCGTCAAGCTGCACAGCTTACCCAAGTCCATTATTTCTGACAGGGACGTGAAATTCACAGGGCATTTCTACTGCACCTTATGGAAAAAGCTGGACACGAAGTTAAATTTTAGCTCTGCTTATCACCCATAGACTGATGGGCAGACGGAGGTAGTGAACAAAAGCTTAGGAAACCTACTGCGGAGTCTAGTTGGAGAAAATTCACGAATGTGGGATCGTGTACTTGCTCAAGCGTAATTTTCTTACAACGATTCACCGAATCGAAGCACTGGAAGTAGTCCTTTTCAGATATTGTATGGAATGCATCCTCGAGGAGTGCATGATTTATGAGATTTGGGGCAGTTAGAAAGAAGAAGTGTTGACGGGGAAGACTTTGCAAGAGAAATTAACGACCTACATGAGCAGGTGAAGACAAAATTATAGGACAGCAGTCAAAAGTACAAATAGAAAGCAGATCTGAAACGACGGGAGGTACAATTTAATGTAGGGGATCAGGTTCTAGCGCATCTACGCAAAGAAATATTTCCTAAGGGCGAATACAATAAGCTGAAATTCAAAAAAATTGGACCTTGAAAACCTCTGCGTAAGTTTTCTACAAATGCCTATGAACTGCAATTGCCTCCAAGTATAGGAATATCGCCCATCTTTAATGTGGCAGATTTATTCCCATACACTACCAGTTCGGAAGAGGACAGTTCGGCATAGCCAAAGTGGGATACCCAGGGAGAGTAGTTCGTGGATGAGACAAATGCCTTCAACTCAACCACTTGAAATTGAAGAAATCCTCAATACACAGGTGGCCAGGCGGACTCGGAGAAAGGAGTACCTACAGTACCTCGTCAAGTGGAAGAACTGCCCTATTGAGGACAGTTCGTGGCTTGATGCAGGACAGATACAACGTGCAGGGTATTTTATCAAGTAGTTCATGGACTGGAGCCATGAATTTCACCTACCCTAGGAGCCTGATGCAGGAGCATCCAGCTCAACAGCTTAGGGATGTCATGGCTGGGAGTTTGTCTCTTCAAACAATTCGAGTTTTTGTTAGTTTCATTTTCATTTAAATTCTAGGAATCGCTGTCTCAGCCATTGTTATTGTTATGGCTGTCTCTCCTCTACTTTGATCAGCTCACCCACTTCCAAATGAAGCTAGGAAAGGATTGGAATCTCTCCTCTCAAGCTCTATAAGGGAGTCCTAATTTCAGCAGCATCTACCCTTAGGAATGTTCAGCTTTCAACCTCCCCTCCCTCTGGCCCAATGCCTGTATTTATAATGCTTTGGAGGAAGTTAATCAGGTCCACCATCAATGGGATAAACCCCTCTTTCAATGGGATAGCTCCCCTCTTCATGGGATAAGTTCCTCTTTCATTGGGATGCATGAACCATCTGGAGGCGCTCAATACACGTCAAACCATCTTCTAGAATGCTCTAGAATCGACCACAAGTAACTTTTTTGAAGTAAAACTTGTGCCTTTTGACCTTTACAGGAGTACGCACCCACCCCTTTACAGACAGAGCGTACAAGTACGCAGGTATTATGAACTTGAGGTGCGTACACGCAGGTAAGAGTAAGAGAAACTGCGTAACCAGAGTTATATTGACTTTTAAAGACTTTCTCTCTTTTTTGGAGTTTGACATGAGGAGCAGAGGTATAAGACTTGCCAAGGAGGACAGTATGACTATTGATGGAGCCATACTGACTGCAAATAGTCATGGTGACAAATTTTAGTGTAACAGATTGCCCCCTAAAGTGCGAAGCCTGTAGTAGATTAGGGTTTCATATCATCTAGGAAGGGTGAAGCACTTTATCATTTCGAGGATTATCTTGTGGAGAGCCCAGTCGGAACCTGCAAATATTCAACACAAAATACATATATGAGATCATATCATCACTGAGGTAGGCATTCCCATACTCAGATCAAAAACTTTAACTAACAAACTAACTACTGCTCTGATATAGGAATGATTTCGCAATACATCATAATCATAGACACATGTAGACACAGTATGGACGCAGCCATTTGTTTATAATTAGTCTACTGTATAATGAATACAAAACTCCTCGCAGCCTGGATGGCGGAAACTAGATCCAGGGTCTTCATTTCTGTTTCCCGAAATAGTACGATTCTATCCATGCGAATAAATGAGTTGATGTCGAACATGGTAGAAACCACTTGATTACCAGTCAATGATGTAAACTGTTAACAAGTGTGAGAGAGACCACCAGTGATGTCAATGGTTCTCAAAGTACCCAGTACAATCCATGAGATGTGAGTAGATGTGTTGATGTCGAACATGTCATGGAATCCTTCGATCGAAAGTCAATGATGTAAACTGTCGTCAAAGGCGAGAAACCTGCCATTGAGGCATGCAGATTTCAAGGTACTGATGATTTCTAGATCATCTTTCTAGATAATGTGCTGATGTCGATAGAAAGCGATCCGTCGTAGGCAAGCCCACAACACGAAATCATAGATCAAGTTGAAGAAATGTAGCTGTAAGGACTGACTCAGGGATGGTCAAGATGGATGACAGATATTTTGCAGATGAATGGCTTATTGGCAGTGACCTCTTGAACACATAACGACACAACAGATGGCTTGGTGACAATTGACCCAAAGTTAATACCCAGAAACTGGCTGAAGACTTTCAATGTGGTTTGATCAACTGTTAGGCAAAGGATTTCCCAACCCAGGTGAATGAAAGTGTCGTGTTCAAGAGTGGTTACAAAGTATGACAAACAGGCTCATTTTTCTCTCTTTTCCCCCACCATTTCTGCCAAGTACCTCTTTATTTTTTACAAGCTTGAGGAGGATAACATTTGCTTGATTATAAGCTCATCCTTTGGATGAGTCCAACTTAGTTTAGATTCGAACCCTAAGAAGGAGTGGTCCGTTCCTGTTTGTAATCGAACAGGTCCTTTACTGTGAAATTTTAACGAGTCCAGTATAGGAGAAACTCGGCGTTTTTCAATTTTAGAAAGTCTGAAAAACTTAAGAAGACTCCAGGGTTGACCTTTTTCGTAAATTTGTGTCTCCCAAGCCCGAAAAAGTATAAAATAATACTTGAGAGAACCGCTTGATCTTTTACGACCAAGGAGTACTTTTTGTTATTAGTGTCACTGATCCGAAAAAGTAAAAAAGCGATCAACGACACGTTGTTTTATAACCAATATCGAATCCGAAACGACAAAAATTCGGCAATCTTTTCATGTTTCTACGGTTGGAAAAGAGCTGTAAGTGGACCGTCTTTTAATTCCGTTTTAACGAGTGTAAAAGAAACGCTCGGCAATCTTTTCATTTTTTAGGAGTCAGAAAAGGGCTTAAAGATGACTCTAAGGTTTCACTTTTTCATAAGTTTTAACGAGTTCGAAAAAATGACAAAAATGTACTCATGGTTTTCACTTTTCTCGTAAATTTTAATGAGTTCGAAAAAATGATAAAAATGTACTCATATGGCCGACTTTCAATTTAATTTACGAGCAAGAAAAGATGGAAAGAACTTGGCATTTTCATTTGTTTTACGAGAATGAAAGATAGCAAAATAATCTCGGTATTTTCATGAGTTTAACGAGTCTTGAAAATAACTGAAATTGACTCGAAATAGGTTTCATTTTTACAAAAGCTTGAAACAGAGAAAAACTATGCTTCAAAGTAGTTTCATTTTTACACAAGCTTGAAACAGAGAGAAAACTGTGCTTGATGCCCCCTAAGCATAATTGCTAGAGTGCATGCCCCCCCAGCTTCATTTCATTCAACTAAGTACACTGCTGGTAATTATTAGCTGGATGGAATGAAGGTTCAGTTACGAGAATGAAAGATTCGACCTAAAACTGTAAGAAAATTATGCAAAAAACTGAAATAACTAACCTAAATATACAACTTAACATTTATGAGATCTAATCAAACTCTCGACTTAATTAGAGGAGGATTTGTTTCATTTTTTAACGAGCTTGACACAGGAAAAGAACTATGCTCGGATTCGGTTTCATGTTTACGCAAGCTTGAAACAAAAAACTATGCTTGTTATAAGTTCGCATGCCCCCAGCATAATGATGCAAATCAAGGTACATTGATCATGCGGAAAGAGTCAATTTTGCGGACAAAACCGACCTCCCTAGAAAGCAAGGATTTTCTAGTGACAAACAAAACAATCAAGCACTATCTTTCCCTAAATATGCATTTAGAATAAAAGCAACCAGGTGTTTAAGGCTTACCTCTAGTCCAACGCTGTTTGTTGCAGCCAAGCCTCTCCGATCTAGATGAGCTCCTTCTCCTTGAAACCTGCATTCACTAACAAGCAAACGATTACATAGCACCTGAATAACTCATATAATAAAACATATTCATCATAAAGACCAAGGAGTTTATGAAACAAATTATATATAACAACTTGTTGAGAAAAATGAACTTAATTGTATTAATTGGAAACAAAAGAAACCATTACAACCAGTGCCTTGGTGTTGTGCAGGTCCCTCCCAGGGTCCAGCAAGAGTTCTCCTCTACTTTGATCAGCTCACCCACTTCCAAATGAAGCTAGGAAAGGATTAGAATCTCTCCTCTCAAGCTCTATAAGGGAGTCCTAATTTCAGCAGCATCTACCCTTAGGAATGTTCAGCTTTCAACCTCCTCTCCCTCTGGCCCAATGCCTGTATTTATAATGCTTTGGAGGAAGTTAAACAGGTCCACCATCAATGGGATAAGCCCCTCTTTCAAAGGGATAGCTCCCCTCTTCATGGGATAAGTTCCTCTTTCATTGGGATGCATGAACCATCTGGAGGCGCTCAATCCACGTCAAACCATCTTCTAGAATGCTCTAGAATCGACCGCAAGTAAGTTTTTTGAAGTAAAACTTGCGCCTTTTGACTTTTACAGGGGTACGCACCCACCCCTTTACAGACAGAGCGTACAAGTACGCAGGTATTATGTACTTGAGGTGCGGGCACGCAGGTAAAAGTAGGAGAAAGTGCGTAACCAGAGTTATATTGATTTTTAAAGGCTTTCTCTCTTTTTTGGAGTTTGACATGAGGAGCAGAGGTATAAGACTTGCCAAGGAGGACAGTATGGTTATTGATGGAGCCATACTGACTGCAAATAGTCATGGTGACAAATTTTAGTGTAACAGATTGCCCCCTAAAGTGCGAGGTCTGTAGTAGATTAGGGTTTCATATCATCTAGGAAGGGTGAAGCACTTTATCATTTCGAGGATTATCTTGTGGAGAGCCCAGTCGGAACCTACAAATATTCAACACAAAATACATATATGAGATCATATCATCGCTGAGGTAGGCATTCCCATACTCAAATCAAAAACTTAACTAACAAACTAACTACTGCTCTGATATAGGAATGATTTCGCAATACATCATAATCATAGACACATGTAGACACAGTATGGACGCAGCCATCTGTTTATAATTAGTCTACTATATAATGAATACAAAACTCCTCGCAGCCTGGATGGCGGAAACTAGATCCAGGGTCTTCATTTCTACTTTCCGAAATAGTACAATTCTATCCATGCGAATAAATGAGTTGATGTCGAACATGGTAGAAACCACTTGATTACCAGTCAATGATGTAAACTGTTAACAAGTGTGAGAGAGACCACCAGTGATGTCAATGGTTCTCAAAGTACCCAGTACAATCCATGAGATGTGAGTAGATGTGTTGGTGTCGAACATGTCACGGAATCCTTTGATCGAAAGTCAATGATGTAAACTGTCGTCAAAGGCGAGAAACATGCCATTGAGGCATGCAGATTCCAAGGTACTGATGATTTCTAGATCATCTTTCTAGATAATGAACTGAAGTCGATAGAAAGCGATCCGTTGCAGGTAAGCCCACAACACGAAATCATAGATCAAGTTGAAGAAATGTAGCTGTAAGGACTGACTCAGGGATGGTCAAGATGGATGACAGATATTTTGCAGATGAATGGTTTATTTGCAAGACTCCTCTTGAACGCATAACGACACTACAGATGGTTTGGTGATAATTGTCCCAAAGTTAATACCCGGAAACCGGCTGAAGACTTTCAATGTGGTTTGATCAACTGTTAGGCAAAGGATTTCCCAACCCAGGTGAATGAAAAGTGTCGTGTTCAAGAGTGGTGATAAGGTTTTTCCGAGACAAAGTATAACAAATAGGCTCGTTTTCCTCTCTTTTCCCCCACCATTTCTGGCAAGTACCTCTTTATTTTTTACAAGCTTGAGGAGGATAACATTTGCTTGATTATAAGCTCATCCTTCGGATGAGTCCAACTTAGTTTAGATTCGAACCCTAAGAAGGAGTGGTCCGTTCCTGTTTGTAATCGAACAGGTCCTTTACTGTGAAATTTTAACGAGTCCAGTATAGGAGAAACTCGGCGTTTTTCAATTTTAGAGAGTCTGAAAAACTTAAGAAGACTCCAGGGTTGACCTTTTTCGTAAATTTGTGTCTCCCAAGCCCGAAAAAGTATAAAATAATACTTGAGAGAACCGCTTGATCTTTTACGTCCAAGGAGTACTTTTCGTTATTAGTGTCACTAACCCGAAAAAGTAAAAAAGCGATCAACGACACGTCGTTTCATAACCAATATCGAATTTGAAACAACAAAAATCCGGCAATCTTTTCATGTTTTTACGGTTGGAAAAGAGTTGTAAGTGGACCGTGTTTTAATTCCATTTTAACGAGTGTAAAAGAAACGCTCGGCAATCTTTTCATGTTTTAGGAGTCAGAAAAGGGCTTAAAGAGAACTCCAAGGATTCATTTTTTCGTAAGTTTTAACGAGTTCGAAAAAATGACAAAAATGTACTCATGGTTTTCACTTTTTCGTAAGTTTTAATGAGTTCGAAAAAATGATAAAAATGTACTCATATGGCCGACTTTCAATTTAATTTACGAGCAGGAAAAGATGGAAAGAACTCGGCATTTTCATTTGTTTTACGAGAATGAAAGATAACAAAATAATCTCGGTATTTTCATGAGTTTAACGAGTCTTGAAAATAACTGAAATTGACTCGAAATAGGTTTCATTTTTACAAAAGCTTGAAACAGAGAAAAACTATGCTTCAAAGTAGTTTCATTTTTACACAAGCTTGAAACAGAGAGAAAACTGTGCTTGATGCCCCCTAAGCATAATTGCTAGAGTGCATGCCCCCCTAGCTTCATTTCATTCAACTAAGTACACTGCTGGTAATTATTAGCTGGATGGAATGAAGGTTCAGTTACGAGAATGAAAGATTCGACCTAAAACTGTAAGAAAATTATGCAAAAAACTGAAATAACTAACCTAAATATACAACTTAACATTTATGAGATCTAGTCAAACTCTCGACTTAATTAGAGGAGGATTTGTTTCATTTTTTAACGAGCTTGACACAGGAAAAGAACTATGCTCGGATTCGGTTTCATGTTTACGCAAGCTTGAAACGAAAAACTATGCTTGTTATAAGTTCGCATGCCCCCAGCATAATGATGCAAATCAAGGTACATGCCCCCCAAGCTTCATTGCATTCAACCAGGTGGATGAAATGAAGGTTTACTTTCGAAATCTTGGAAAGACTCGTGGGAGTTGTTTCATTTTTTAGTGAGGTTGACACAGGAAAAGAACTATCCTCAAAACCCTTGTTTCATTTTTTAAACGAGCTTGACACAAGATAAGGAACTATGCTCATAACTACTCTCTACAATCTACCTATATAACCTATCCTTGTTTCATCTTTTAATGAGGTTGACACAAGACAAGGAACTATCCTCGAACCTGATTCATTTTTTAACGAGGTTGACTCAGTAACAGGAACTTTCCTCGAAACATCCAATTTCATTTTTTAACGAGGTTGAGAGAGGAACAAACTATCCTCGCTTCTACTCTCTACAATCTACCTAACAAAAACTCTACTCTAAAAACCTTGATTCATTTTTTAACGAGCTTGACACAAGACAAGGAACTATGCTCATGACGCCTTGTTTCTTTTTTTAACGAGCTTGACACAAGACAAGGAACTATGCTCTAAAATCCTTGTTTCATTTTTTAATGAGCTTGACACAAGACAAGGAACTATGCTCTAGACTCCTTGTTTCATTTTTTAACGAGCTTGACACAAGACAAGGAACTATGCTCTAAAATCCTTGTTTCATTTTTTAATGAGCTTGACACAAGACAAGGAACTATGCTCTAAAAACCTTGATTCATTTTTTAACGAGGTTGACTCAGTAACAGGAACTATCCTCGAAACATCCAATTTCATTTTTTAACGAGGTTGACACAAGACAAGGAACTATCCTCATACAACTGATTCATTTTTTAACGAGGTTGACACAGGAAAAGAACTGTCCTCATACTCACTGATTCATTTTTTAACGAGGTCGACACAGTAAAAGGAACTTTCCTCGTACAACTGATTCATTTTTTAACGAGGTTGACACAGGAAAAGAACTGTCCTCATACTCACTGATTCATTTTTTAATGAGGTCGACACAGTAAAAGGAACTTTCCTCGTACAACTGATTCATTTTTTAACGAGGTTGACACAGGAAAAGAACTATCCTCATGGCAGCCTGTTTCATTTTTTAACGAGGTTGATGCAGGAAAAAACTATCCTCGCACTCTGATCATGGCTTCCAACTGGAAGAAAGACATGTCAATGGACACACCTTAATCATGGCTTCCAAGAGGTCTTCATCAGAAGGAAGAATACTTCTCTAGAAGGAACACATGTCAAGGAACTCAAAAGGGATAAGAACATCATGTTCAAGTAATCCCATAGAGTTTTCCATGTCAATTACCGGATCTAAATCAAAGGAAGATGAGCAAACAGTGAGAGGCTCACTTACATCGATAACTGAAAACATGGGACCAGTTGCCACATAATTAACCCGTGGCAGGGTAGATACCACTTTAGAATCAGGAACATTTAGGGGTGTCATATTATTGGTAGTTGAAACAAGACTAGAGAACGAAAGCTGGTCTACAGTCACAATACTGCCATTGTGAGGGAAAGACATCACGCGAAAGAGTGTCGATACGACAGCTTTCATTGCATAAACATAGTCTCGCCCAAGGAGTAAATTGAAATCCAAGGGACCTCGAACTACCATAAGATCAATACAGACAGTTTTACCTTCCAAGGTAATGGAAAAATTAGGAAGGATCCCTAAAGGTTCACTAATGGTTCTGTTAAAAGCTTTTAGATTCTGCGTAATAGGAGCAAGCTGAGGGGAACCCAAAGCTTTCCAAAAAGTTGAGGATAAAATACTAACAGAGGCACCTTCATCTACCTGAGTACGATGTATGTCCCTACCACCAGCCTTGACAATGATTTGGAAAGGGATGGAGGAAGGAAGACGAGGTTCTGTCAGTCTATTCCAATCAAAGGAAAAGACCTCTGTACTTGGAGGGGGTTCTGTAGAAACAGGTGAAATGCCCCCCAGCGTAGAAGAATCTGATGTAACAAAAAGAACCTGAGCGGTATGAAGTTCACTCTCTAAAGTGAAAGTGGGATCGACCGAATGTGAAATTGAATCGACCACTTGATCAACTAATGGATCATCAACCTGAGTGACATGAGTTTCACTCTCCAATGGAAAAGTGTGATTGACTGTACTTGAAATTAGATCAATCACTCCGTCAGTTGACGGTAAGTTGGGAGAAAGTTTACTGTAACCAGTTGGAAATTCTTGCTGTGGAACAGTAAGGTTTTCCAACAATGTTGAGGCTTCATCCATGTGAGGGCAAATGTGAGTTTGATGACTCCCTTTGCATAACTTACAAGGAAACCTAACTTTACCCTTTTTCCCAGGAACTTGACTATCACTGGTTGATGGATCAATGGAAAGTTGATGAGATTTTTCTGACCATACTTCCAGGACCTTTGGAATACCAGGACAATTGATAAGGAAGTGGTCACCCTTACAAAGCCTGCAAGGGTATTTGGGTTTACGATGCATGTCGGAGTTTTCCTCAACACAACTAACACTTACAGCCGTGGTTGGTTGGTTGACTTCTTTCTTATCTTGCTTCTTCTTCTTCTTCTTCTTCTTCCCTTTCTTCTTCTTCTTAGCCACCTGGTTACTAGCATCGAGGCTTTTACCAAGCGAAGAGGAAGAAATGGAGGAAGAAAAATTAGGCGAAGAAGGTAAAGGGTCAACAGAAGGTTGGTGATGTTGAGATGGTGAACTCTGTTGAGGTGAAGCATTCGGTTGAGGTGGAACAATTGGATCATTTGGGGCCAACGAAGTTGAAAATAACCATATCGGTAAACCTATTGTAAATCCAGGTAATGACAAAGTAGCCATATAAGGAGGACCAACATTTCCAAAGAAAGGAAAAGTACTAGGATCCTCGTTAAGAGGGGTTCCTTGGTCAGTAAATTCCGGAACATTTGCCATTATATCCAACTTCAGTGAATTTTATTAACAATTTAAAGCTAAAATTAACAACTCACAATTCACACCTAAGAATTAAAATTCACAATTCACACCTATGGTCTCTAAAAGTAAAAACAAACAAATTAACACGCACTATCAAATCTAGGAGTCAAACCACACACAAACAGTAACTTTCCGGACCGAAAACACTAGTTGGTGATGAAATCCAACGTCGCAGAGTTCAGTACAGAAATGGCGGTTGGAACAGTTACCCCGACAACCTGCTTAATGAATAGACTGGCACAAGTTCCTCTACTTAACCGTCTCGAGTGAAGAGAACCCCCCAGAAAATCCAAGTGAGTCTAGCCGACGTCTACTCCAGGTACAGTGGGATCTTCCCACCACTGTCACCTCAGGAAGAGTCCTAAAGAATATGGCCACTAAGGTTACCAACTGAGACAAATATACCTGGGGGAACAGTCTACGATCCGATACACATGCAAACTCAATCCCCTTGAAGGCTCCTTAACATAATCCAAGGTTTACCAACAAGTGACCCCAGGCTCCTCGACAATGGTTAATCCGAGGTTTACCGTTTTTAATACGTGAATATCTGGCGTCGTTCCCAATGAGGAAGGATTGATTCCCACACTGGTTCGGACACGATCTCGTGCTTCTCCTTTAAGAGGAGCTTTCCTAGAGTATAAATGCAACAATTGGATTTCTTCCTACTACAAGATATAGCTACTTGTTTGTTTTACTGTCTTGGAGAGTTAATTACTCCCTACTCCAAGACACTAGCCTAAGCTATGTTGGTGTATCAGAGCCCTAGAAAATAAAAATATTACTAGATGAATTTTAGTTAAGCGCTGTGTTATTTAGGCTGTTATTACTCAAAAGGGTAAATGGATATGAAACCAATGGTGTTATGACCCGACTCAAAACTGAATGCAAACGAATATGATAATGTAATCTTTTCAATTCGATGAATCCTAACTAAAGTAAGGAGAGAGTTTCCATTCACTTCCAACAATGCAAAAAATTGATCACTAAGAGAAAATATAACAAATTCTCTAATGCACTAATTTCATCAAGAAAAACTAATGCAAATCAATTCCAAAAAGTTTTTTAATTTTTATTTTTATGTAAATTCAAATCAAAGAAAACTGATCTAAATCTACGATTGATTTTTCAGAATGTAAACTATGCAATTGTAATCTATGCACAATTCACTTGAAAAGTATGCAAATGTAATCTATGCACATTTTTCATTCATATTCTGAAAATGAGAATTCTAATTATGCAAATGTGATCTATGCAAGAGAATTCTCAAACACAAGATGATTCTAATGTAATCTAAGAACCAATCAAGTGCAAGTCGAGAAAATTGGGCGAGAGTTCCAAAGATCAAAAATAAAAACACTCAAATTAAGAATTTCTCAAAAAAGAGACTCAAAATTGATAAAAGCTTAAAGTAGGAATGCCAATGAAATTAACCAAGGAAAGTTTTTTGATAGGGAACAAGCAGGTCTCGGCAATGGCTAAAACCTATAAACAAATTCTAAACTAATAAAAAAGAGAAAAATTTAAAATTTTCAAAATTTTGACAGGGTACGCAGGCAACCTGTTTACACAGGTGCGTCCACGCTCTGTGCACAAAGCAAAAGTGCGTACAGGTACGCACTGTGCTTAACTCAGAGGGTACGTACCTCTCCCAAAACTATGAAAAATAAAAACTAACTCAACATTAAATAAATTCACCCAATCCCACAATCATCAAGTCAAAAACAGAAACAGAAAATACAGTTTCTCTGGTCAAAGTATCAATCAAAAGAGAAATCAATCAAATCCATGGATTCCCCAGCGGAGTCGCCATTTTGTCATGCGGAAAGAGTCAATTTTGCGGACAAAACCGACCTCCCTAGAAAGCAAGGCTTTTCTAGTGACAAACAAAACAATCAAGCACTATCTTTCCCTAAATATGCATTTAGAATAAAAGTAACCAGGTGTTTAAGGCTTACCTCTAGTCCAACGCTGTTTGTAGCAGCCAAGCCTCTCCGATCCAGATGAGCTCCTTCTCCTTGAAGCCTGCATTCACTAACAAGCAAACGATTACATAGCACCTGAATAACTCATATAATAAAACATATTCATCATAAAGACCAAGGAGTTTATGAAACAAATTATATATAACAACTTGTTGACAAAAATGAACTTAATTGTATTAATTGGAAACAAAAGAAACCATTACAACCAGTGCCTTGGTGTTGTGCAGGTCCCTCCCAGGGTCCAGCAAGAGTTCTCCTCTACTTTGATCAGCTCACCCACTTCCAAATGAAGCTAGGAAAGGATTGGAATCTCTCCTCTCAAGCTCTATAAGGGAGTCCTAATTTCAGCAGCATCTACCCTTAGGAATGTTCAGCTTTCAACCTCCTCTCCCTCTAGCCCAATGCCTGTATTTATAATGCTTTGGAGGAAGTTAAACAGGTCCACCATTAATGGGATAAGCCCCTCTTTCAAAGGGATAGCTCCCCTCTTCATGGGATAAGTTCCTCTTTCATTGGGATGCATGAACCATCTGGAGGCGCTCAATCCACGTCAAACCATCTTCTAGAAGGCTCTAGAATCGACCGCAAGTAAGTTTTTTGAAGTAAAACTTGCGCCTTTTGACTTTTACAAGGGTACGCACCCACCCCTTTACAGACAGAGCGTACAAGTACGCAGGTATTATGTACTTGAGGTGCGGGCATGCAGGTAAAAGTAGGAGAAAGTGCATAACTAGAGTTATATTGATTTTTAAAGGCTTTCTCTCTTTTTTGGAGTTTGACATGAGGAGCAGAGGTATAAGACTTGCCAAGGAGGACAGTATGGTTATTGATGGAGCCATACTGACTGCAAATAGTCATGGTGACAAATTTTAGTGTAACACATGTTCTGTTTATTTTTGTTAGTTTTATTTTAAAGTTTACTTTTAGTTTACAAAAACAAGAAAATACAGTTATTCAGAAACCACTTAATGTAACCACATAATGTAACTATTGGAAGTTTGCTAACTGTCCAGTGTTCTCTACAAAACAAAGAAAGGAAATGACTGTTGTAATCTTTTGACCATCATAGAATTGAATGAGGAAAAGGCACAGAAACATTTCTGAAGACAAACGTCTGAATCCATTCATGTTACATCTTTCGCATCTTTCCTACAGAGTACAATTAGTTTATTTTCTTTTCCATAAGCATAATGAAGACAGATAAGTGAATAGTAAGCACCAAAGTGAGGAGAGCACCTAGACAAGCCAGCAACACAAACAAAGCAAGCTTACGAAGGGAACGAGAAAGCTATTACCCAAGAAAACAAGCTACAGGTACAGAAACGAACACATAACCATTTTTTTCCTTTGCAAATTTGTAACAATTGAAACTGCTGTATAAATATAAATATATTTGTCAAAGCAAGCATCCACAGTTCACTGTTCAGAGACCAATACATAAAACAGAGTTGACAAAACTACAAACCACCGCGAGGTCATTACAGGACCGCATTAATACAACCATGGTTACAATAGCAGAGCCATAAACAAAAACATACAAGAAAGCCACAGGCACAGTGAGGCCAGGGCACAGCAAGGCCATAGCCAACCTCAACTAAAGACCCATAAAACCCTACAGTAAAACCCTTAACCAGTCAATAGGAAAATACTAAGGAGCGACCCTACCCGGTTCAGGCATAGGCAATAAGGTGAGAGGACGACGAACAAGCCATCGCTCACTTGCATTGGCCAACAGGCAGGCCATTAGCAACGAAGAACAAAACCACAGCTACAGTTACAAAACACAACCAGAAACAGAGGAAAGGGTTATGAGAAACTCACCGAGGGAGAGTCGAGCCCGTGCAAGCCAGAAGAGAAGCCACGGAACTAAGGTTGTAGTCACAGAGTTGCTCGCTGCCACAAGGAGAACAGATTGTCAGTGATGGAGGAAAAATGAAATAGATAAGACCAACATGGAGGGAGGACATACCTTTTGGACGACCGCCGAGTGAGAGCGAAAGCCGAGCCACTCCACAACCACAACCTGTGTTAAAACAAAACCAGACAAATAGTCAAACTGTGAAGCAAGCGCATGGGGGACAGTCATGTAAACCAAAGCTGCAACTGAAAACACAACTAGAGCTGAGCGAAATTGACAACAGAGACCGATACCAAGGGTTCCAAACCTGGGTCTCGAAACCAAGCATGGAACAGGGAGCATAGACATCATCTGTAGGTGGAAACCCTCACCAAGTTGCAAGCCAGGCACAGTGGAAACGAAACCCCAGCAAAGAGACAGAGCAAACCCTCATTTCACGAAACCATAGACCTCACAAGAAACACAATGACACAACAAATGGAATGAACAATTCAGGGTTTCGGAGGATAGTAAGAGCGGGAAGGAACGAGGCCCAAGGCCAGGACACATGTCCTCGTCACAATAAAACAACAGTACAATATCATTAAAGTCAACCAACCACTGCGTTAATAAAATCCAATCAATAGTTTATCATTAACCTGGAGGTATGAAGGGTTGGACCCATCATGTTTTGACTCGGTCCAGTTTAAGATCCAATCTAGGGATGGATTTTGAGTATGGGTTGTTGATTTGAAATGGATTACTATATAATTTGTCATCCTGATTATTACTTTTTAAGTGAAGGATTTAGATTGATCCTAAAATTTATAAAGCAGGGCAAAAATTAAAACTATTCATTTGAGGCCCAAAAAATGCATTTTTGGGGTCAAAATCATCCTTGTCTTAGCATTGGCTCCAACGGTAGTGCACATTAAGAGTTTCAAACCAGTTATCATGAATAGAAAATATAGTTTAGATGGGAGAGGTATGACCTCCATAGGTTGACGTATGGATATGACCATCATAATACAAAGTGGATGTCATGCCTTTTTTCATTACTTAGAAACATGGATCTAGTCACCTTTAGACTTTGAAGAAGATTCTAGAGGATCTAAAATTGATCCTCACCTTTTTTATTCATCCTTGAGCTCCTAGCTATGATTTGGTCGTCTTAATTTTCCACCATGAGGTCTTGGTTAGTGGTAGAATTGTTAGGTCACTGGTTTGTATGAACTTCGAACTATGGTAGCGTGACTAATTCTATTATAGAGAAGTTAACCAACAAGTCTAAAAATGTTGGCATTGCATGTGCAGGTGAAAGCAGTACAAGGTCCCATAGTTGAGGACAGACCCAATTTTGAGACCACTTTCAAACTTTTTCATGGTCATGATGGCATGGTTCCACTTTTTGGAAAACGATCATTAGACATTTTTTAGTCATTGTCTGATGCAAAAAATAGTGCAAGTGCAAAGTATTATCCATTTGTAGCATGAACAACAACTATTAGCCTATCAACATTTGGGCGTAGTGACCTTTCTTTTTCTATTTTTTCATGGAGAAGCATAAACACAATAAAAAAACTAAAAGAGAGGAGAGACAAATGAAAAGAATAGGTTAGACCCATCAGAGGAGGTAACTTCAACATATTAGATTTTATTTTATGTGGGGTTAGGGTGTTTATCTAATAGTTTAGAAGTCAAAATCATTTCCTCTTGTAATTTTTTAATTGGAAATTTTCGCAATTATCTGTTTTCGTTGTGGATACTAATTTGAATCTATAGTTCATGATTATAATACATCTATATTTTATCTACACATTCGAAACCAATAAATTTTTATAATAGCATCACGTACTAGAAAGATTGATTGCAGTTGCATACTATTGTGTAACAACCCCTAGTTGATTTTCTATGTAAATAAAAAATAAGACCGAGATCATGGGACATGTATTCCAAGCTGAATATTGGGAAAAACATAGTGATGACTATCACTGGTGATTAATTTATGGCTATGAAAATCCGCAAAGGCAAAGTGGCAATAATTCACATTTTATTTATGAAAATAAAAGAAAACAGGAGAAAAGGGAGATGAAGGGTCACATATTTTCATCATAGGGAAATTAAAGGAAAAATGAAGAAAAATGAAGAAAAAAGAGACCTTAATGATAAAAAGGCTTTTGAGGATCAGTTCACAACTTTTGTTAGTTAAGATATTGTTAGTTCAGTTTTGGATCTCTCTTTTATTCTCTCATTCTCTCATACTTTTGCACACTTAGATAAATCTTGGATCATTCTTGAAGCACGTTGGCATACATTGGATGAAGAGAAAGAAGGAAAAGGAAAGAAGGAAGCGTAAGGGAATAGATGGATCAACTACTCCATCTATATTTCTTTGTAGGTAAATGATTGCATGTGTGATTTCCTTATTTAATTATGGATGCATGGTATATACATGTAACTATCTGGTTATATGTTGTTAATGGCAAGGAGGATTTTCTAGATTGACAGTTGTTTTAGCCTTGTCTTACCATTTCCTAGATAGAAATGGCAATGTAGGTTTTTCCACTTGTTTTTATGATTGGTGCTCTTGATTCCTTATGGTTGTGGGTTGAAACAAACGTTATGGAAGCCATGGAATAACTTGGCTTGAGTTACTAGTCATAGAGCCTAGGTTGGGTAAAGCAATATGAAGCCCTTGGTGAGTTGAGTTACTAGTCCTTAGAGTCGGGTTGGAGAACTACTCTTGAGCCCTGGAAGGTTGTGGGTTTAATTACTATTTCCTGGAGCCATGTATAACTTGGTTAGAGACTGATCTGGTCAGTGCTAGTGATGTCTAAATGTGAGGTGGAGCGATTGGTTGAGGGTTGAGGCGATTTTCCTCTAGAGACCCTGGTTTGGTTTTGTCTGGTTTATTCCCTGAGATCCCATATTCATGCTTGGAATATGGTGCGGGGGTGATTGGCTGAAAGAGAGATTTAGTTCATCCCAATCTATGGTTGGGTGGTATGTGGAAGTCCTTGACTTGGTTGGTATTTTCTTATGTTAATATGAGATATTTCCATATTATTATCTATGAGCATTTGTAGTATTACATTTACTGTATTATGGCTGAGTTTCCATTGTTTCAACGCTGGTTATTTTTCGGTTATATGGTGGTTATATGATGTGTATCATTTATGTCTCTTATCATGAATTGTTTAATTGTTAATATATTGGTGAATGTATGGACTAATAAGTGTTCTTAAAGCTATGTGTAGAGGGCATAGATCCTTCTTGGTGATTCTCATATGAATCTTAGACTATTATGACTAGATATGCATTCATGACCTATAGCTTCTATGTTTGCCATGTGTTTGATGAAATTCCTAGTGTATTCTAGGTAGTCTAGGTCAAGTTCTCGATTTTAGTTTGAATGTTTAGCTTTTTCCTCGTGTCAATAATGATTTTGGAAAGTATCAGATGGTTCTAGGAAGTGTTTTGGAGGTCGCCTTGCAATTGTGGCGGACCGTACCCTCTAAACTGATGATTTTGGGCTATAACCGCATGGAAGCAATGTCATGTGCATGGTTGGAGCCCTATAACCGCACCCTTACCTTGTTGTGTATGAAATTGGGGATTAGTATGTGAGAAACATAGCCCCAACTCAGGGTTTGATCCCCTGGGGTGGTCCTTTGGTCCCTGACTTTTTTGTAACCTTAAGATATGTTTGTGAGAATTTAGTTATCGACTCCACTTTCACAACGGAAGCTTGGAGGTCGGGTCATGTCATAGTAACTATTCATCTCATGTTTACCCTGACAGGTTGCTGAAATTTGGTAAATGTGGGAGAGGGTGGTTACAAGGTGGTATTATAGCTTCCAAGTTCAAACACTTGGAATAGATGGGCATAATGTCTTTGGCATGCATGCACGTTAGTTTTCTATGTGTTTGTTATGCATGCATTATGATGGTCATTGTTGCAGTTTTGTGTCATCATGTAGAGGTTGATGATGTTGGTATGCTAAGATGACTGATATGTTTAGTTGGTTACATATATATCTATTGTGCTACTCTAGATTAACTGTGAAGATGAGATAGCCACCCCTGAACTTCACTGAGGTATGTTGATTCTGTTTATATTTGGTTTATCTGACATGGTATGTTTGCACGACGTAGAATATCAGTGATGACAAGAAAAATGGTGGATTATAGTTCACGTGAATCTGTATAGATCATATGAGCAACACAGAGATGAGTATGTAGGTTCTAACCCTCTATAGAATTTACCTGCAACTGAATTCTATATATATATATATATATATATATATATATATATATATATATATATACAATGGTGAGAAAAACAAAACAAATACATGGAGATTTTCCCCTGGATCCCAAAGCCGAGACTACTAGTTTGATTTTTCATTATGTTCCTTTAATTGTTAAAATACATATATATACATGTTGAAGAATTCATATATCCCAATCCATTAACTCTGGATTAGAACATAACCATAGTTCCCTTGACAAGATCTACAAATTACCATGGGTAGAAAACCATCATGCCCAAAACCATGTGTGAAACACATGCACAAAGCCATAGGTACTTATGCCCACCTAATATAGGGCCCAAAAAATATTTCCTGAAGGTCATGGAAAGCATATAACACACACCCAACAAAGTAATCTTGTAACATATAAGAAGATTGTTTGAGAAGTTTAAAGGCATAGATTAGGATTTCCAAGGTTGATAATGACCAAATAATTCAGTCACAAGAAAGACTTGCCATAGCACAAGAAAAATAAGTAGACATCAATGCAGTGATCCTTCAAAGTTTGTCAAATTTTTAGTGATGGAACCAACCATGGATTAGTTATGGACAAGAGGAAAGGACTAATGAGGCATATGGTAGCATGTCTCGTGGAGGGCATTGGTCGGAAAGAGATGGCACATTCAGAGATGGCACATTCTTGGATACACCTGAAAGGAGAGGCAATGGTTACAAGTTCTATTCTAGTTTTGGTTTAGACATGTATCATGGTCATCATCACTATCATCCTTACAGGAGGAGTGAGAGGGGATATTTATCGAATGAGTTCAAGAAAGCCAAGCCTTGTACATTTGATGGAGATTTGAAGAAGCTGAAAGATGCAGAAGCATGGTTACTTGGGATGAAGGTTTTCTTCGAGTTGCATGATTATACAAACAATATGAAAGTGAGGGTAGCCATTTTCAATCTTGAAGGGAAAGAAGACATCTAGTGTGAATATGTGAAGTGAGCTAGAGGTATCAAGACAGAAGAATTGAGTTGGCATGTGTTCAAGAGGATTTTCAGGAAGAAACATTTGTCAGAGAGATACTATGATGGTAAGGCTAAGGAATTCTACAAGTTGAATATGGGATATATGACGGACAAAGAGTATACAACTAAGTTTTTGGAGTTTTCAAGTTATGTACCATATCTTAAGGATGAGAAGACAAAGGTTCAAAGATTTCTTAGTGGATTTTCTTTAGCACTTAAAGATCGAATATAGTATGACGAGCCTAGGACATTGGAGGAAGTAATTGGGAAGATGAAGCATTGTTATGAGTAGTTTAATCATAAGTCGTATTCTAAGCAGGGTTGGAAAGGTAATGACAAGACTAAGGGAAAGGGGGTTAAGAATCAAGGAAGACCTCAAGATGTAGATAACAAAGAGAACATAATGGCGTACACGAAATTAATTGTAGTTGACAGAGGACGAGGATTTAAATCTGAGGAGTAGAATAAGGGTGATGGAAGGAATCCATTACAGTGTTGAACTTGTGGAAAGGATCATTGTAAGAGATATTGTCCACAACATTAGGGTGGCAGATCAAATATTTACAGTGCTCAGGAGGCACAAATAATTGGGGATGTTGGAGAAATTATTCCTCGGATTTATACAGCATTTGATCATAGGCAAGCTGATCATGAGAAATATATTATCGAGATGGAAGGTAATCTTTGTGATCAATTTTTTTTCTATTTTTATTCACCCTAGATTTAACTATAGTTATACCAATCCCAACTTGGTTGATAAGTGTTTCTTGAATAAATAAGTGCATGCAGAATCTTTTTTAGTGCAGTTGGCTACACGTACTAAGAAAAGAGTTCATCATTTGGTCAGATCTTATGCATTTGTGCTAAATAGTATGTATACATCAACACATCTAAATGTTCTTTTGTTTGGATTATATAGTATATTGTTGGGTATGGATTCGTTGTAAATTCACAAGACTAAGATAGATTGTTATGATAAGGCTACTGAGTGCTTGGATGATGATGGAGAGAAGAGAATCTTGAAGGGAAATAAGAATCCTGCATTAGTGAGAATGGTTACAAATATGCAGGAAAAATGTAGTAGTAGGAAAGGGTGTGCATTGTTTGCAGTGCATGTTTCCAGTGAAAAAGATAAGGATGTTGAGGATGCTGAAGCAATGAAGAGGTATCAAGTTTTGCAGCAATTTTAGGATGTATTTCCAACACAGATTTCATAGTTACTTCCTCATAGGGAAGTGGAATTTTCTATTGAGTTGATTTCGAGAGAAACAAAAACATCAAATACATCATACAGGATGAGAACTTCAAAGTTAGTAGAATTGAAGTTGTAGTTGAAGTAAATGGTTGACAAGGGAAACATAAGGCCAAGTGTGTCACCTTGGCGTGCACCAATGTTGTTTGTGAAGAAGAAGGATATTACTCTTAGGTTATGTACTGATTACAGGTAGTTGAAAAAGGTGGCGATCAAGAATAGTTACTCATTACCATGGATTGATGACTTGTTTGATTAGTTGAAGGAAGTAGAAGTGTTGTCGAAGATTGATTTGAGATCAGGGTATAATTAAGTATGCATCAAAGAAGAGGACATTTATAAGGCTTCTTTCTAGACCAGGTATGATCAATATGAGTTTGTTTTAGTTCCTTTGGTTTGACTAATTCTCCAACTTCTTTCATGTGTTTTATGAATAATGTGTTGAGTCCTTATCTAGACAAGTTTGTGATAGTATTCATTGACCTTATATAGGTATATTTTATGAATGAGGAAGAGAATGTAGAACATCTAGAAGTAATCTTAATATTATTGAGAGAGCATAATTTGTATGCCAAGCTTAATAAGTGAAGTTTCTTTCAAAAAAAAAATCATTAATTGGGGCATGATGTTTCCCATGAAGGTATAGAAGTGGACCTAGAAAAGATCAAAGCTATTATGGAGTGGGAAACTTTAGGAATGTGGATGAAGTTAGATCATTCATGGGAATAGAAGATTATTATAGGTGGTTCATCAAGAACTTCTCATGGATTTCCTATCCTATTACGTCATTGCAGAGGAAAGCAAAGAATTTTGAATGGACAAAGGAATGTGCAACTAATTTTGAGTAGTTGAAGCAGTTGCTTACAAATTCTTTGGTCTTGAAGATTGTATATCTAGAAAAAGAGTTCTTTGTATGTACAAATGCTTGCAAGAGAGTACTTGATGGAGTCTTAATGCAAGAAGGATAGGCAATTTTCTATGAATCAAGGAAGTTGAATGAGCACGAGAAAAACTACGTGACACATGGGCTTGAGTTGGCAACTATCATTCATGCATTGAAGATGTGGAGAAATTATCTTCTTGCGAGGAGGTTCATTTTGATGAGTTATCACAGTGTGTTGAGGTAATATTTAACCAACCTAATATGAATGCCAGGAAAGCAAGGTAGTTATCTACTCTCAGAGATTTTGATTTCAAGATTAGGTACATTAGTGGTAAGGAGAATAGAGTTGCATATGCTCTTAGCAGAAGTTTGCAAGTAAATCACATTGCAGCTATGAGTTCATATGGTACATATTTTCCAGAGTGAATATTGTAGGAAAGGTAGAAGGACAACAGGTACCAACAACTTAAGTACAGGTTACAGTAGCAGAGTACAGGTGATTAGGATGTGGATTATCATCTCATAATAGATGGTTTAGTCATATTTAGGGACAAGATTCGTATCAAACAAAAATGAACTCAAGAAGCTTATCTTGAGGGAATTTCATGTTAAGTCGTATTTAAGTCACTCAGGATATCAGAAGACACTGACAGTGGTGAAAAAATTCTATCTTTGGTCGAACATGAATAAAGAGGTGGTCATGTTTGTTGTGAGACATTTAGATTTTTAGAAGGTAAAAGCAGAGTTTAAGCATATAGGTGGTTGATTGCAGTCGATTCTAATTCTATAATGGACATGAGATGTCATTTCCATGGAATTCATTACATGTTTTCTAAGGAAATTGAAGCAACATGACTCCATTATGGTTGTGGTTGATAGGTTACCTAAGGTAGTTCATTTCATTGTGGTTAAGTTTACTAATTTAGTTAGTGACATGGCTCATATTTTCATTAGAAATATAGTGAAGTTGCATAGTGTTCCTAAGAATATTGTATTCAATAGAGATGCCAAGTTCACTTCCAGTTTTTGGAAAGAGTTGTTTGCAGGTTTGGGGATAATGTTAGCCTTTAGTATAGCTTATCATTCATAGATGGATGAACATACCGAGAGGGTTAACAAGATTCTTCAGGACATATTGAGGATGGATGTCATGGATCAACAATGGAAGTGGAAAGAGTATCTTCCACTAGTAGAGTTTTCATATAATAATGGGTATCATGAATCCTTGAAGATGAGTCCATTTGAGGCACTTTATAGGTGGAGTTGGAATAATCCTATAAGCTGGAGTGATCCACTAAATAAGGTATTGATTGAACCATATATGTTGGTAGAAATGGAATAGGAAATTTAGGTTATTAAAAGGAATTTAAAAGCAGCACAAGACATGAAGAAGAGTTATCCAAATCAACATAAGGCATTTAAGGATTTTCAGGTTGGGGAACATGTGTACTTGCGCATCAAGCCAAAGAGGATTTCCTTGAGGATTTGGTCATGTATGAAGTTTGCACCTCGATATTGCGGGCCTTTAGATATCCTTGAGAGGTTTAGACTAGTGGCCGGCAAACTTGCACTGCCTCTGATAGTGAAAGTCCATGATGTTTTCCATGTTTCATTGCTTAAGAAGTATGTCCAGGATGTTAATTATTTGATTGATTGGTTTGTATTGCAGGTGGAACCAGATGGAGAATTCCATCCAAAACCACAATGCATATTACAACATAAACAACTCATGCTCTAGAACCAAGCAATCGAGAAGGTTAAAGTGTAGTGGAAGCACTTTTGGCTCGATGAATCTACATGTGAGATTGATGATCAGATGCGGGATATGTATCCTTGTCTATTTATCAATTGAGTGGATTCATTCTGGTATATGTGCTTTATGTTGTGTTGGTTATATGTATATGCATATGTATGTTGTAAATACCACATTGAGCTATGTTATAAAGCTCCAATAAGTATTATGGTGCTCATGTTATGATGGTCATGGTCTCAGTAGTATGATATGATTTAAATGTTGCATCGATATGTGTTATAAAGATCCATGGACAACTTGTGTTTTGTTTGTTTATAGGTGTCATTGAACACCAAGGACGGTGTTCCCCTAAGGGGGAGGGGCTTGTAACAACCATTGGTTGATTTTTTATGTAAAAAAAAAATAAGACCAAGGTCATGGGACATGTATGCCAAGCTATTGGGAAAAACATAGTGATGGATATCATTGGTAATTAATTTATGGCTATGTAAATTGGAAAAGGAATTTCCAAGGGAAAAGTAGCAATAATCGACATTTTATTTATGAAAATAAAGGAAAATAGGAGAAAAGGCTTGTGAGGATGAGTTCAGATATTTTGTGGTTAAGATTTGTCAATTGAGTTTTGGATATCTCTTCAATTATTTCATTCTCTCACACTTTTTCACACTTAGAGAAATCTTGGATCATTCTTGGAGCACTTTGGCAGACATTGGATTTGGAGAAAGAAGGAAAAGGAAAGCAGGAAAGTGAAAGGGAACAAGTGTATCAACATTTATAGTTGGATTTCTTTGCAGGTAATAGATTAATTGTGTTATTCCCTTGCTGATTTATGGATGCATGGTATATGCATGTGATTATCTAGTTATCTGTTGTCATTGTGATGGAGGGTTTCCTGTATTGACAATGGTTTTAGCCTTGCCTTTCCATTTCCTAGATAGCCACGGTGCTGTCGGTTTTTCCACTTATTTCTTTTCTAATTGGTGCTCATGATTTCTTATGGTTGTGGGTAGGAACAAATGCTCAGGTAGCCCTGGAGAAACTTGGGTTGAGTTACGACTCCTGGAGCCTAGGTTGGGGAAAATGCTCTAGAGACCTTAGTGCATAGAGTTACCAGTCCCTTGAGCTGGGTTAGACAAATTCTTTGGAGCCCTGGAAGGTTGTGGGTTGAGTTACTAGTTCCTAGAGCCTTAGATAGCTTGGATAGAGACTGATTTGGTTGGTGCTAGTGGTGTACAACCGTGAGGTGGAATCACTGGTTGAGGGTTGAGGGGGTTGGCCTCTAGAATCCCTGGAATGATTTTGTTTGTTTTATACCATGAGATCCCACATTTATGCTTGGACTATGGCATGGGGCTGATTTATTGAAGGAGAGATGTGGTTTAACCGAATATATGGTTGGGTGGTACATGGATGTCCCTGACTTGGTTGGTATTTTTCTATGTTAATATGAGACATTTCCTTATTGTGATATATGACCATTTTTAGTATTACATTTATCATAGTATTTATCATTTTTCATGGTTTCTATGGTGGTTATTTTCTTGTTATATGTTTATTATATGATGTGTACAATCTATGGCTCTTGTCATGAATTGTTTAATTATTGATGATTAATGAATTTATGGAATAATAATTGTTTGTGTAGCTATGTGGAGAGGGTATAGATCCTTCTTGGTGATTCTTATATGAATCTTAGGCTATTATGATTAGATATGCATTCATGACCTATAGCTTTTATGTTTTCCATGTGTTTAACAAAATGTCTAGTGTGTTTTAGGAAATCTAGGTTAAGTTCTTGATTATATTTTGGATGTTTAGATGTTTCCTCATGTTAATAATGATTCTATAAAGTTTGAAACAATTCTAGGAAGTGGTGTGGAGGTTGGTCTGGAATTGTGGCTCAGATCTCGGGACCACACCCTCTGAACTAAAGATTTTGGGCTATAACCCCATGGAATTAATGTCATGATTGTGGTTGGAGCCCTATAACTACACCCTTGTTGTGAATGTGGTCAGGGCTTAGTATGTGAGAAAATATGCCCCAACTCAGGGTCTAGTCATTTGGGTAGTTAGTCAGCTCCTATACACATTGAGAAATCTAAGGCAGTTAGATAGGTCTCCTTTTAAATTGATTTCTCTAACAATGGAAGGTTCTTGTGATATCATTTTAGATCTTATTTTATAAAATTAGGTTCTTATCATCAAGAAAAATTCCAAACAATAAATATCACAACACAGAACATAAATGTAGGTGCTCAGCCAAGGAAAAACCTTGAAGGAGGGGAAAACATAGTCGAGAACTCTTTCTTTAGTAGATTCAAATCACAGTGAGATAACCAAGACTCTTTTGAATAAAACATAAATTCCTTTCACCAAGTCAACTTCTTTCCTCAAAGACAACATGATTTTGATTGTCCAAGATTTTCGTTCTGCACTTATATTGTTGAACGTATTCTGAACCCTCGGCCCTCTTGTTGCATTAAGAAAAAAAATATCTATCATCTTCAAGTATCCTTCTCTTCCTTCATTGTTCTGGTTTCTTCATTAATATGAAAAAGACCTTCTATTTTCCTTTTCGCACTTCCTTGATGACATCTGAATTGCATATTGATTGATAGCTAAAGAAGTTGAATACCCTTTACTATATATAGTGGTTTGAGCACCCATTAATAGGCCGACTTGTAAACTAATGAAGAGGATGACTAGTAAATTGATGAAGAGGCCAACATAATTATATTGAGGCCGAATTGAGAGGAAGTTGAATTGGTGGAGGATAGACACAAAAATAATTTTTCTTTCTTGACTTTAATGAGCCTAAGAAGGGTGTCTTACACAAATGATTTTGACTTTGACTCAACAGAAATCCTAGAGAACTCAAAGGGTGTTATGAACTATTGACCATTGACCCAAGCATTAAACCAATGCTTTAATATGTTAATTTAATAATAATAATTTTTTTTTTGAAAAATATATTACATTATGACTTTAGTACAATTATGAAGACCAACACTAGTTAAAATTTTCAAAGCTCTCTCTTAACTAGGGTGGTATTCATAAGTACATGGAATATCTCAGAATGAACTACAAAGAGTTGTAACACACTCGGTGTTAAGGACTAGATACCTGACGAGGGTAATCTACCCGAGTGGGACTAAGATGGACTCAAGCTTTCAGCTAGTTTAGGTACCATCAAGCTTACTTACTAACCGTCAACCCAGGGATCTAGGTGCGTATTAAAGGTCAGAGCTCCAATACCAACACCACCCTCCCTCTTTGGGATATAGACATAAACACAAAGGTCAGACAAATGTCCTCCCAAAACTCCACCATTATATTTTTCAACTTTCCCTATCAAACTAGATATATCCATTTGTCCAAGCATGCTTCCAGAGTGTTCAATATTCTTGTGGAGAGATTTTACCAGTACAAACACAAGCCCCAATCAATAATAAATTTTCAAATATACAAGTAAGCATTAACCTTCGGGGTCCTTAATTATTCGGATGTTGCTAATATCATCATCAATTTATCCATATTCAATTTGTCAAAAGCTTTCTTCTTCTTTAATTTATTTAGGAGCACCAATTCATTCTCCAATTTCTTCTTCAATGTATCTATCATGACTATCATAATATGCCTTCCCTCTCAACTAGGGAGATATACATTTTCTTTTATCCAGGCTCCCTCTTAACTTAGGGATAACATCGTAGTACTTTTCAAGGCTTTCATCTTGATGTATAAATTCCTTCATTATTCTTGAACATCTTCATCATCTCAAAGATTATGTACCTGCAAAACGTTAATAACGAGTAGAACCAAAGTGGTAGCATAAAATTAACTATATCAAAATCATATCATTATAATGGAAGAATCAAAACATAAGCTTATTTAGGTTCATAGTCAGCAAAGGTTACATCTTTTTATACTTTATATTTCAAAACATTGCTAGGGTTTAGAATTTATTTTCAAAACATAAATGTTTAGATATCAACAAAATAAGTGTACTATGCATCTAGGACTTCAAAAATACTATCAGAATGATAGTTTCTACTGGGATTTATTGCAAACCCTAGATTTAAAGCTCAAATGTAATATCATCATGTCTTAGACACAAACATATGCATATCTAGGGTTTCATCAACTTATTAAAACATAGTTTTGTAAATCGTAGACACAAACATCAATACATCAAAATTAACAATTTCAAATGAGCTAAGGTATTGATTATGTGGAAGAACACACCTTGGGATTCATTCCAAGGGTCTTTCTCATAAACCCTAATTCACCAAACACTAAAAATCTTGGGTTTTTTTCTTATTATCATAAAACCCTATGTTATCAAAATCTTAATGATCTAATGTCTCGGTGTATAACAAGGATAACAAAAGCAAACCCTAAAAGACTAGGATTTTTCCATAACAAGACCAAAACCCTCAACATTTTAGGAATATACATTTTCTTTATTACATTTTTATTAACAACCCTAATAGGAATAGGGTTTCAATATTATTGTCAACATATCCTAAGTAGGGATATAATTTCATTATACAAACCCTAAGTATACTAGGGTTTCATCGACATACCCTTAAGTTAGGGTTTTATAGTGAACCTTAAGAGTTAGGGTTTGACAAGAATGATCAGATGATAATATAATGAGGGTAGATTTAATATAATTATTAATCACCCTTAACAAGAATCTTTAAGATTGGAAATCCTAGACATGAAGCAGTTATTAATATAGAAAAAAATTCAAAATAACTTCTTGTAATATGAAGAATAATTTACTATAAATATTTATACACACCTTCAGTTACTTCTTTTACAAACCTTGTAGTGATTCCCATTGAATAGTTCATTTTTGCATAAATTCAACATTTCCTTTATGTACCTACAATATTTTCTTGAAAATTATACAAGTACAAGAACAAGATAACGCACTAGAGAATTCGTGAAATCTTTCAAGGGGATTTCCATTGATCCTAGACTTCCTATAGACAAATACTATGGATTCTAAATATACTAGAATTTACAAAAAAAAATAACATTTAAAAGGTTACAAATCTTAGGATGAGATTTAAAAACCCTAGTTGAGTCAAACCTTATAAGAAAAATGACTATACATACCTCATTTTAGCATTTACCTTAATCGTTTTAGTAGAGATCAGACTCTTTAGTTAGCCAAGTACCAAAGGTGCTTCAATTCTTTTTCCAAATAAATTCCTTAAAATGGTTTATGTAGCTATTGATCTCATATAAGAATGAGAATCATCTTAAATTTTGGAGTATATAGATCTTAGATCATTGTTTTGAAACAACACTTTGCATCTAGTTAAGAAAACCATAAAGGCAGAAACATTTTCTTTAGTTGATAATTACTTGTGATATCTTTGAATTCTTTGTATCTTTCTTATGTTCTTGTTTTATCTTAGTTCATCAAGCAATTATCAAAACCAAAAACACAAATATCATTGAAACCAGATATAGGCACTCAATCAAGACTAAATCCCCTATATAGGGGAAAACCCAGTCAGGAAATCTTCCTTTAGTAATTCAAATTGAGATGGGTTAAGACCCTAGACCAATAGACCTTCCTCCTCCACCAAGTCAACCTTCCAAGATGATACAATAGTCTCTTATTATCTAGCAGCTTCATTCCAACAATAATCCAACAATTTGACCTTCGAGTTGCGAAATTTCAATGCCCTGCAGTAGAATTTCGACGTCCCAATTACTATAGAATTTAAACCTCCTTGCAGCAGATGTATGGCTCACATGTGAGAGAGAAATAGAAAATTTTGAATTTTATGCCTAAGAGAGTACTCCTTCTTCATTATCCTTCTCCTTCTTCTCCCTTGAATTTGGCACTTTTTCTTGGCCCAGTAATTATAGATAGAACTTGTGGAGAGTGTGTGTCAAATGAGGTTGAGTTGTTACCTTTATACAATGATCCTGCTTCCCAGTTTTAGGACTACCTGTCCATTCTTGAGGTCAAATTGGTGGAGGAGGCCTATAAAACTTATTTAATATAAAATAAATTTATTTCTTAACAAATAATTCCAAAGAAGGGTTTATTACATTATGACATGGATAAGGACACTTGACATAAACCCTAGAAGCCTACAATGGAGGCTTTGACCTAAAAACAATTGAACCAAGCATGAAACCCATTCTTTAATGAGTCAATTTTATTAATAATAAAATTTATTTTCCTTTCTTTTGATAAATATATTTCATCATGACTCAAGTACACTTATGAATAATGACACCAGTTACATTCTTCAACACTCCCTCTTACTTATGGAGGTATTCATAATTACCTATATATAAAGGTACATGGAAGATCTCCAAAATTAACTACGAAGAGTTCTGACACACTTAGTGCCTTAGACTAGATACCTGACCAGATTTATGCATCCAGGTGGGACTAAGATGGACACAAGCTTTCAGCTAGTTTAGGTACCATCAATCTTACTTTCTAACCATCAACCTAGGGATCTAGATGCATATCCAAGGCCAGATCTCCATGACCAATGTCACCCTCCCTCTTTGAGACCTATACAACAACACATAGGCTGACCATATGTTCTCCCAAGAATCTTCCATTCGATGCTCCAACTCTCCCTAATAAACTAGATATATGCACTTATTCAAGCATGCTTCCAGTGTTTTCAACCTTTTTATGGAGATATTTTACTTGTACAAACCCCAATCAGCAATAAAATTTCAAATATACATACAAGTAAAGACAAACCTTTGATGTCCTCATTCATTTAGATGTTTCTTTCATCATCAAGTTACACATATGCAATTTATCGGAAGCTTTCTTCTTCTTTCAGTTCTTCAACAACACCAATTATATTGTAGATCTATTTCTTCTACAAGGTATCCTTCATAATATTCCCTCCCTCTCAACTTAGGGAGATTTGAGAAACTTTTATGTCTTCATTCCTTCTACGAAGGTCATATTCCTTCATTAGGTTTATCATATTCAAGATCATATTCCTGCAAATACTTTAATATCACGTATTACCAAATATAAATATACAAAAGTATGAAGTTAGCTATACCAAAAATCGAAACATTCAAACATTCAAACTTTAGAAATATGATAACTAAACCTTGTCAGGTTCTTAATCAACAGGAGAAACATACTTTAATTTTATTTCTAGGATTATTGACAATAACCATAGATGATATTATTAATACTTAAAGCAACTCAATCAAACACTTACACGTGAAAACCCTAGATTCCATCTTTGTGACTCAAAGCGTTAGATATATAATCAAATAATAATTCTACTATGCATGTTAGAATCTACTAGGGCTTGTTGCAAATCCTATACTTTCATCATCAAAACTAAAACATATTAATAATATCATCAATTCCTAAAATATCAATCTTTACTATGGCATTGTTATAAACTCTAAAACATGAGAAACAAAAAATAGGTCATCATACTCGCATATACATATCTAGGATTTTGTAATCATGTACTAGCATATCACAACAATATCTACTAGGTAAAATCAAGACACATATATGACTAAGAGTTAGATACATAAGATGTTTGATAAGTTCAGGGTTTCAATCAGACAGATGAATACACACCTAATATTTCATCCCTTGAATCTCACTATAGACATCATAGGGATTTTGCTCATAAACCCTAATTTACCAAACCCTAAAGGTCTAGGATTATAGTATATTAAAAGAAAGCCATAAAGAGCTAGGGTTTCTATACCAAAACTATAAACATCAAGAAAATAGGATTTGTAGACTTCATCATCAAACCTAAGTAGACTAGGGTTTCATAACGAATATTGACACACCCTTAGGATAGGTTTTTATAAAGAACCTTTTAGCGTTCCATAAGAATGATAATGTAATGAGGGTAGATTTGATATAATGGTTAATCACCGTAACAACAATCTTATTACGATTCAAAACCCTATGCATGAAAATATTATTAAAGTAAAGAAAATTTAAAAGAGAATGAACATACCTTTTATATGAATAGAACTTTGTAACAAATATTAGAGGCTAATACCTACCTTGAGTTGTTTCTTAACAAACCTTATAGGGAATTAATTCTCAATGAACTTCCAAAACTTATTTCATGCTTCAAGTTTATCCTTTGAGGTCTCCACCATATCCTTTGTGCATATTTCAAGTGTTTCCTACCTAGGAATGTCATAAAGAACAAGTTATTAACATATAATACAAACAAACCTTAATGTGAGGAAGAAACGAAATATGAAAAGATTAAAGAAGGAACACGATACTTATCTTTTGGTAAATGATGGAGGCTCTGTCTTAACCCAATGTTTGATGGATACCTACAACTTATAAAATAATTCAAAATTGTCTTAACACCACATGTTAGATCTACATATTTTAGAAACAAAAACATAAAGGAAATTCAAAACTTAGAATAGAAGACCAATGGAGGATATGTGAAAGGGAGGACTTATTAGCATAAGTCCTTGACTTTTGATTCTTCTTCAATGTTTTTCTTCTTATATGGAGCTTCATTGGTGACATTTTCTTGATCCCTATCTCTCTTCTTATTTCTTGGATTCTTAGGACAATGACTCTTGTAATGACCCATCTTGTGGTAATTGTAGCATTCGACTTTGGATAGGTCCATTTTCTTCTTTGGTCCTTTGAAATTCTTGAAGGTTCCCTTATTCTTTCGATGAGAATAATATACATTCGAGGTGTTTTCTTCTTCATCCTCCTTATTGTTGTTTCCTAATGATATTCTGGATTCTTCTTGACAACAAGCATTCCACATTTGTTGAAATGTTGAAGGATCCTTCCAACTATTAAGTCTTGATTCAAAGTAACTCTAGGATTTTGGTAGTCCTAGAAGGGCAGTAATTACAAACTACATTTCTCGGACAAATTCATCTATTAATTGGAGTTCATCTCTGATTCTAGATATTATTATAAACTATCATGAAACATTACCATCATTTGTCATATTAACAGCGATTGTTTCATTCTCAAGGGTTGTTATTTGACCAATGTTCTTGATTGTGAATAACTTGGAGAGAGCCTCATATATTTATTGCGGAAAATTTATGTTGGATATGTATGGAATTAGTTTTTCCTTAACTCCATCCACTATTATGTTCATAACCAATATTTAAATTTCTCTTAACTTTTCTTTCTCTAAATCACTTGATTCATAAGTATGTTTCTTGACTTTTCCTTGAACAAGATCCATTTTCTTTTCCTTGAACTTGATACAAGATCAAGGTATATCCTCTTTTTCCATGGCCTGTAGTTGGAGGCTCCTTCTAGTTTGTATTCTCCTTTCATTCAGTTTTTCATAGTTCATATAGGTAGTAGGATTTTCTTCTTATGTGATCCTCTTTTAATGAATCTTTTCTTGATCTCATTTTTTCCTCAATAGATCCTTTAACCTTCATTTTTCCTTCTTCTTCACCTTAGCTCTAATTCCACATTAGGAAACTAGAAAGGAAAAAATATTTTCTTTAGTTGATAATTACTTGTGATATCTTTAAATTATTTATATATTTATTATATTCTTCTTTTATCTTAATTCATAAAACAATTACCCAAACCAAAAACACAAAGATCAGTGACACCAAATATAGGCACTCAACCAGGGATAAAACCCTATATATGGGAAAACTAAGTCAAGAACTCTTCCTTTAGTAATTAAAATTGATATGGACCAAGACCCTAGACAAATAGCGCTTGCTCCTCCACCAAGTCAACCTTACAAGATGATATATTATTCTCTTCTTACCTAGCAACTTTAGTCCAGAAACAATCCAACAATTCGACTTTCCAGTTGCAAAATTTCAACCCCCTATAGCATAATTTCGGCTTCCCAATTACTACAAAATTTTGACCTCCTTCCAACAGCTGTATGACTTCACATGTGTGAAAAAGAGATAAAATTTTGAATTTTATTCTTGGGAGGGTCTTCCTTATTTTACACTTTTTCTTTTCCCAGTAACTACAAATCTAACTTGTGGAGAGTGTGTGTCAAATGGGGTTGAGTTTCTACCTTTATATAGTGATCCTACTACCTAGTTTTAGGTCGACTTATCCTATTTTGAGGCCGACTTGGTGGAGGAGGCCTAGAAGACTTATTTTAATATAAAATAAATTGATTTCTTTAAAACTAATTCCCAAGAGATGTTTTTTACAATATAACATGGAAAAGGACACTTCACATAAACCCTAGAAGCCAGCAATGGAGGCTTTGACCTAAAAACAATTGACCCAAGCATGAAAGCCATGGTTTAACAAGTCAATTTTATTAATAATAAAATTTCTTTTTCTTTATTTAGATAAATATATTTCATCATGACTTAAGTACAATTATGAAGACTGACACTAGTTACATTCTTCAACACTAGGGTGGTCCTTTGGTCCCTGAGTCTATAACCCTGAGTGATGTTTGTGAGAAGTCAGTTGTTGGCCCCAATTCCATAACTGAAGCTTGAGGTCTGGCCGTTGGCCCCAATTCCATAACTAAAACTTGAGGTCTGGTCATTGGCCCCAATTTCATAACAAAAGCTTGGAGGTCGGGTCATTTCATAGTAACTCTTCATCTCATGTTTACCCTGAAAGGCTTGTGAAATTAGGTAAATGTGGGAGGGGTTGGTTACATATTGTATCCTTGTGTAGTATTAAATTTTTGGTTGAGATTTGAAACCGATAGTTGTGGTTATACTATACATTTTGATAATGAATAATAGAGTACATCAAGAAGTATACATACTACCTTTCCTACATAATTAAGGAGTGAGAATATATCTTCCATGGCCCTAATCTAAAGAGAGTCTACATCCTTTCCAAAAATTCCAATTCTAGATGTAATATAGACTGCCAACTTTGATCTAGAAGTTGTGATATCACCAAATGAAAATGGAAATCATACCCATTAAAGGCTAGAAAACATATCCTTTTCCATACAAAAAAAACTCATGTCAATCTTATTATGTTCTAGATACCTATGTGAGATTGTATGATAATCCATCCATCCCCAAGATGGATTTTTTCCTATGAAGAGGGTTGACAAAGATGTGCATTCATTTTTATATATTATTGCTTGAACTTGATCATTGATATGCTTTTTTTGTCTGAAAATTCTATTTGAGACGTCATAATCATTTTATAAGGGTGTTTGTTGTGGCAAAGATATTGAATGTATCATAAACTTTATAGACAACACCACTTGAATTGCATCATGCATAAAAGTTAAACCATAATGTATGTTATTGAATTATACTATTGGTATTATTTTTATTCATCATGTCATCATCTTGATCTTTCTAGTATTGTGTTTGAGTTGAAGAAATGAGGGAGATTTTGCACATTCAACTAACCAGCTTCGTGCAAATTTTTGGGAGGTGGTGTGACTTGAACATGGGATTGATCCCACTGGGAGTTATCAGGGAACCATTAGTCTCCATCTTTAGAGGGGGAATGTGTACTACAATGAGGTGAGTTACGGGAGGTTTTTTCCATGGGATTTTCTCATGAAATTGAACCTAGAACCATGGAAAACATCACATCAAGCCCTTAACATCAGATTTTTAGGCCTAACATCTTTGTTTTTATCCAGTCTGGAGTTGGTAATAACTGGGCCAAGGGCCATTACACTAAAGGGGTTGAACTCATCCATGAAGTGTCGGATGTCATCAAGAAAGAGGTGTAGAACTGTGATTGTCTCCAAGGTTTTCAAGTATCCCATTCCATGGGGAGTGGAATAACATATCAAATGGGTACATTTCTCATATCCAATATCAGAGAAGAATACCTAGATAGGATGATGCTCACATTCTCTATCTTCCCTTCTTCCAAAGTCTCAAATACAATAGTGGAACCCTAAAATACTACACTCTTTATTCATTCACTAGTGCAAAATGTAGATGAGTGTGTGGTTCTTAACAACGAGGCCCTATGGTGAGCCTTGGTGTTGCACCAAGGGTGCTGCAACTCGTAGGTTCTGATCAACTCTATTTATCAACCCGAGGTTCATACACTTCGAGGTGATAGTTCTATATACACAGTAGATGGAATTCTACTCATGTCACCCTCAACTAGGTTATTTGATCATTAGGGCTCCAAAACCATTCTTCTGCTCGATCAGGGGGAAATTAACTACTGAAAGTAAAATTCAAAAGCTAGCTCTAATGTAGAAAAAGTAAATGCTTTTCAAATATCACTTGTAAATGCTACCAACTTGGAAACGATATTGGATTAATTCCTGAAAGAACATCAAAGTTATGCTACTTACAAAAGGGAAACTACACTAATGGCAATCAACCATATAACTATAAAATTCACTTGTAAATGGGAAATTATTCTAGAAATTCATAATTCAAGACATCATGCATCATCTATCTAATTCACACTTGTATATAAAGTAATGTTCTACTTTTCCAAATTTGAGATAAAGAAACTAATGATATTTTCTCTTTCAATGAAGGAAAAAGGATGAATGGAATGGCCTAGGTGCTACCTCTGATCACAGAGTCCAAGCTGGGGGGTCAACCTACTCCTAAAAAAAGTCAAACTTGCATTACAAGTCAAAACAAGGTAAAAATAAGTTGCTACACGCATGCTACAACAACCCTGTATTGCTAGAGGAAGACCTATAATGCTATGGGAAGGCTGTCGAGATGGTTTGGAAGGTCATAAAAATGAGATAAAGGGATGGAAAGATGGATGAAGGTTGTGGTATATAGATGGAAGGTGACCAACACCCCTAGTCAAGCTCAAAACTTCAAGAAGGCCAGTTTTGGACTAAGAGGGCTACTCATGGTGACCTAAGAGAAAGAGCTCAAGAACAGTGATTGAGATTCATCAAATGAGAGTGGAGAATTCTTCGATGGATATGGTGAAAAGGTCCCTATATTCCAAGTCCAATAGTACTGCAACATCACATGCACCTTCTCTTCTTATAATTCACAAAATATCATAACCAATGGTGGAAAAGATGAGTTGAATTTAGAAACTATCTAAGTTATGCCAAAAACTCTAATTGTTAAAATTGGCAACCAGGGCAAAACTTCATGTGGGTCATCTTATTCATGGCTGATAATATTTTTATTAGATTCCTCTCGTCGAGAGGTGTAGGATTGATATAAAGATCATCCGATTCCGATAAGTATTCATGGAGATATGAAATTATTTTGATTATGGAATTATTATCAAGCCGACCTACAACTCATGTAGGCTCAGAAGCCCAACAGTCGCATCTATTCACCCACCAACGTTGTGTATAAATATAAGAGGACTTTTCCTCATTTGTACTCACTCATCTCATCACATCTCTCTCTCTCTCTACTTCTCAGAAATGAGTCTCTTCTCTACTGCGCTGAAATGGGTCTCTCTCTCACACATGTGAAGCCGAAAACTGCTGAAACTGAAGCTGCAACTGCAGAAGTAAAGATTGACTTGCGTGGCCTAGAATATCTCCTCATCTGAACTGTGCTATAGGTTCATCTGAACCTCCTCTGAAAGCCGCAACTTTTGGTGGTGGAATGAAGTCAATCTGACGAACGGTTTGCAAGATATCGACTGCCCTAGTTTGAAGCTGGAAACTGCTGAAACTGAAGCTGCAACTGCAGAAGTAAAGAATGACCTGCGTGGCCTAGAAGATCTCCTCTTTGGAACTGCGCTGTAGGTTCATCTGAACCTCCTCTAGAAGCCGCAACTTTTGGTGGTGGAATGAAGTCAATCCGACGGTCGGTTTGTGAGATATCGTCTGCCCTAGTTTGATAATGAAGCCGCTAATGTTGATGCTGCTGATCTAGGGTTTGTATTGCTGATATGAATCAGATTTATTGTACTATTTCTCTTTGCTGAATTATTGAAGATAAAAGAAGATTTGATCAAAGGGTTTCCCCACACATTGTGGGGTTTGTCCCTGGCTAGCCGCCACATCTTGTGTCTCTTGTCTTGGCTTGTTTTCTGTTGATCGTTTAATGTTCTATCTGCACTTTACTTTATGTATATGTGATTGCTAATCTGTGGAATATAATATGAAAAAGAAGTAAACTGTTATAAGCATAGAACAAACCATAACTTAACATGGTATCAGAGCTGAGGTGAAGACAAAGCCCGAGCAAGAGCAAGAGCAATCATTGAAGAGAAGATTGGCAAGGCTATCCTAAAAGAACTATGGGGTCCTCAACACTCTTTCCTGCCGAAGACAAGCTCCGTGAGAAAGCTGACTATCACGGATGGACGATTTCTATCGATATAACCCTTGAGAATCAAGGAGTGTTGGATCATGTGAGAGGCAATATTGTTGAGCCTCCATCAAATGCATCCGCTGCTGCCTGGAACAAATGGAAAAATGGAGAAGTCAAAACAATAGAAGATCATCCGGGACTCTATCGACAAGCACTTGGTGGCCTACATCTCTGAACTGGACACCTCTAAGGAAATCTACGATAGACTGGATTACCATCCGAATGGTACATGTTCAGGACTACTCTTCTGAACTATAATGTAATTCCTGGTTTCAAGGAATTAATGGCTAGATGCATTCAAGAAGAAACAAGGGAAGAAGTGCAAGAAATGCCCATGCCTAAAGGTCCTCATGTTGCCTTTTCTTCTCATGCTAAGAAAAGAAATAATTCTGGGACTAAATCAAAAGGAAAGGCTGGACCTAAGGCTAGAAGAAAATGACGATGTTACATTTGCGATAAAGCAAGTCACTATGTATGAGATCATGAGCATCATGATGAATGAGATCATGGACATAAAGGGCAACATGAGATCATGGACATATAGGACAGCATGATGATGATGCACACTAGTTTGAGCAGCATTATGATGGATAAAATCATGGACATGGGCAACATGATGATAATCATGATTAGAGCAGCATGGTACAGTATGCAGTGGTGCAACTAGAAATCCCTCTGATGGCAATCAAAGGAATGACAAATTCAATAGCAAAGGTAAGAGGAGAGCTGGGAATCAAGGAAGAGGACAAGCATTCAAGAAGGCTAGAAATTCCAGGATGTAGTAAATGCACCTGACCTCAAAAAGAACCTAGTGTCCTTCTCGGCAACGGAAGACAAAGGCTACAAGGTAACCTTCAGCGATGGCAAGGTATGTATATGGAAAAATAATGTTAAAGATGCCTTTACTCTTGGGTTTAGTGTTGATTCATTATATCAGGTCGATGGAAGTCCGCTAGGTGTCATGTCTTGTGACACAACTCTTTACTTCGAACTTTGGCATCAGAGGTTTGCCCACCTTCATTACAAATCTCTACCTGATGTAAGACAGATGGTAATAGGGATGCTCGAATTCTAAGTAGAGAAAGAAGGTGTATGTCCGGGATGTGCCAAAGGAAAGCTCAAAAGGGGACCATTCCCCTCAAGCCAAAGCAAGACCTCCGATATATTACAATTGGTTTACTCAGGCATACCTGAGGTTGGCATTAAGAGGGAGAATACTACACCACATACTCCTGAGCAGAATGGTGTGGTGGGAAGGAAGAACCACACGATGATGGACGTTGTCCGGGCCATGCTACATGATCAAGACTTCCAAAGTTTCTATGGGCTAAAACTACAATCGCCACTGTATATGTAAAAAATCGATGCCCTCATCAAGCATTGGGTTCCTAAACTCCTAAAGAAATGTTCACCACCGGTCAAAGGGAAGTCGTGATTAGTCATGATGTCACCTTTGACAAAGATATGGCTCTCAGTAAGGTGGACAATCTGCTGACTTTGAGTAGCTCTCAAGAAGCCGACACTAGGGAACCGAAAGAAAAGGATGATGAATCAATGCCTGATGTAAAAGAACCCATGGATCCTATTGATCCTCATCCACATGAGCCTTCCTCTTCTAGGAAGAGGCCTTCATGGCTTAGGGGAATACTTGATGATGCTGAAGGACATGCTACACCCTGAGGAACCTTCCGTCAAAGTAAGAAACTTAACAGGTATCAGGGATAATTGACCATCATGAGCACGATCATACAAAATGAGCCTTCATCATTCTCAGATGTCGTCGAGCATTAACTATGGAAGGGTGCTATGACCATAGAATATGAGTCTATTATGGAGAATTATGTCTGGGAAGTAGTTTCCAGACCCTGGACAAGACAATTGTTACTTCAAAATGGCTTTACAAGATAAAGCATGCAGCAAATGGAAGTATGGAAAAGTATAAGGTTCATTTTGTTGCTCGTGGTTTATCCCAGAAGGGAGGTATAGACTATGATATTTGCACCTGTTGCCAGATATATGACCATCCGCTTGATCATAGCTCTTGTGGCTTCACAAGGATGGAACCTACATCAGATGGATGTTAAGACTGCGTTCTTGCATGGTTCTATCGAAGAAGAGGTCTATGTGGAGCAACCTGAAGGATTTGAGATTTATGATTGAAAATCTCATGTATGCAGGTTGAAGAAGGCTCTCTATGGGCTGAAGCAAGCACCCCGAGCATGGTATGAGAGGATCGATAGCTGCTTGATGAAGCTAGGATTCACTAGGAGTGAAGCTGATCCTAACCTTTACTTTAAGGTTGAAGATGACAAACCTCTCATACTGGTGTTGTATGTGGATGACCTCTTTCTAACAGGTGCAAACCCTCTCATTCACAAATGTAAGAGGGAGATGGCTTCTGAATTTGAAATGAAGGACCAAGGACTTGAAGTGTGGCAGAAGCCAAGGGAAATTTTCCTATCTCAAGGAAAATATGTGGTAAATATATTGGAAAGATTCGGTATGATGGACTGCAAGCCTGTGACTACCTCGAGGATCTTAACTTTTAGAAGTTATATGGTAGTGATGTCTGACCAGACTTGGGAAATGCCTCTGAGTTTCAAAAACTCATTCGCATTGATGTTCTTGGTGAACCTCCGTCCGAACATATGTTTTGCAGTTAGCATTGTGAGCTCATATTTGGTTGAGCCTCATTGGATTGATGCCAGGAATCTTCTGAGATGTCTTCAGGACACAATCTCTCATGGATTAATATACACTGTCAAAGATGTGAGACTACTTGGATATACTGATGTTGATTGGGCAGGCAGTATGGTGGACCGTAAGAGCACTTCCGGGTACTGTTTCACCTTGGGATCTGCTTCGATATCCTGGATGAGCAGGAAGAAGAAGTCGGTGGCTTTGAGCACCACCGAAGCAGGATATATTGTTGCTAGCATAACCTCGTGTGAGGCAGTCTGGTTGCGAAAGCTCTTCAGTGAGCTGTTTGGATTTACATTGGATACCACTGTGATTCTTTGTAACAACCAGAGGTGGGATTCGATTATTGAGGAATCCCATATTCGTCAATTGCTCCAGCAGATAGACATCATCTGGGATATGGTAAGTCGATGAGAAAGGAAGCTCCATCACATTAAGATGATGTACAGGTTGATACATCTTGTTAAAGCCCCGAGGAAAGATCTAATCTGTGATTTTCCCAAACGACTTGGAGTCGGAAAGAAACCCTTGTACAAGGGTCCTGCTTGTTGTATACATTGAGCTCTGGGAGCTCTGAGGGCTTGCGGTTCCTACTGGAGCAACATATGACCACAGGGTGACTCACCCTCCCCTGGTGGTGCTCACTGGAACAAGATGATTCGCTCTCTTGTGGGACAAGATGATTCGCTCTCTTGTGGAACAGGATGATTCGCTCTCCTGTGTAGCAGGATGATTAGTTCTCCTGTAAGGCCTGGATTGATGTGTTCTCCATGGCAGCCTGGATTGATGTGTTCTCCACGACGATTGTAGCAGGATTGATGTGTTCTCCTGTGAGGACATGATTGATTAGTTCTCCTGTCGAGGCATCCTACCCATGCAGTCTGGGACTCATGGGAAGTACCTCTCATCTGATCAATGAGCAGGGAAATGAAGTTAGGGACCATAGTAGTACCGATGGACGCATCGTTGTATCTACCGTACTCCCCATGCTAGGATGACCTCCATTGATCTGGGATCAATGATACTGGTCTGGGACCAGTGGTAGGAGTTGTATCATACTATGACGCTGACTTCGGGTCGGTTGAGACTGGTCTGGGACCAGTGGTACATACTTCGAGACTGACTTCGTGTCAGTGCAGTACTGGTCTGGGACCAGTGAGAGTGGTACATACTATGACGCTGACTTTGGGCCGGTTGAGACTGGTCTGGGACCAGTGGTACACTCTCTGAGACTACGATACTGGTCTGGGACCAGTGGTAGGAGTTGTACCATACTATGACGCTGACTGCGGGTCAGTTGAGACTAGTCTGGGACCAGTGGTACATACTCCGAGACTGACTTCGTGTCAGTGCAGTACTAGTCTGGGACCAGTGAGAGTGGTACATACTATGACGCTGACTTCGGGTCGGTTGAGACTGGTCTAGGACTAGTGGTACACTCTCTGAGACTGCAATACTGGTCTGGGACCAGTGGTAGGAGTGGTACTTACTATGAAGCTGACTTCGGGTCGGCTGAGACTGGTCTGGGACCAGTGGTACGCACTTTGAGACTGACTTTGAGTCAGTGGAGGATGATACTGGTCTAGGACCAATGGAGTTGTACTCACTATGATGCTAACTTCGGGTTGGTTGAGACTGGTCTGGGACCAGTGGTACATACTCTGAGACTGACTTTGAGTCAGTATGATACATCCTCGATCATTTCTTCTTCTTCATAATTCGGACAAAAGCAGAGCAAAACAGAACAATGCAAGAGCAGAGCAGAACAGAGTAAAACAATACAGATCAGTGCAGGGTAGAACAAGACAAAGCCGAATAGGCAGAATAGAGCAGAGCAGGGCAAGGGTCAGGCTATATAGGGCAGTGCATTTGATGGATGAATAGTAACGACCGATAGACAGATTGCAAATGAAGTTCTCCATGGTTGAGAGGGAGTGTTAAAATTGGCAACCAGGGCAAAACTTCATGTGGGTCATCTTATTCATGGCTGATAATATTTTTATTAGATTCCTCTCATCGAGAGGTGTAGGATTGATATAAATATCATCCGATTCCGATAAGTATTCATGGAGATATGAATTTATTTTGATTATGGAATTATTATCAAGTCGACCTACAACTCATGTAGGCTAAGAAGCCCAACAGTCGCATCTATTCACCCACCAACGTTGTGTATAAATATAAGAGGACTTTTCCTCATTTGTACTCACTCATCTCATCACATCTCTCTCTCTCTCTACTGCGCAGAAATGAGTCTCTTCTCTACTGCACTGAAATGGGTCTCTCTCTCACACATGTGAAGCCGGAAACTGTTGAAACTGAAGCTGCAACTGCAGAAGTAAATAATGACCTGCGTGGCCTAGAAGATCTCCTCTTTGGAACTGCGCTGTAGGTTCATCTGAACCTCCTCTGGAAGCCGCAACTTTTGGTGGTGGAATGAAGTCAATCCGACGGTCGGTTTGTGAGATATCGTCTGCCGTAGTTTGATAAATGTTGTTGATCTAGGGTTTGTACTGCTGATATGAATCAGATTTATTGTACTATTTCTCTCTGCTGAATTATTGAAGATAAAAGAAGATTTGATCAAAGGTTTTCCCCACACATTGTGGGGTTTGTCCCTGGCTAGCCGCCACATCTTGTGTCTCTTGTCTTGGCTTGTTTTCTGTCAATCGTTTAATGTTTTATCTGCACTTTACTTTATGTATATGTGATTGCTAATCTGTGGAATATAATATGAAAAAGAAGTAAAATGTTATAATCATAGAACATACCATAACTTAACACTAATCTATGCAAGGAATTAAATTCTAAGCTACAAACATTATATGTAAAACAGGATAACCAATGTAGAATTTCCAAGAAATCATCAAAATAGGGTTTTTAGGCTGCGATTGTAGATTCCTATAATCAGGCTCACATGAGAGAGATGAGATAGAGGCAACAATCACAGGCTTGAGGAATTATATTCTACTAAAATGTAGCAAATAACAAACATTATATGGTAAAAGGAATATCAATACATAACAAAGACCTAAGTTACTGGGGTTGGGCCCAAAACCAAGACCCTTAGCCCTCTGAACTAAGTGATGGAACAATACGAAACTTCTCATTATCATTGTAGAAATGCCAAATACATTACAAAATAAGTCAAAAATAGTAGTCAAAAGTGCTTAAGCTGAATAACTTCTTAGTTGCAAACAAAATTTGAATCCTAATGAGTTCCTTGGCATTTTTATTTATACAAAAGGGTAGCTACCAACAACCCCCTAGAAAATAGAGATGTTTTTCTCCCAAAACTCAAGAAAGGTGGATCTAGATCTTCCTTGAATTACACTGGTTTGGTTGCCAATGACCTTGTCTTGCTTGGTTGTTAATGACTTCGAGTTGATGAGAGATAAAATGGAGATCTTGGCTGATTGGAGGAGTTAAGGAGTTGGAGAACCTCCTATAATATCTCCTTGTTTTATACTTCGAGCTCCTGCATTGAAATTATCTCAAAATTGTTCCAATTCCTGCATTTAAACCATATTAGGCCACATGACATAGAAACATATATTTCACCCCTCACTACGTATAATATAACAAAAATTGTAAATAAATGTGAGAAAGTGATCATTTTAAAGCTAGAGGATGGCATTATGATTCTTATGATATAACTATTGATGAGCCTCATCACCCTATATGATATTTTCTTCAGGACACTCAAGCTCACAACTCCTAGCTTCGAATATATGAACCATTTAATCTTTGCAACCATAAGTGGAGTAACATGATGCCTGAGATTTCTAGGGCAGCTAAACTAGGAATTAAGGAAGCTAGTAGTGAATCTAATTCCCTTCCCTATCTTTATTTCTTCGTGGCGGGATTCAATCTCCTGACCACCAAAGGCTCTAAGTAGTGCAGAATCTAAAATGGTTCAAAAAGTCCCTCTCCCCTTGTTCTTCATTATGAAACTTTGTAATGTGTTTTATTCCTCTTGTTGTCAACATTATGCATGTTATACTCTCTTCCCTATTGATCTATAAAAAATTATTTTCTTTGGGTGGTAGGTGTGAGGTTACCATTTATCTTAGGGGGATGATGGAAACTATTTTATCTTGGGGACTAGGTATTTCTTCAAATTCTAAAGAAAAAGAAGATGCATGTGGCAAAGAGTCAACATTTCCCAACATATAGGTGTATGTCCAATCAAGGTGATCAAAGACTCCAATATGATTATTAATCCAAAAATTTTCTTTCTATATTTTTCCCTGAATTACAACAGTAATAGAATGTTCTAAGCAGATTAGGATAAGATGGACTAAGGTATAGATCGTTTTAAGCCACAAGAGTTACTAGATTCTTTGACAGCCCCACCCAAGGTTATCGTATGAGCCATATTGTAAATATAATGTAAATTTTACGTAATGCTAAAATTAAAGAAAAAGGGCACAGAGTCAGAGAGACACATATTCTAGAGTTGGGGGAGGAATATAGTTGCTTGGGATGTTATGGTTTCTTATGCAAAGAAGAAACTTGCATTTGCAGGATAAACATTGAAGGTTCGCTGGTGCATGAATTTAATGAACTGGTTCTGGAAATTAAATGGGCTGAGGAAAAGTCGAGAAGACTAGCTCAAGGAATCCTATGCACTGGTAGATCTTGTGTTCAAGGAGATTTCAGAGATCCTCGTCTAATATATTGCATGAGGTAGGGTCGAAGTTCCTGAATGAGCCATGGTGGAATGATAAGGAGAAAGGAATTCTTTTCAGCATAAAGGAGCGAACCATTGATCTTATATAAAAGGTTAGATGACCTTATTCCTTTGTAGATGAGAAACCTAGGTGGGAAGGCTTCCTATTAGCGAGGTCAAATTCTCCCCTCATGTGATTGGTTAGGAGAAGAACAACGTGGCTGGAAGAGTCTTGGATGTCTTGGATCCCATAAGTTAATTTAATTAATCAGCAGGAAGTTTTTCATTTGATGGACCAATGATCGTCATTAGGAAGATCGTGTAATGGAAACTTGATGCCAAAAGTCTCGGGAGGTTAGAACCCTAGAATCTCAGAATCCCATAACATATTATGAATTGGAATTTAATTGGAGTGCTAGGAATTCTGCCATTTGACGGACCTGGGATCATCATTATACAGATCCCATAATTAAAAACCTGATGCCAGAAGTCCCCAAATGTTGGAACCTCATAATCCTGGAATATTGTAACCAATTGCGAATTGGAATTTAATTGAAGTGCCAACATATGGGATTGGGGACTTCCAAGTGGATCGGTGGTAGTATATTATTTGTTGGAAAGGATGTTATCTAGACATTTCTATGGAGACATGGAAAGTATCTCTAAGGTTTTTGGGTACCGGAAGGCCCATATGTAGGTGACACATGGACCTCTCCTAGGCCGATGAGTAGCATAAGTGACGTCAGTGTGACATCATCCCACTAGTTGGAGTTAGACAATGCTTTAGGTGCGCAAAGATGAATACGTCAACAAGTAAGTGTTGGGACATGTCGCCATGGACAAATCACCTAGAAAGACCTTTGGTTGGACAAAAGAAGTGTAGGAAGAACCCCACATGTACAACTCATCCCATAAAGAATAGCTCGACGAGTTGTTAGTGGTGCATAAGAAAAAGCTATAGGAAGTAGGTGTCGAGACATGGACCCCATGGGACACATCGGCCCGGAAGGTAGACCCCGATGGGTTATAAAGAGGGCATGAGGTAATGTGTCGGGATATAAGGGCTACGAGCTAAGCCTTGAACCTTGGTCATTTCATGTATAAATAGGTGATGGGTGTGGTGGAATAAGAAGAGGCACAAATAAAAGTGTCAGGCTTGGGAGCTCTAGCCTTAGTGTCAGCCTTTGTTTGTTTCATGTAGAATCAAGACCAATGGTGTAGAGCCATTAACGAAGGTAATTTAGCCTATGAAGGGCTTAAATAGGCTAAGCACCTATAGGCTTAACTAACAGTCATGCAGTGATCATGAGGTCTCTTATGGGATTGATCTTGATGGTTTGTGGGAAGTGTCGAATCGAAGGCAGTTGGAAAATTAAGAGAGGAAAAGAAATTATACCTCATTCGTCGATGTAAAAGAAGGGGACAGGTACGTTCCAGAGTGGTATCATAGCATCCAGGTTCAAAACTGGACTCAATGGGCTTCGTCATGAGTAAATGATGAGAAAAATGGAGAATATAATTTTAACTAACTAACTATCTAGTGCTAAAAGTCAAATCAACTTATTGATCATTGTGTTGCACATAAACCAACATTAATGAAATTTGTCTAAGAGTAGGACCATGCTCATGCTGTTTGTTTTCATGGCCGTAGGTTGTAAAAATGTTGTTTGTTTTGATTATCATGATGAAGGGATCGAATGATCGATGCATATGATTTATAAATGTGTTGGCACACTAACATGATTGTTTTATCACAATGGAAATCTCAATGGTAAATAATGACCCTGAGTTTGTGTTATTTATTATTTTGAAATGCCTAACAATGTGTGTGATTGACAACATATCACAAGCAACATAAAGCAGAAGAAGGTACAGTGATGAGGACTAGAATGGTTGAATACAATTCTAATTTGTTGTAGAATGGTTGAATATACTCCGTGCAAAAAACTCTCAAATTGGTAGAGGAAAAGGAAATATGAGAGGAGGGCAAGTCATAGAGATAGGAAAAGCCTTTAGGAAATAGAAGAAAATAACAATGGAGAAGATGGTGGTAGGTCTAGAAATAGGCATAGGCAAGGGTGTAGGACACTGTGCTAGTAGGTGGGCCTTTGGGCACTCCAAGAGGAGGAACTAGCATGCAGGCGAAGCGTTCAAGCAAACCATCTAATTCATCTTCCCGGAGGCATCACCATCCTCTCCAACATCATCATTTAGAATGAAAAGAAAAGGAGTACATGCCTGAAGAATTTAAGAAGGCAATGCCACCTACATTTGATGGGGATATGAATAAAGTAGAGGATGCAAAAGCATAGTTGTTGGGAATGAATAAATTTTTCAGAATACATGAGTATTATGATAATATGAAGGCATGCCTCGTACAACTTAAAATGGAAAGCTAACATATTGTGGGAAGACTTGAAGAATTTTAGAGACATTATTGATAAGGAGTTGACCTAGGGGGGAGTTTAATAAGCTCTTCAAAGAATAATACATCTCTAAATGATAATATGCTAATAAATAAAAAGAGTTTTATGATTTCAAAATTGGCCAGTTAACCAATGATGAGTATGTCACCAAGTTTTTGGAGTTGTTGGGATATGTATCATATCTCAATGATGAGAAAGCCAAAATTCAGAGGTTCATCAATAGGCTACCTATGGCATTGAAAGATAAAATAGAACTACTGGAACCCCAAACCTTGAAGGATTCTATCAATAAATTAAGACACTGCTATGAACAAGAAAAGCACATGCCTAAAATTAGGAGTAACTGGTAGGCGAAGGTCAATCCTGGACATAATAAGAATTGGCCTAAGGAAAGCCTAGATAGGAGGGAAGTGAATCACTTAGCTTAGGCACAAAAATTTTAACAAAAACCCAATGTTGTTGTTAAGAAAAATGTGAATAAATCGTCGTCAGCACAACCCAATTTTGAATGCCGAGAACCACTTAAGTGTTGGACCTGTGGTGGGGAAAAAAGAAGGAGAGACTTTCGACATTAGTAGAATGTTGGACCAAAGGTTTACAATTCTCAAGAGGCAAGTACAGTGGGTGAAGTATCTCGGAGTATACTAAATAATTATGCAGTAGTGGAAAATCACCAAGAAAATCACCAGGAATCCATCATTGAGATGGAAGGTAAGCTACAAGTGCAAGTAATTTCTATTTTGATTGATCTAGGTTCTAATTATAGCTATGTTAGCCTAGGGCTTGTTGAGAAGTGTGGATTGGGAAAGGAATTGCATTGATAACCTTAGTTGGTTCAACTGGAAAGGGGAACAAGGAAAAGAATCAACCATTGGGTAAAGTCATGTGCAATTGAGCTCAGTAGCATGCCCACAACAACCCACTTGAATGTGTTTCCATTGGATGGGTATGGCATATTATTGGGCATGGATTGGTTGTACTTATACTAGACCAATGTAGATTGTGTAACAGCCCTAGTTTAAAAATTCTTGTAATAAACTTAATAAAGGAAAAATAAGACCAAGGTCATGGGACATGTATTCCAAGTTGAATGTTGGGAAAAGAATCCTAGTGGGCATTACTTTTTGTTTATTATGGCTAAGGATAAATTAGAAAAGGCATTGGCAAAGCCTTTAAAAAGGAAAAATTGAATTTTTGGCATTTTTTTAATGAAAATAAAGGAAATTAAGAGAAAAGGAAGATGAAATTTCCCAAGTTTCATGTGAGGAGGAAATTGAAGGAAGATGGAGGAAAAATGAAGAAATTAGAGGCATCAATAATAAAAAGGAATCAAAGCATCAGTTTGGGGCCTTTTGTCAGTTTAGTTTTGGAATTGGTTTTAGAGAGGATAAGAGCACCAATAGGAGGAAGAAATCAAGCAGGCAAAGGAAGGACAATGAAAGAAAAGGAAAAGAAAGGAAGGACAATGAAAGAAAAGGAAATCAAAGGAAGGACAAGGAAAGCAAGGAAAAGTCTAATCAAGCAGCTTCAACAGGAATACTTGTAGGTAACAAGTTGCATGTATGATTTCCTAGCTGATTTTGGCATGCGTGGTATATGGATGTGTGTATTTGGTTCATTTTCTACCATTGGCCTCGGTTTTGTCTGGTTTAAGAGTAGTTTCAACCTTACCTTGCCATTTCTAGATAGTCACGGTTTGATGGGGTTCATTCTTGGTTGAGCTTTGGATTTTCAGGAGGTTTTGGATGTGGGTGAGGTGGTCTCAAGAAAATCCGAAGGGTTGGGGGTGGATATGGTTTTATTTGGGAAGCACTAAATAGGTGGGTGGATATAGGAAATTCCTCGAGGAATGTTGATGGAATACTACGGCATACAAGCTTGGTTTGGTTTTGTGATCTTCGAACTGGTTTAGGTGAGATCACGGTAGTATGAGGGTGGAGATGGTTTAACCTCTGGATTCTATTGGTTGTTCATGTATTGGTTTATCTCATTAGATCCCACATTCATGATTGGAATATGGCATGGGGGTGATTTCTTGAAAGAAAGATTTGGTTCAGCTCAAAGTATGGTCAGGTCGTACGTCAAAGTCCCTGACTTGGTTGGATTTTTCATATGAATGATAAGAGCTCTTTCCCCTTGTAATTCATGAGTAATTATACTTGTTATTATGTGGCTTTAATGGTGGTTATATCACTGTTATTTATTTCCTTATATGCTGGTTATAAGCATGGTTTTATGATAGATTCAAGTTATGGATCTTATCATATTTTTACTTGTGAATGATTGGTTAATGAATGCATGACCTATTGGATGTTATGGCAGCTATTGTGAGAGGAAATCACACCTTCTCAATGTTTCTCAAATAATTTTTATATCTTTGTGTTCAAATATACATTCATGGCCTATAGATTTCATGTTCACCATGTGTTCAACAGAATGATTGTCCTAGTTATACCGGGTTAGGTGAAGTCCTTGATTGAGTTTTGTGTTAGAGGCTTTTTCTTTGTGTCACTTATCATTCTAGAAAGTTTCATTGAGTTTTGGGAAGTGGTCTAGAGACTAGCCCTGAAAACATGTCTCAGATATCATGGTTACTGACACAAAACTAGGTGAAAAGGAATACATTTGAAATCAAGAAGTGTTATGCCAACGTTTAGGGCTCCAGGTCAATGAAAAAAGTAGGTTGACCTATGTTTTGGGAAACTAGAAGGGTTGCTTGACTATTGGGGGTCCTATAGCACCTAAGGGATGTCAGTAAGGTCTTGGTTTGTTGAATCCATTTCCTTAAGGTTATCTATGAGAATGAGTCATGTCATAGTATCCCTCAACTCATGTTTACCCTGGGAAGGGTGGTTAAAGTAGGTAGATATGAGAGGAGGAATTACAAAGTGGTATCAAAGAAGGTTGCGATCTCTTTGATTGGTATGGTTAGATGCATGTTGTTAGGAATGAATTTTCATGGTTATGGTTTTCATGTATGAGGTCACTATATGTAGTTGGTATTATCATTCATGATGTTGATATATTGATATGATTATGATTATACATGTATTGTGCTAATTTGGACTAATTTTTGAGATGCGATAAGCCTCCCATGAATTTCATTAAGGTTAGATTTTGATTATGGTATCTATTTTATTTATCTCACATGGCATGCTTGTAGAAAGAAGAAAATCAGAGATGGAAAACAAGATGGTAGACTACAATTCATGTGACTCTCCCTACATATTAGTTGGATAGCAAGGAGATGAGTATTCTCCCGGTATAGAAAATGATGAGCCTCGGTATTGCAACAAGAATGTTGCAACTCCCAAGGCTACCAACTTTAATTATCAACTTGGGGTTCGTACAAAATTAAGAGGTATTGACATTATATGTGCAGCATACAATGTGTCATTCCTTTGCTATCATTACGTAATGCAAAGTCAAATCCTAAACTAATTGCAGAAAATGAAATTCTCAAAGTGGAAACCTTAATCTATTGCAAGAAAGAAAGTACAAGGAAAGAAACCTATTATAATTTCATAAAGTAAATATCATGAACTAAATGTCAACCATTACATTTCAAAGAGTTTATATCCATTAACAAATTTCATTGGATGTGGCAATCAAGAAAATCATCATTGTATTATCCAATCCATAAATTTGTCCATTAGCCCAAATCGTTGAAATGTTTTGCATGGGTAAAGAGGCAAGTCCTAAGTGGTCTTTAGTATTCCCTAATAATTTATTTAGATCCTAGGGGTCTTGATTCAACCCTAAGGGATAATAACCAAGCTTCTTGAGCGAATCTGGGCAAGTATATACACACTAGAAGAGTACTATAGGAAATAGCAGATTTATTACAGGGAACTATAATTCACCGAATGACCAAGAAAATCAAATCCAAATTGGATGGAATTTTTTTTTTATTGACTAGGATGTATTAGGTCTCCATTCCAAGTGGAATCACTCAAAATAACCTCTACTAACCCATGATAAAAAATAGCAGAAAACTACTAGTCTAAAATCTAGAAATTCGAGAACTAGTGAGCTAGTAAATCTATCAAATGCCTAAACTAATTAAGTGAAAATCAAATGGGATAATTTTTTTTATTAAATATAATTCTTTTCTGATCTAATGGAAGTGGAATCAAATAAATTGAATCTAGTTAGCATGCTCTAAAAAAATAGCAAAAATTTATTGTTATTTGCCACAAGGGACTTCCGAAAATCTAGATTTGGGAATAAACAAACTAATCCTACCATCTAAATGATTGCTATGACCTTCAAAATTTGTTCAAATGATGAAATGATGCTATTGATCCTGAAAAATAACTTACTTCAACCATTTAACCCTATCCTACAACAAGAAATCATTAATACTAAATGCAGAAATAGAAAACAAGGCAAGAACAAGAGATGCATGTGAATAAGAAGTGAAAAGAAGAAAAGTAAATGATACAAAAGGGCTCTGGGGCTCCTAGGATGGCCAAGCCCAAGGAAACTCAATTTGTTTTGAAGAATACCAAGATTTAGAAGCTGAACATGGCACCAATCTTCATTGTTTCCATCAATACAATTACATCCCTGCAGAAAATGAAAGTGGAGCTGCAAAAATATGAGTTCTCTCCACTAGAAGACTAATAAAGATCAACCCCTAGAGGAAAATTAGAATTATTACTTATAATAAATGATTAGGAATCATCCCCCATGAAAGGAGGAAGCTTTCCCCACCAAAATACCTTTATTATTGGATCTCGTTCCCAATAGTAGGAATGTGCATTAAATGGCAGGGAACACATTCCTATATTTTCTCAATCATTGGAACTCTAAAATCTATGCCATAATTCCAGAATGTCTTGTTGATTTAATATTTAATATTGATCATCCTATAGTAGGGAGAAAGTCCCTAAATTATCTCCTCCTCCAAATCTTCATAATTTGCCCAATATTCTCACAATATTCCACAAAAATAAATAATATTAGGCACAAATGTGAAATTATCCATAAACCTTCCTAATTAACATATTAAAGTTAAAAATACATTATCTAATGCAAAAAGAGAGGTTTAATGTGTTGAGGGATGGTCATATGGGACTTAATTTATGGCTAATTTAGAGGGCCATCATACCCCTTGCTAAAAGTGTTGCTCATCCTCTAAGAAACTTAGTGACCTCATTGTGCCTCATTCATGGCCCTAGTGGCCTCTCTCTTATGCATTCCTCAGCCCTTTCTCTTAAGAATTTTGGATGTAAGTTCTGCAAGGACAAGCACAAAAATTTAGTTGTTCTTTTCATGATTTTTTAACAACCTTTCAAGCAAAAACATAACTTTCCTCTTTGCAAGTGAACTCTATTGTCTTGTAGATCCATTTCATTCATATTCTCTCCCGTGAAACCTTCATTCCATTTTCTCTCATTTTTTGAAAACTGGTTGTGCATAGAAAATTATAGTGTTTCTTCAGACCATTAGCCTACCTTCTTCCCCTTTTTTAAGATGGGCTCTTGAATATTTTTCATTTTGGTTAGGTCTTCAACACCCTTTTCCAACCTGCTGCTACCTTTTTCCACCATTTGGACACCTCTAAAACCTTCAAAATGCCTTTAGATGAGAACTAGGACATTCTGTAGTAAATATGTGTTTCCTATAGTAAACTACGGGAAACCCTCTAGCAGTTCTTGTTGTACTACAGGAAACCTTTTAGCAGTTCCTATAGTACTACAAGAAACCCTTTTTAAACCTATTTTGAGAAGAAATTATAGTGTGAGCCTAGGGTAGGCCCTCAACTTGACTTCCATGTCTTTCTCCCATTTATATTACATCATTTAGGCCTTGGACAAAAGCTAGAAAGACATTAGAGACCTTTTGGAAAGCCTCTTTTCATAATTGCAATTTGAGTTCTATTTTGATGGTGAATGCCTTCTTTCTTATTGTTGCCTTATTCTTCTCTTTTGTGGCCTAGATGATTGCCTAATGGCCTTGTAGTTCTTTGTTTTGATTAGATCTCTCTTAGGCACTGTCATTTTGGGTTTTAGCAAAAAATTTTCCTTTCTTACTTCTTGTAGCAACATTTTGCCTCCCTGTAGTAGTCATTCCTTATCTTTCAGGGTCTTCTAACTGTATGGGAGTGATGAGAAATGATGTATATGGTTTAGAGGATGATGATAGGGCTTAGAGGAAATAGTGTAGGTTTGCGAAAATGGAGAGGATGAGCTATGTGTGTTTTTTTCAAGAAATTTTTAGGGTGAGACAGAGTGTAGGGTTTTTTCTTGAAAAATATTAATTTTTTCTTATGAAATGGGATGGATGAATGATGGATAGATAGTGGATATGAAGTGGATGGAGGGCTTGGAGTGTTGTGGTGACTTGGCCTTCACAATTTTTTTTTCTTTTAACTGTGGTCCCCATTCCTTGAAATCATCATCCTTCCTAATTTGCTTTTCCACATTACATGAGTGAAGGAGTTAGTTGCAATTAACTAGTTGAAGGAGGCTGAGACTGCTAACCCATATTTAGCTTATAAAACCTCATCTCTCATGCATTGAAAACAAATTTCTAACTACAATATGATCAAGAGAAGAGGTCAAGAATATTGCATACTTGTCCCTACCTGATGGTTGTTGGAGAGACATGCATATTGTTGCTGAGTTGATGATCAATCCATGGTCATATGGAGGCGATAATTTCATTTGTTTTCTTCTGAAAAGGTGTTCATAGTTTGGTGATTCTAAACCTTTGTCTTCCAGTTACCATGAGCAAGCTATCTTAGTCAAATACGAACTTCTTTGAGTGCTAGTCTTGGCCATTGGTGATGTTGACCTTCCCTATACCTTATTCCACCATTAGAAACCTTTACCACACTTTATTTCACCTTCCGTACCTTCCTATAGCTTTCACCCTATTTCTTGTAGTAAACTAGGACATGTTGTAGTACTATAGGAAACCATATAGTAGCATGTTTAAACCCTTATCTCCCAAACAGGATACTAGATTGACCTAAATTTTTCTGAGCGTGTTTCCATCATCCGTGTGCACCTTGTTGGCTTGATGGGGCCTAACCCAGGCTCGGAGTGAATTAGCCAAATAAATCCTTGTACCACTGGCCCTTTCGGCAATAGCCCACGGAGCGCAGACTAAGGCCTCACCCGAAGCAGTATGGGGGGATGCTGGAACTAAGTTTCCACACCCTTGAGATGTATGATGGGTCAATTTAGTCCAGCTTTGAATACCTTCGCGCAGGTTACTTCACGCACTATCTTGACCTGCGAGGCCTTCACACTCTGTTATAATCACCTTCACGTAGCTCTAATCAGGGGCTGAGGTGATTTCGCACTGCCTTAGCAGTGATCTGCGCTACTTCCCCAAGTTACACCGCGTATCTTACTTATCTTCTTATAACATTTAGTTATCTTCATGTAAACAGATACTCTATCTTATATTCACTTTATCAACACATTCATATAAGTTTGCGTAGCATATAAACAACAGAAATGGAATTTATACCCAATACATTCAATGTAGAAAACAATAAATAGATACACAGAAATGATGTAAAACTTCTCTTTATTACTTCTCCAAAGGTTACAGACTCGACTCGCCCTACGCACTACGCTGTATGGGTTCACGCACTTAGTTATGGACTACTAGGCCTCTACGCACTCAGCTGCAAAGCCTTCTCCTACTCTACGACCCAAAGACACGACTGACGCTTCAACTAAGACTCAATCCTTCATCATTAGATCCTATTGATTTTTGTTAACTTATTTACAACTTAGAGCCTCGCTCTATTTATACAATCCCATGGTCCGCGGACCATGGGTAGATTTCTAAAGCCGACATTACATTACAAAAATGAGGGTGGACAACCCTATGACTCATTTACAATCTTCGCGCTCCGCGCCCACAAAACGTGGAGTCTTTACATCAGATTTGGTCAAAATTTGGGCTTTAAGCCCCAAAACTTGCCTTGGGGGATCCTGCACCCAACAGGCCCCCAACACAAACATCATGACTCACCCTCGAGTCACTCTATCGGTGTGAAGATCTTCATGCGAAGACTTCCCAACTCTGCTCGAACTGCTGCAAGATTGGCAGTGCACTGAGCAGTTTCCTGTTGTATCTCCTACACGTGTTGTTCAGAGATTGTTGTATCTGAACTGCTCCCTTCTATCTGCTCCTGCATTCCCAGCATCTGTGTGAGCTTGGCTTTGATCGAGGATGTAATGACGAATGCCTCATTGATCCAAAGTTGGACGGGCGCCTTCAAAACCGCTTCTTTGTGTCGCGTCGCGTCTACCTACTACTTAAGCGCTTTTGTCTGTTGCATCCGCGTGAGCCTCTATGTAAGGGCCACTATCTGCGTGGTCCCTTTTCCATCAACATATATCTATTATAGCTCACGCACCTCTATTTCTAAGCATTGTATGTTCAGGTCCTCTTGCAGAGTGGTGAGGACCTCAAATGATTCTTCCAACATTCTAGTGCAGTCCTCTACTACACTGCTGATCTCCTCCATCCCCAATGTAATGGCACTGGCATGCTATTCCCTTACCTCTGGAGGAGTTGAAGGTTGCACCTTCAACTGCAAGTCTGCTATCTGAAGCTTCAGCTCCAGCTGATCCTTAGCCATCTCTTCTCGTGCCTCGCACACCCCTGATGCTAACCTTTGGATGCGCGCCTCGACTGGTGCCTTTGCTAGGATGGCCAACTCAGGGACCATCTGGTAGGCCTCCTCAACCAATTGCACCATCTACCAGTTCTGCACCACTACCTTGTCATGTTGCAGGCTTAGTTGTTCCATATTAATTTTCTTCTCATTCAACACCTATAGTGCGCGGCCCTCCCTAGCTCGTAGTTTTGCAGTCACTCTGTCCTGCAGGACATAGAGAGTCTCCCGAGGGAGCGCAACCATGTTGATCCCTACTCCCTTCTCTATAACTAGTGCCCCCTCTGGCAGCACTATGGTGCTGGTTATGCGGGTGTGCAACATTTCCTCAGTCGTGACCATTCCTACTGCAAGGCTAGTTGAGAGAGTACCAGCCTGAGGAGTGCGCACCTGCAACTCCTATATCTATTCCCAGAGGGGCCCAAACACAATTTGGTTCTCCTCTGCAAGCTGTTAGAGGGCCTCTGCGATGACATCGCATACCGTCTCCCCTATATCATGGAGATATCCTTCGGTGAGGGTGATCGGGTCGAAAGAAGTCTTAGAAGCTTTCGACTTCTTTCACGGCCCCACCTGCTCTCTCGAGCACTAGCGCTTCAACTGTGTAGATGTTGTTTTTGGGTCTGCGCCACCTTCCTCTATCTTGGGCTCTTCCTCAGGTGAGGGTGACTTATGGCCCTCACACTCCTTCTCTGCTGCCTGTTGCTGCTCAGTTGTTGCTTCCTCTTTTCTTCTCTTCTCTGCCAACTGCGCCATCCGCAGTTTTGCCTCCTCCTTCTTCCGTTGTGTAGTAGAGTTTTCCATTTCCATCGCGAAGATGGCTGGAGCGCACCACTCTGGTGGCCATGACTCCAGCATGGCGAATGTGAAATCATCCGTGGCTAGGTACAAGAGCTCATTCCACTTCTTCGCGGGGTCCTTGCGCGCCCTGACATACACGTGGTGGAAGTCTGCCTTGAACTCCATGAACCTTTGTAGGCTATTGTAGATAGTGGGCGATAACCACGGATTGCGGTTAATCCCCATTCTGATGTTCATCTCCATGAACACCTAGAATATCTTAATATCTTGGATCCTTCGTACGTTTTTAGTGGCCCATAGTGAAGAGTACTTCACTGCCTCCAGAAGGTCCCACGTAATTGTGGGGAATTGGCTATCCTCATGAAACTCCCAAGCTACCAGCACTATGGACAACAGAAGCCATGCATAGTGGAAGGTCTTCCCCTATTCATATGCCTCGCGGCAATTCTCCAGGAACTCCTTGCACAAGTACTCTACCCAGTTAAACTGGATGCCTTTTGCACACTACGTGGCAAGTGCTACCACTAACGCGGGCACCTCATCTGCGCGAAACTTCCGCATAACCTTTCCAGCCAATATCTGGGTCGCAACATTGATTGACTTATTGTTGATACTAGAGATCATGTACCCTATCTTCTTCTTCTCCAGCTTGAATTTTTCCTTCATGCTCTCTGTTATGGCCAAGTCGGTGCTCTTACCCTCCAAAATATTCGCTGGGTCCTCCCCCTTGCAAGGGAGTCAGGTAATTCTATGAATCAGGTGGTCCATGATGGGGATGGGCTCCTCCAACCACAAACACCCATCATGCACCAGGAAAAGTAGCTACCTGATGACAAAGATAGTTACTTGGGCGTGATGGTAATGCGACACCCAGAGCAGGTTTAACAACCCTACCTTCTCTACTATGCACAACCACTTCTGAGGCTCCAACTCTATGAATCCCATCGCGGTGCTTTTCTTTGGCTTCATGAGCTGTGTGGTTTCCAAGTGTGGGAACTTTTTGTGGTCCGCGAGATCCCAGTCTTCAAAATTTAGACTCGGCACCCGTCCCAAGTGCGCTTCTTCAAAAACCATATCGTCAGGTAGCAGCAAAGTCTACAGAGAGCTCTTGCTCTCATCTAGGTCCTTGGGCACCTTTGCCTTTCCCTTTCGCGGAGGAACATATGCAAGCAGTCTGGTCAGAGGGTCTGCACCCTTAGTTTCTTCCTCCATTTCTTCATCCTGCTCCTCTTCCACCAGGATTTCCTCAAGGTCTTCCTCCTCCTCATCGGTTTCCACATTAACTGCTTTCCCCTTTTCTTCCATGGTCAATTTATTTCTTAGTGGGTTTCGAGGGGACATGTGCACCAGAATCATAGGCTGCTTATACTTCTTGGGCCTCGGCATGCGCAATGATTTAGGGATTTCCTCGACTATCCTGATGCTTTCAGGGGCATCTCCTACTGTCATGGCCTATGCAGCCTCCTCAGCAGTCATTTCCCCGATATCCATGGCTTCTTCAGACGCTGTCATATTGTTGTTCCACAAATCTCTCAACTGCTCAGCTAAGTGCTCAAACAACTCCTTCAACTTCAACACATCAAACACATCTAGGTTCATAGATCTATGGGCATGCAATAGCTCAATTCTCAAATGGCCAAGTGTCATTTGATGAGCAGCCCTTTGCAATTTATAACGCCTTTTGAATTTGAATTCGACCATTCCCCCCAAGTCCGGTTCATTAATGCTCCCTTGGCAGTAAATTTTCCCAAATCTAGCCCATAAAGCCTACCTTAAATTCCTGCTTCCCGCTCCATTTGATCTAAAACAAAGCATCACATCGTGAATAGTGACTATAACGGTCACTTTCCAGCCAACCCGAGCGGTAGCACAGCCACCCTTGCGCTGTCGCAGACATTGTGACACTTTGCTCCTACGCACATTCCCGTCATCACGTAGTTCTTGGGCAGGGTGGTTTATAGTCCCACACCTCCTTTCAACTACCCGGAGCGCTAAGACTATGCTTCCCATAGCTAGTCAGGTGGCTGGGCCACCTGTATACGGCTCCAACCGACCATCAATCACTTTTCCTAGGAAAAGTCTGCCTTTGAACTTTACTATCTGCATCACATACTTCACCATCTGCATCACATCACCATCGGTGATCCCTTTAGTAATATACAGTCCAATCCAAGGCATCGAACTGATCAACTCTCGGCGGTAGTCCCCAAATTTGTCAATGTAATCATGCACATCCTATTTTATCACCACGGTTTTCTTATGAAGAAATTCCTTCTTTATTCCTTCCTGAGGCTTCTTGACTTCTGCTTCCACCATAGCACTTTTCTCCCTTAACCAAGCTCTTTCATTCATGAGTTCTTGGAGCCTAAGATTACCTTGTTGAATCTCTTCATTAGGTCCCAAGCATTATTTTTCGATTTGTTCCAACTCCGCGATCTCGTTTGCCAATGTTCCGTGATCCATCATATCCATGGGCGTTGCTATGCGGGGACTAGGCATGATAGACTCCATCGGCATTACAACATTCGTTTCATCGGCTAGCCTAGATGGTGTCTGGTCTATTAATTTCTTGCACGTCATCCTATAAGCCCATAAAACTACTCATACGTGTAGGTCCCAATCACTTCACTACGCATTACATACCTCGTTCAGTGCTTCGCACACTTCATTAAATTCTTCTGCGTGGATAAACTTCTACGCGCTCGTTTTCCCCACAGTCTGTAGTTCCAACTTGAGGGACTGTTCATGCATTTTCCCTCCCAACATATGCTCATCTCCCATCACGAAGTTCATATATATCTACGCAGGTTGTTTACCATATGCTTGTACCCACCTAGACAAATGCATGCGTGGACCATCCCGTCCATTGTATTTATTTGCAAATTGCACAATAGGTTTCCCAAACCGTGTGAGCATCATCCTCCTACATGCGTGCCAATCTTCAAAGCTTCCTCTATGCGTACCCCACCACCTCGTGGGCGTAGCGTGTAGTACCCAATTCAAATCCTGAAAACGTTGTTTTTCCGGCACCTCCCTTTCGAATCTGTCCAAGAAAGCATCTACCTCGCATAATCCATCATAAGTAGGGAGATCTCTTACTTCTATTGATACGTAGCACAACGACCTTGTCATCATATTACAGTTCAACGTGGTTACCTTATGTAACCGATTCTACCATCGCTCTATCTCCTCATCCGAATCTGAAGTACAGGAGCTTTCGCGCTCCCATGATATTCGTCCATTCACAGTGGGATTTACCCAATCTTGCTCTTGCGCGGTTATTTTGTAGATACAGTCCAAATAATCGTCACTTTCATAATCATGCATCGGCTTTGTATAGCGTGATCCTTCAGCGGGGTCCAAAGGTAGAACTATACATAGTGACTTCTTTTCAAAAATCATCTTGCGCTTCTTCAGATTAATCACCTCGTTCATGTCAATGGCCCAATCAATTCCTAAGAGTGCGGGGTAGGTATTTTTGTCATCAACAATCTCTATCACTTCAAAGTGTGCTAGCGCGCTCGATCCCTCAATATCCATAGTGATTCCTTGCAATCTCCCCATAGGTATTATCTTCTGTTGGTTCGCCATTCATAACTAGATAGGAGACCATTGCAACATAGGCCTCCCCATGCACTCCCATGTCTACTTCGGCAGAACATTCGTGTCCAATCCTAAGTCCAAAATTACTTGGTCCATCTCGTATTCTCCAATCTGCATGGTTAACCTCATTTCTTTTCCCTTCCTCGTCATATACTTTCCAATCTTCCAGACTACATGCGGTTCTCCTGGCATGGTCCCCGCGCATCTGTTAATGAATTCTTGTAATCCCTTTACAACCTTACTATCATGCAGTAGCTTCATGCATGTTTCTAGGACAATCAGCGTATCGTAGATATCAGTGTAGGACAATCTTCCATTTCATGATCAAACATTGTACAATACAGACATGATGGACGCGTTGGATTCATACAATCATGGGCATAATGTCCTGGCCCTCTGCAATTATATCATATTAGCTGTCTGTGACCTCTTCCAGGTCCTCCTCCACCTCAGCCTCATCCGTGCCCCTGAAATCTTGTTCTGCCACTCCTGCGTTCTGGTCTAGGGGTCGTGTTTTGTCCTGAACTCTATATGTGGAGTTCTATCCATCATCAGCTCATAGCTTCTACAAGTGTGCTCATCATCTCCAACTGATCTACACAAATTACTGAACAACTATTGTGAATTCTACGTGTATTTTTGTGGCAAATGGCAGTTGTCCGTAGCATGCTTTCCTTCTATTTGAAAAATCGTACACCACAAAGCAAGTGTCGCAGTAGGTCCTACTTGTGCCTCTGGTATTAACAACATTGGTCCTCCTCCCACGAGGTAATTCACGAACACGGGGTAGTGGTCCTTGTCATGACCCTGACCCTTGCATTTTACTTACCATACTTCTTCACGTACTTCCAGTCAAGCAGTCTTGTCCTGTTTTAGACTCTGCATCTCAAGGCATAAGTTTTTCAACTGCACATGGATCTGCTAAACTCCCAAGTTAGGATCATGTTTCGAGGTTTCATGTAGCCTCATCGCAATCTCCAAGGCCTCTGCCTGAGTCATTAACCTCTGTTGCGATAGCGCGTTCCTCAAATGCAGCGTTAGCGATGCTACAAACCCTTCGCGGTGCTTTCCATCCGTCAAGGTCATATTAGCTTTGTGAATCGTACACTTCAGTCTCTGATCTAGCTCCCAAGGATTTTTTCCTGGTAGCATTGTGATCTCTTTGAATCTAATAATCGATTGCGCTTCTGACTCCGACCTGCTAAATTCTCTGTTTAGTGCAATTTGGATATACGTGATTCCCGCATTCAGATTGTCATTAGAATGCTTAATATACTAGGTCAGCGCGCGGTCTTGCAGGGAGCTGACCAGCGTTGCTTTCTTTATATTATCATCTATAACTCCCTACGCTTCCCATACATCCCTTATCATGAACCAAAATTGGTATGGATCTTCATTTCCTACTACCTTAGACACATGCAACTTTATCGCACTTGCCATATTGACTCGTGGTGGTGGTAGAGGTGGTACAGCTGAAGACGGAGGTGAAGGTGGTGAAACTCATAGTGGTGTGGGTGGGGGTAGTATGTACAGAATCCTCTTCCTTATAAAATTGATCACACTTCATGGCAATACCTTCGTGAGCTCTTCCTCGTGCCCTCGCGGAGGTGAAATCAAAGGACTATTCTCTAGTCCCTTACTTCCTTCGTTTCTGTAGGTTTTTCCACTTCGTGTAGCTCCAAACATCAAGGTAATTTCATAACCCTCTTCTCACACAATAACATTTTAATCCAAGTATTTAGAGACTTTATGTACTTACCTCACGGCCCTTTGAGAAAGTGTCGCTCTGCCCCACTTTAGCAGCCTAACTGAAGTATCTACAGCGAACTCATTATCTACAACACACGTGATCTTATCCTCCGATGCTTCCAATCTGCACACCAACTCTGGGGTCCACACAATAGGATTGTCGAGCTTCCACCTTCCTTGGCTATCTTCTAGCTTCACGATCCACTCGTACAACTCAATAGGGAAAGATGCGAAGAAGATTTCGTGGATCTCTGTGTACAAGTAGCAGTCTAACCACTCTTCTTTTGTCAGTCGCAGATTCCTATTCTCCTTTGCCGCGAACTCGTGAATCCTCCTGTCCAACCAACCTTCAATTTCTTTCTTAGTTGGATTCCAATGATACGACATCAAACATCTTTATGCAGATTCCGGTACCAACAACAGAACCATTTGTTGGCTTGATGGGGCCTGACCCAGGTTTGGAGTTAATTAGCCAAATAAATCCCTGTACTACTGGCCCTTTCGGCAACATCCCGTGGAGCACGGACTAAGGTCTCACCCGAAGCAGTATGGGGGGATGCTGGAACCAAGTTTCTGCACCCTTGAGATGTCTAAGGGGTCGGTTTAGTCCAACTATGAATACCTTCGTGCAAGTCACTTCGCACACTATCCTGACTTGCGAGGCCTTCACGCTCTATTATAATTGCCTTCGCGCAGCCCTAAGCAAGGGCTGAGGTGATTTCGCGCTGCCTTAGTAGCAATCTGCACTACTTCCCCAAGTTACACCACGTATCTTACTTATCTTCTTATAACAGTTAGTTATCTTCATGTAAACAGATACTTTATCTTATATTCACTTTATCAACACATTCATATAAGTTCGCGCAACATATAAACAATAGAAATGGAATTTATACCCAATACATTTAATGCATAAAACAGTAAATAGATACACAGAAATGATGTAAAACTTCTCTTATTACTTCTCCAAAGGTTACAGACTCGACTTGCCCTGTGCACTTAGCTGCAGGGGTCCGCGTACACAGTTGCGGACTACTATGCCTCTATGCACTCAGCTGTTGAGCCTTCTCCTACTCTACGACACAAAGACATGATTGACACTTCAACTAAGACTCAATCCTTCATCATTAGGTCTTACTGATTTTTGTTAACTTATTTACAACTTAGAGAATCGCTCTATTTATACAATCCCATGGTCCACGGACCATGGGTAGATTTCTAAAGTCGACATTACATTACAAAAATGAGGGTGGACAACCTTATGACTCATTTACAATATTCACGTTCCACACCCACAAAACGCGGAGTATTTACATCAGATTTCGTCAAAACCTGGGCTTTAAGCCCCAAAACTTGCCTTGGGGGATCCCGTGCCCAACACACCTCCCCATAAAAAACGTTTGGCTAATGGATGCACGAATCTTGAGAAAAATTAAAAAGGGCTGAAGTTGATGGATGTCGATTTCTTAGAAATCGTGCACTGGAATTTTTTGAAATTTCTTGGCCATGTTACCATCATCCACATCCATCTCCCCATGAGAAAACTTTGTAAATGGATGCACAAATATCGAGAAAATTCAAAAATGGTTGTAGGTGATGCAGTTCGATTTCTTGAAAAATATGCATTGGAATTTGTTGAATTTACTTGAGAATGCTACTATCATCTATATGCATCTCCATCTGGAACAGATTTGCAAATAGATGTATGATTTTCAAGATATGACTAAAATAATTTTCTTCTCTGTGTATTTAAGTTTCCTATAGTAATTATAGGATTTCTTGTAGTATTTCAGGACAATAAGGAAAATGAGTGGTAAAATTTTGGGAATGTTGATTGGATGGTGGAAATAGATGAGGGTGATGGATTGGCATGGCCTCAGTCCTATTGGAGCATTTGAGCAAAGGAGGAGAAAGTCAAAAATTGACTTCTTTTGACTAGGCTTGTGATCAACTTTTCTTCTGGTGGCTAACTTGTTTTTGTTACTTGTAGAGGTTGGAAATAACCTACATTCATGAGAGAGAGATACATGGAACAAAGATTTTTATTTTTTTCTTCTAATTTTTTTCTGTTGGGCCTACTATCCTCCTCAATGAGGTTTTCAACTAGTAGGTCTTCCTAGGCGCCTCAAAGGAAATTTTCACCTAGGATATTTTATTTTTCTCATTTTTTCTCTTTTTTCCAACCCATTGATCACCTCATGGAGGTTTTCAATCAATGAGCCAATCTCAGGCACCTCAAAGGAGCTTTTCACCTGAGATTTTATTTTTTCTCTTATTTTTCATTTTTTATTTGTTTTCCTATCCTATTCTACTTGAAAAAACAAAATCATTTTCAAGTGTAGGAATACTTCTAATGAAGCCAAGTGCGCATCGAGATGACATATAAATTGATTTATAGGATTTAAATATATTCTTTGATAGGTACCTGAATATGAGATAGCAACTTCCTTGATTGAGATGAGATCAATAATTGTTGAAGAAGAGTGGGTTGTTGCAACTTGACATTTTGTTGGAACCATATTTCAATATATTTGTGATGCTCTTGGTCCACTTGTTGATTTGGATAATCTTGGATGCCTTCTTCTTCCATGAAATTTCTTGGATGAAATCTCTGATTCTGATGTTTGATGTTCGTGAAGTGCAACCCATGATTCTTTGGTCTTCTCATTTGAATCTTGGTTTTTTGCATGTTGTCCTTCAATGATATTAAGAAAACCTCTTCTTTTTTATACTCTTCCTGAGCTAAGATGAATACCATTTAGATCAAGAGGAGATTCTTGGAAGTATTGTACCTCAACATTGTAAGTGGGATGAACTACTTCATTGTGTGGGTCCGAAAATGGTGGTATAGGTAGTTAAGTGGGAGTGGATATTTGAGATGAATGTTATTGGGGTTGCGGTGTAGGTGTAGGTGGATGGTAGGGATAACATGGAGTTGATTATGTAGGATATTGAGCAAAACATTGAGGATATTATGGATGGATCCCATAAGTTCCTTTCCAACCTTGTTGCTAAGATTGGTTTTGGGGTTGAGATGGTCAATGTTGCCAAGGAAAGGGTGTGTTCCAATTACTTTTAGGTGGATATGCATAACCTTGAAATTGTGAATTAGGCCCTTTCATCATACAAGGTTGACTAGGGTTCCATGGTCCTCTTGGAGCTACATAACATAGTTGCATTAGCAATTGACTTGCTCCATTTTCCTCTTCGTAAACATCCTTAAACCTTGGTAATGAGGGGAAATATTTAATAACATGTGATTCTGCATGGGAAACACAAATATCAACAACTTCTCTTTCCTCATATTACATTCTTAACATTTCTACTTCTTTGGTTAGATTGCTAAGAAATTTTGTTGTAAAGTCATCAAACAAATTTCCAAGTTTATTTTGACTTACCGATCTTGATGTTGATTTACTTACTCTTGCCCTTCCTCTTGATATGTGTTTGCATGTTTCACAAATTTCTTCAAATGATAATTGGTATACATCTCCTCTACTCATGAGATCAAGGAGATCAATCCACTCATCCCTAATTGTTCTAAGTAAGAGGTTTTTGAGTGTGTCGGATCCTAAATTATGTAGGTTTTCCCTCTTAAAATTATACATGAACCTCTCTATTAGATCCTCTAGGCTCTCATCTCCTTTTTTATTCATTCTAAATATTTCTTCTTGAAGATCATGAATATTTTTCTAGAAATATTTTTTTCATATCATTCCATGATCTTATTGAATTAGTCCCTAAACTCATGAACCATTTAAGAGCTATATCCTTCAATGTTGCTGGAAACAATATCATTTTTTGAGTGTTTAATAAGTAACCATAAGATCTACAAATAATTTCAAATTCAAAGAGAAATGTTTCTGGGTCCTCTGGCCTTAGACCATGAAAGTTTGGAAGAAAAGATGGAGGGATGCTCTTCATATGGACATTGATATCAATATCTTGAATGGATGGTGATGTGACTCTTACTCCACCACGTGTTTAAATGGGGGTGTGGGTTGGTGATTGAGACAATTTTTTTGTTTTTATGATTGAATGAATACACTAATTCAATGCCCTCTTCTGTTTTTGAAATGAAATATGCCTAATGAAAATATTTTTTTGTTTTTGCAGAATGTAAAAAGAAATGAATCAACTAGGGAAGAAAAAAATGCATACTTTGACACCTCCTCGGCAACGGTGCCAAAACATGATGAGCCTCGGTTTTGCAACAAGAATGTTGCAACTCTCAAGGCTACCAATTTTAATTATCAACCTGGGGTTCTTACAAAATTAAGAGGTATCGGCACTATATGCGAAACATACAATGTGCCCTTCCTTTGTTTTCATGATGTAATGGTGTGCATGTACTGAAGTCAAATCCTAAACTAATTACAGAAAATGAAATGCTCGAAATGGAAACCTTAACCTATTGCAAGAAAGAAAGTACAAGGAAACAAACCTATTCTAATTGCATAAAGTAAATATCATGGAATAAATGTCAACCATTACATTTCAAATAGTTTATATCCATTAATAGAGTTCATTGGATGTGGCAATCAAGAAAATCATCATTATATTATCCAATCCATAAATCTATCCATTAGCCCAAATCGTTGAACTGTTTTGCATGGGTAAAGAGGCAAGTCATAATTGTTTTTTACTCTTCCTTAATAATTTATTTAGAGCCTAGGGGTATTTATTCAACCCTAAGGGATCATAACCAAGCTTCTTGAGCGAATCTGGGCAAGTATATACACACTGGAAGAGTACTATAGGAAATAGTAGATTTACTACACAAAACTATAACTCACTGAATGACCAAGAAAATAAAATCCAAATTGGATGTGATAATTTTTTTATTGAATAGGATGTCTTAGGTCTCCATTCCAAGTGGAATCACTCAAAAATACCTCTATTAACCTATGCTAAAAAATAGCATAAAAATACTAGTCTAAAACCTAGAAATTCAAGAACTAGTGAGCTAGTAAATCTATCAAATTCCTAACCTAATAAAGTGAAAATTCAATGGGGTAGTTTTTTTTATGAACTAATTTTTTTTTGCGATCTAATGCAAGTGGAATCATGTTGATTGAAGCTCGTTATCATGCTATAAAAAATAGCAGAAACTTATTGCTATTTCCCACAAGGGACTTTAATAACTCTATATTTGGGAATAAACAAACTAATCCAAGTAGCTCAATGATTACTGTGACCTTCCAAAGTTGTTCCAATGATGAAATTATGTTTTTGATCCTTTAAAATGACTTACTTCAACCATTTAATCCAATCCTACAACAAGAAACCATTAATACTAAATGTAGAAATAGAAAACAAAAGGAGAACAAGAGATGCATGTGAATAAGAAGTGAAAAAAAGAAAAGTAAATGATACGAAAGGGATCTCAGGCTCCTGATATAGAAAATACCAAGGAAAGTTAGAGTCCTCTGAAGGATAACAATATTTAGGAGCTGAACATGGCACAAATATCCATTATTTCCATCAATACCATTACATCCCTGTAGAAAAGGAAAGTGGAGCTACAAAAATACGAGTTCTCTCCACCAGAAGACTAATAAAAATCAATCGCTAGAGGAAAATTTTTCTTAGTACTTATAAAAAATGATTAGGGATCATCCCCCATGAAAGGAGGAATCTTTCCCCACCAAAATCCCTTGATTAGTGGATTTGGTTCCCAATACTAGGAATGTGCATTAAATGGCAAGGAACACATTCCTAGATTTTCTCAATCATTTGAGCTCCAGAATTTGTGCCATAATTCCATAATATATTGTTTATTTATTATTTAATATTGATCCTCCTATAGTTGGGAGCAAGTCCCTAAATTATCTCCTTCTCCAAATATTCATAATCTACCCAATATTCTCACAATATTCCATAAAAATAAATAATACTAGGCACAAATATGCATGTATCCATAAACATTCCTAATTAACATATTAAAGTTAAAAATACATTATCTAATGCAAAAAGATAGGTTTAATGTGTTGAGGTCAGATGGGCCTTAATTTATCTCTAATTTAGAGGCACGGGCCTTAATTTATGTCTAATTTAGGGGCCCATCAGGAGATACATTGAGAATTTTGTGGGTAGAGATCAAAAGTTGCAAGCAAGACATCAGACATGTTGGTTGAGGCTCAAGATAGGCTTGCAAGGGTTTAGGAAAAGAAAGCAGAGGTCAATACAGTGATCCTTTAGAGTTTTTCAGACCTACATAGACAGGGATAATTGAGGATTAGTCAAGGTAAAAAAGAGAAGACTAATGGGGAATATCATGGAAGGTATTGGTTAGGATACAATTTGGATAGAGGGGACATAGTCATAGGTGGAAGATTATTGGATACACCTGACAGGAAGACTAGTAGGTATGGGTATCATTCTAGTTCCTAATAGAGGAGACATTATCATAGTTTTCACCTCCATTATCCTTATAGGAGAAGTGAGTATTTTCTTGGGGTGTTCAAGAAGGTAAAACCTTCTAAATTTTACGAAGAGATCAAGAAGTCAGAATATGCAGAGACATGGTTTCTTGGGATGAATAAATTATTCAGATTGAATAATTATTCAAATAACATGATAGCCAAAATAGCCAGCTTTAGTCTCAAAGGGAAAGAAAAGATCTGACAGGAAGATATGAATAATGTCAAGGGAATTCGAGAAGAAGTTATTTTTTGGGATGAGTTCGAGAGGCTCTCTAAGAAGAAGTACCTATATGAGAGATATTGTGATGACCGGCATAAGGAGTTTTATGAGATGCATATGGGTTCTATGACAGATGATGAGTGCACTAGAAGGTTCCTGAAGATGTTGAGGTATGTGCCTTACCTCAAGGATGAGAAAGCAAAGATTGAAAGGTTCATCAATGGGTTTCCAGCAACATACAGAGACCAGATTGAGTTTGATGAGCTTAGGTCGTTGGAGGAAGCCATCAGGAAACTGAAGCTTTGTCATGAGCATTCAAAGTGTAAATATAATCTTAATCATGATTTGAATGGAAATGAGAAAGTTAAAGGGAAGTGGCCACTAAAGCGAGGAATACCTCAAGATGTGAGTGAGAAAGAAACTGTTTCGCCTCACAAGAAGTTCAATTTAGTTGAGAAGGGACATGGGTTGCATCATGGATATTAGCATAATAGAGGTGAAGGTAGAGGACCATTACGGCGTTGGATATGTGACAAATATCATCGCAATAAGGATTTTCCATTGTACTAGGGTGGCAGGACTCATATCTACAATGCTTAAGAGGTGCAGATAGTTGGGGATGTTGGCCATAATATTCCTCAGATTTATGCAGTCATGGACAACAAGTAGGCCAATCACCAAACATCCATTATTGAGATGGAAGGTAAGCTATATGGTCAAGTTTTTTCTATTTTGATTGACCTTTGATCTAATTATAGTTATGTTAATCTTGACCTAGTGGATAAGTGTGGTTTGAGAAAAGAAGTGCATGCAAAGTGTTGGTTGGTGCAGCTGGCTACAGGTAGTAAGAAGAGAGTTCATCATTAGGTAAGATATTTTTCATTTGAGATGAATGGTATGCCTACATTAGAACATTTAAATATGCTTACATTAGTCTCATATAATATGCTTTTGGGAATGGATTGGTTGTACCTCCACAGAAACAAAGTAGATTGTTATGAAAAGGCTATTGAGTTCTTGGATGATAATGGGGAAAAGAGAATATTGTAGGGAAAGAAGAAGCCTACATCGATGAAGATGGTCATGGCTATTTAGGCAAAGCGCAGTTGCAGGAAAGGGTTTGTATTATTTGTAGTGCATATTTATAGTGATAATGGTAAGGATGTTGAGGATGCAGAAGTATTAAAGAGGTATCATGTCTTGCATCAATTTCAGGATGTATTTCCAACAACTATTTTTGAGTTACCACTTCTAGGGAATTGGACTTTTCTATTGAGTTGGTACCAAGAGTGACACCAATATCAAATGCACCTTACATGATGATCACTCTAGATCTAGTGGAATTGAAGTCGTAGTTTAAAGAAGTGCTTGAGAAGGGGTACATTAGTCCAAGTGTATCATTTTGAGGTGCAAAATTATTTTTCGTGAAGAAGAAGGATGGAACTCTCAGATTGTGAATTGACTATAGGAAATTGAACATGGTGATGATTAAGAACAAGTATTCATTGCTGAGGATTGATGATTTGTTTGACCAGTTGAAGGGAGCAACAATGTTCTCAAAGATTGATTTGAGATTAGGATATCATCGGTTATGCAACAAAGAAGAGGATATCTATAAGACTTCCTTTTGGACCAGGTATGGGCATTATGAATTTTTTGTGGTTCCTTTCAATTTGACTAATTCTCCAACTACTTTAATGTTCTTGATGAATAGTGTATCATGTCCTTATGTGGAAAAGTTTTTATTGTTTTCATTGATGATATATTGATATATTCTAATAATGAGGAAGACCATTTCGAACACTTAGCGACAACGTTGAGATTTATAAGAGATAATTAGTTGTATGCCAAGCTTAGCAAATGTAACTTCATTCAGAAAAAGGAACATTACTTGGGAAATGTTGCTTCTAAGGGAGGCATAGCAGTGGATCTAGAAAAGATAAGAGCTATCATGGAATGGGAAACTCTTAGAAACATGGATGAAGTTAGATCATTCATGGGGTTAGTAGGTTACTATAGGAGGCTCATCGGGAAATTATCACATATTTCCTATCCTATTATATCATTACAGAGGAAAAGAAAGAAATTTGAATGGAAAAAGGAATGTGAAGCCAGGTCTGAGTTGTTAAAATGTTTGCTGACATACTCCAGAATTACATATCCGGATAAAGAGTTTGTAGTGTGTACAAATGCTTGCAAGAGAGGACTTGGTGGAGTCCTTATGCAATAGGTATAGGTGGTGTGATATGATTCAAGGAAACTGAATGAGCATGAGCAGAACTATGTGACACATGATCTTGAGTTGGAAACGATCATTCATGCATTGAAGATGTGGAGGCAATATCATCTTGGCTAGAGGTTTGTGTTGATGAGCGACCACAATGGGTTGAGGTACTTGTTTCACCAACCAAACCTGAATTCCAAGTAAGCTATATGGTTGGCTACCCTCAGTGAGTGTTGGATTACTGGGTCTTGACCCAGGTTGAGAGTTAGCTGCACCAACCAACAAAACCCTACACTACTGGCCCTTTTGGCAACAACCCGCATAGCACAGGTTGCAGTCTCACCCGAAGAAGTATGGGGGGATTCAAGAACCAAGTTTCTGCATCTAGAGACTCATGTGATGTCTTTTAGTGCCTCATATCTGCCTTCACGCAAATTGATAAACTCTTAGGGCTTGCCACTGCACTCAGTTAAAAAAGCCTTTAGACCTTCACGAAGGCCTACAATCAGTCCTTATGGACCTTTAACAGTTAATTTTCCTACGTATGCACATCAGAGAGTAGCCGTAAATTAGTGTTCATGCAGGTTTACTTAAGTTATTAGTAAACGTAAGAGAATTCATCAGAGTCTTTGCAAAAGTACTTAGACATGCATTTCGTACATCACTAACACCTATTCATTAGAATCGTGTAACATTCAATTAATATTCTATAAAACACACCATTCATCGACAACATATAACATTAACAGAGATGAACAAAAATACGCAATAATTCTTAGGAAAAATGTCTTTATTGATCTCCAATTCAGGATTACAGACTCAAAACTATCCTACGCACATAGCTGCAGGGGTCTGCGCACTCAATTGTAGACTCTACCTAGCCTATGCGCACTCAGCTGCAGAGCCTTTCTTCTCCTATATTACCCGCTTCTCCTCACTTACCCTACCTTAGACTCTCTAAGACATACCTATTTATAGTATTTTTCATACAATGCCATTGTCTGTGGACCATGGGTGAGTCTCAAAACTAACTCAAACTTTACATAAAGCCCCTTTTACTCCTATTCATCTACCCACTCTACATCCACAAATCGCGAAGTCTTTACATTATTTATGAAATTGTATCAAAATTTGGGTTATCTTAACCCTAAAATAACCCAAGGGGCCCCATCCCAATAGGCCCCAACACAAATATCATGACTTTCCCTCAAGTCAATCTTCTTTCACAGAGATCTTACTGCGAAGACCCCCAACTCCACCTGTATTATTGCAACTTCAACAGCGCTTTGTGTCACTGCATGTCAAACCTCCTCGAACAATCTTTCAGTGGTTGGTCCCTCTACTGCCAGCCTCATCATTTGATGTATCTATTGTAGTCCCTTAAGCTTATCGTGAATGGTAGACGTGACTTGATAAGCCTCCTCCAACCAAGGCTTCAACCTGGCCTTTAGTAAGGCCTCCTTCTTCTGCGCTTCCTCCACCTGTGCTAGTAATTGTTTTCCTTCCTGTAACTTGGCAAGGCGTTGTGATGGTGTTGGGAGCGGTATCCCCCAAGGGCATTTTTGGGGCTAAAAGCCCATGTTTAAGTCAATTTTTGTAATATAATTGTAAAAACTCTGTGTTTTGTGGTCATGGAGTGTGAAGGTGTTGTTTGTCAAAAAGGGTAGTCCGCCCTTAGTTTTGTAAAGTAAAGTTGGCTGTAAGAGACCCACCCATGGTCCGGAGACCATGGGATTATATAAAAAGAGCTAAGCTCTAAGTAGTTTAAAAGAAAAGAGACAATGGCAGATCATGTAATAGAGTGGTAGCTCTGAAGAAGAAGTCTAAGTCTTGGGCCATAGCGTAGGTAGAGGCTCTACAGCTGAGTGTGCAGAGGCCTAGGGTAGAAGTTTGCAGCTGAGTGTGTGGACCCTTGCAACTGTGTGTGCAGGGTGGACAGAGTTTGTAAACACTTGGAAGATATTAATAAAGAAAGATATTCTGCAATTTCTGTGTTTTTGTTTTGTTGAAACATCTGGATATTTTATGTATGAATTTCCTTTATTGTGCTTATATGATGCGTGAAAGACCGCAATTTCATTAATTAATTGGATGCATTTATGAATATTTGGTTACGTGCTGTTAACTATAATTGTTTGATAAGATAAGAAAATCACTTAGATTAATCAGGGAATTTGTATGAAACACTTCTCTAGTAGTGTGAAAGTACCTAAGCAGTAGATTAGGACTGCGTGAAGGTCGATTGTACCCTTTCACAGAGGTATTGAAGGCTGGAATAGAAGGATAGTCTTGCAAACCCTAGAGTGAAGCGACCTGTGCGAAGGCATGGATAGAAGGAATCAAATGACATCACAACCATCTCAGGGTGCAGAAACTTGGTTCCAGCATCCCCCCATACTGCTTTGGGTGAGACTTCGGTCCGCACTCTGCGGGTTGATGCCAAAAGGGCCAGTAGTGTAGGGATTTGTTTGGCTAATTAACACTGAACCTGGGTCAGGCCCCCTCAAGCCAAAAAATGGTTTCGTTGCTGGGACCAGAATCTGCATAAGAGATGTGTGATGTCGTATCACTAGAATCCAACTAAGAAGGAAATTGAAGACTAGTTGGATAGGAAGATCCACGAATTCACAGCACATGAGAACAAGAACCTGTGACTAACAAAGGAACAGTGGTTGGAAAGATACCTGTATATAGAGATCCACGAGATCTTTTTATGCTCCTTCCCTATTGAGCTACATGAGTGGATCGTGAAGCTAGCAGATAGCCAAGGAAGGTGGAAACTTGACGGTCCTATTGTGTGGACCCTGGACCTAGTGCAAAGGTTGGAGGCGTCGGAGTATAAGATCGCCCGCTTTGTTGATCATTGGCTCTATCACATCATAGGAGGATTTGTGACTGAATTCGCGGTTGACACTTCAGTCAGCTACAGCGAGGCAGAGTGGCACTTTTTCAAAGGACCACGAGGTAAGTACATAAAATCTTTGAATACCTGGATTAAAATGCTATTGTGCAAAAAACGGGTTATGCAGCTACCTTGATGTTCGGGACTATGCGAAGCGGAAAAAATTACATGAACGATGGAAAAATGGGTCTGAGTATAGTCCCTCGATTTCCCTCCATGAGGTGATGAAGAAGGGATAACGAAGGTTTCTCTGCGAAGTACTATTCAGTTAATATGACAAGGATTCCCGTGCATACCACCTCTGCCCACAACACCTCCAACTTCACCACCATCACCTCCAACTTCACCCGTACTAATTCTGGTTCATTGTGAGGGTTGTATGGGAAGCTCAAGGTGTTACAGATGATCATATAAAGAAGGTGATGCTGGTTAGTGCTCTACAAGATCACGTGCTAACATGGTATATGAGTGTACTTGCAGGAGCTATGAAGTGGTGATGGACAAAATTCCCGCCTATAGGATTCAGGCTGAAACACGGTCCCTTGACCAGAGCGTAGGGATGGCATGGATAGGCTTTCAGGGGAGCAGACGAGGTTGAGGCAGAGGAGGACCTGGCAGAGGTCGAGGACAGCTGATTTTCTACAATTACAGAGGACCAGGACATTATTCCCGCAATTGCACTAATCCAACGCATCCGTTGTGAAAGTATTTCATGTTGCCTGATCGTGAAACAGAAGATTGTCTTACGCTGATAGCTATAATACGTGACAAAGGGGCGCTACCACCTCCACCGACTTAGAACTTGTAGATGATGAGGTCTAAGCCACGCGAGGAAGATCCAAACGTAAATATAGTGCTTAGAAGTGGAATCGCAACAGGAGATGATAAGAGGAAGCAACCAAAATACAGTACATGGGTTCAAAAAGCTCAGGCGAAGGAGGATGAGTTCGATTTGGAGCACACACGCAAAACCTTCATTGAAGCTAAGAAGAGCTTTGTTGAGGCCTCCACCTCAAGAAGCAAGGATAAGCCTGAGTAGGAGATGGACCCCTCTATGCTCACAACTTTCCTGGAGACCTGTATGAAGTTACTGCGTGACAGCAAGGCTGTGAAAGGGTTAGAAGAGCTCATCAATAGATGCATTGGAACCTCGCCGGGTGAGCTGTGCATAGTACAAAATATTGGCAATCATAAAACAAGGACGAGACAGGAGATGAGACTGACCACACCAATAAGAGAGTATGAACTGGATCCGATTATTTTGGACCTAGGGTCAGACACGAAAGTCCTACCAAAGTAGACCTGGGAACGAATGGGGAGACCTGTGTTGCAATGGTCTTCGACTCAACTAAGGATGGTGAATCAACAAAAGATCATCCCCATGGGGCGGCTACAAGGGGTGACTGTGGATATTGAGGGAGGGAGAGCGTTGACTGATTTTGAAGTAATAGAGATAGTGGATGACATCAATCCCTATCCTGCACTACGGGGAATTGATTGGGCTACTGATATGAATAGGGTAATCAATCTGAAGAAGCGAAAGATGATCTTTGAGAAGAAATCGCTAGGCGTAATAGTACCCCTCGATCCTGCTGAAGGATCATGCTATACTAAACCAATCTGCCATTATGAGAGTGATGACGACCTAAATTGTATCTATAAGATAACAGCACGAGACCAACATTGGGTGAATCCCACCGCAGATGGACGGATTACATGGGATTATGAGAGTTCCTACACTTCGGACTCCGATGAAGAAATAGAACGCTGGCAGAATCGATTACATGAAGTAACTACGCTGAATTGCAACATGATGACCCGATCGTTGCATTGTGTGTCGTCAGAGGTAAGAAATTTGCCTATTTATGATGGTCTGAATGAGGTAGATATCTTTTTGGATGCATTTGAAAGGGAGGTACCAGAAAAGCAGCGCTTCCAGCCGTTGCATTGGGCATTGCGCACTATGCCTCCAAGATGGTGGGGTATGCATAAAGGAAGCTTTGATGGTTGGCGCAAATGTAGGAGGTTGATGAGAACATGATTTGGGAAGCCTAAGATGCGATGGACAGATAAGTATGATGGACAAGATGATCTGTGCATGCATTTGGCCCAATGGACCCAGACTTATGGAGAAAAGCCCCAACCTGAGTGGGTGCACTTGTTCTGTCATACCCTGGATGTGGTCCCGATGAATTGGTACGTGGAAACAAAGCTCCACCATGGGACAGGCGAATGGGATATCCTGCGCGGTTCATGAATAATTATTCCACCACTGAGCACAAAGGGCTAGCTATGGTGTATGCACTCCAGAAGTATAGACACTACTTGTTGGGAGGCCATTTCAAGATGTATACAGATCACTCCACACTAAAGTACCTAGTCAGTAAGCCTATGTTGGGGGGGAGAATCTGCAGATGGCTCTTATTGTTCTAGGAGTATGATTTTGAAGTTTTTGTGAAGCTTGGACTATTGAACGCGGGACCAGACCATCTGTCACGTATCAAAATAGGGGAGGAACCTACTAACTTGAAAGAAGGATTGCCTGATGCACAGCTATTTGTAGTGCATGTCCAGCAAAAGAAGGAATTAGTGGTGCGTGCGACAGATTTCTCTATCATTGTCGGGCATCTGTACAAGATGGGGGTTGGTGAGATATTGCGATGGTATGTACCTAAGTTTGAAAGAAGCAACGTCCTTGCAGATGCTCATGGGGGCATCGCAGGAGGCCATTATTCAGGGAGAGCAACTACACAGAAGATTCTATGCATCAGGTCGTGGTGGCCAACCCTTCATCAAGACTCAAAAGCATATTGCAAGGTGTGTGATGTGTGTCAAAGGACTGGTAGGCCATCATGGAGGGATGAGATGCCTTTGAATCCACAAATGACATTGCAACCCTTTGAGAAGTGGGCGATAGATTTTGTGGGACCTATTCAGCCACAAGGAAAGATGGGAGCAAGGTATATTATCACCGTGATGGAGTATTTGACTTGTTGGGTAGAGGCACAGCCTATGAAGGATTGCATAGGCGTGACTACTGCAAAGTTCCTCTTTGAGCATGTACTGACGCGATTTGGTTGTCCAAATATCTTGATGAGTGATCGTGGTACGCACTTCTTGAATGAGACGATCAGCGCGCTGACGGAGGAATTTCAGGTATACCACCAGAAGAGTACGCCTTATCACCCGCAGGCTAATGGGATGGTGGAAGCATTCAACAAAGTGCTCAAAAATGCGTTGACCAAGGTTTGTAATGCTCAGCGAAGTGATTGGGACCTACGCATACTTGCAATATTATGGGCTTATCAAACGACATGCAAGAAGTTGACTGGAAAAACCCCTTTTCAGCTTGTCTATGGTGTTGAAGCGGTAATGCCTATGGAATACATCATGCCTAGTCTGCGCATAGCAGCACTCACAGGTATGATGGATCGCAGAGCCCTGGAGGAGAGGCTTGCACAGCTAGATGAACTGGAGGAAGAAAGATTTTTGGCTGGATTTCACCAGCATGTCCAAAAGCAGCGCGAAAAGGCATGGCATGATCAACACATCAAGTTGCGCACATTTAAGGTAAATGACCTGGTTTTGCTATATGATAGTAAATTTGATAAATTTCCATGGAAATTCATGATGCATTGGTTAGGTCCATACGTAATTAAGGAAATTATCGATGCAGGAGCGGTACAGCTGGTCAAATTAAATGGAGAACCCTTCCCAGGAAAGGTGAATGGCAATTGCTTGAAGACATACACTGACGGTCCGGCCATGTGACTAAATGAAGGTAGCACAGTCTTAGTGCTCTAGATAGTTGAAAGGAGGTGTGGGACTATAAACTACACTATCTGGGTTGGGGAGCTGCGCGATTGGAAGATGGTGCGAAGTAAGGACATGTCACTAGGTTCGCAACAACATGGATGGAGTTGTGCTACCTAGGGAGAAATCTCGCAGGTTGGCCGGAAAGTGACCGTTAAAGTCACTGTTCATGAAAAGATGGAAAAATTGAGGCCAAATGGAGCGGGCGACCGGAATTTAAGACGAAATTTATGGCTTAGATCCTTGAAAATCTACCCCCAATCTGACATTAATGAACCGATTTTGGGGGGAATGGTCGGGTTTGAATTTGAAAAGCCCTATAAATTACAAGTGGTTGTCTAGCGAAAAACACTTGGAATTTTGAGTATTTAGCTATTGAGCTCTCAAGCACCTATGAATCATGAGAAATACGAGATTCTCATAGTTTCAGGGGTATTTGCAACTTTGCTGGCAGAAACACAGGAATTCTTACAGAAGATCATGTCAGCACCCCCAGAAGTTACCAATACATAATAAGTAGAGGAACCATCACAGGAAATGGAGAGGGAGGCAGAAGTAGCTACTCTGGAAGTGACCAAAGTATTGGCGGAGGTCCCTAAATCATTGAGAACTCCAAGACCGAAGCCAACCCCAACTAAGGAGACCACGAAGGACAAGAAGGGCAATCAACATGCCATACTAGTGCATGCATCGCCAAGGAGAAACCCGCCAAATACCACTGCACAGGAGAAGGGCAAGGCCATAAACCTAGAGGTAGAGGAGGAGGACATCGAAGAAATCTCAATGGATGATGAGGATGTCGGGGTTGAAGTAGAGGAGGTTGAAACCCAGGGTTCGAACCCTATTACACGGTTGCCAGAGTATGTCCCTCCGCGCAAGCCTAAGTCGAAGGTCCCAAAGGACATTGATGAGAGTAAGACTCCCTTGCAAGCCCCTCTGCTACCAGATAAAATTACTTTCAACAGTCTGCACTTGGCCCGAGTGCCGATACTTAAGCTTGAAGACTGGGACTTGGCAGACCACGAGAAGTTCCTACACTTGGCAACTGAGCAGTTGATGCGCCACATCATGGACACAAATACGGGAATTACCACATTAGAGCCACGGAGCTGGCTTAAGGGGGTAGAGAATGCAGGATTGTTGAACCTGCTCTGGGTGCCGCACTATAACCACACCCCGGTGACAGTTTTTGGTCATCAAGCAGTTCATGTGCTTGGTGCATGATGGGTGTCTGTGGTTGGAGGAGCCAATACCCATCATAGATATGTTAATCCACTGAATAATGTGCATGCCATATACAGGCGAAAATCCAGCTATGATCTTTGGCGGAAAGGGTGGCGAGTAGGTGCTCACAAAATCAATGAAGGAGAAATTCAAGATGGTAAAGAAGCCACGCGGGTACGCTATCTCCAGCATTTGCGACCCTGCTGTGAAGGTAGCAACACATATCCTTGCAATGAAGGTGATGTGGAAGTGTTGTGCTAACAAGGTGTCGGTGCCTGTTGTCGCGCTCGTACAGTAGTGCGCAAAAGGAGTCTAGTTTAACTGGTCAGACTACCTTCGTGGAGAGTTCCTGGAAAAATGTCACGATGCATAATGGAAAAACAAAACCTTCCACTACACGTGACTCTTGTTGTTGATTGTGCTAGTAGCGTGGGAGCTAGCATAAAAGAGCCAGCTCCCTTCATTCATGCCATACCTTCCTAAAGTAGTGAAGTACACTTTTCTATGGGCGACCAAGTATGCGGAGCAAGTTTGGGACAACAAGATCTTCTAGATCTTTGTGGAAATGAATATCAAGATGGCCATCAATCGCAAGCCGCGATTTTTTCCCACAATATATGCTAACCTGTAGAGCTATGTCGAGTTTAAAGCTTATTTACATTGTGTATCTATCAGGGCATGGAAGGACCCTGCACAAAAGTGGTATGACTTTCTGTACCTGGACACAGATGCCGCCATCGATGCGGTGCTTGATAAATGGCTAGTGGAGTGGCGCACCACCACAGACTTGGCGATGGGTGGAAGCAAGTCCGCTGCACAGAAGAAGAAGGAGGAGGCCAAGCTGAAGATGGCGCCACTGGTCAAAAAAAGGAAAAAGGAGGCCACTGAGAAGGCCCAGGTGGAACAGACAAGAAAGGAGGCAGGAAAAAAAACAGGTGGCATAGAGCGGGGCTCTAACAAAAGCGCACAGTCACCTTCACCTGAGATTGAAGAGGACACAGAGCAGCACGGCGCAGACCCTCAGGAGACATCCGCCCACATTAAGTGCCCAGGAGAGCTGGAGAAGGGAGGATCCAGAAAGAAATCCAAAGTGACCAAGACCTCGTTGGACCCTATCACATTGATGGAGGGCGACTTATATGACATCGGTGACATAGTCAAAGATGTCACTATGGAGGCCTTGCAGCAATTTGAAAAGCAGCAGTAGATCATACTAGGGGCTATCCAAACCAGGTTGCAAGAGTTGCAGACCCGCACATTGTAAGCTAGTACGGTGTCTACCATCTTGGCTATCAGCACGTCAAAAGCTACTGATATGTTGTGCACGAAGGCGTCCAGTGCAATAGTGCTACCAGATGGAGCACTGACCATAGAAAATGAGGCTGATAGGCCCACTATCAATGCCTTGAAGGGAGTTGGACTAAACCTGGCAGCGCTTCTGCGCGAAGCACTCCACCTCTTGCAGGATGGAGTAATTGTAGAGTTGTGGGCCCATGAGCATCGTGCCCTCTAGGTGATCAGTGAACATAGGATAAATAATGAACAAATGGCCCTACAGAGAAATTTTTCCATCGCCGCTAAGGCCGAGGTGACCAATCAGAGCAAGAAGATCATGCAGGTCATGGAGGAGGCATGCAGAATGGTCCCCAAGTTGGCCATTCCAGAGGAGGAGCTAGTCGAGGTCCGCATCCGCAAATTGGCCACAGGGGTGTGTGACACTCGGACAGAGATGGCACGGGTTCAATTGGAGCTCAACCTACAGATTACAGAGCTCCAATTGAGGGTCGAGCCTTCAACACAGCTAGAGGTAAAGAAACAGCCGACAGTCGCTGTCACAGAAGCATTCATGGCAGTGGAGAGTGCAGTAGTAGACTACACACATTTGTTCGAGCAATCGTTTGAGGTCTTAACTAGCTTGCGGGAGGACCCAAATATACAAAGACTAGATATAGAATCGTACGAACTCCAACAGTACTATGATGAAGTTAAGGGCACAACGTGAACCGTCGCGCTGACATAGAGGTTAGCCAAGCTACAGGAAGCCAAGTAGCTGAAGGAACAGGTGGACGTAGTGTTGCACAAGGAAGTAGTGTTGAAGTCATGACTATAGCCCTGGCTAGAGGAAGCTTACGTAGTCATAGGAAACGTTGAAGGCAAGCTTACGACTCTGCAAGTGACTCAACAAAATCTTCAGGCTGATAGCGTAAGAGCAGTAACGGAGAAGAAATTTGAAGATGCGAAGCAAGCAATAGCTCAGTGCACGGCTGAAGTTGTGGTCATATGGGTTGAGCTGGATGGGCTTTGTGCAAAGATCTCCGCACCTACCAAGTGACTTGAGGGCGAGTCATGATGTTTGTGTTGGGGTCCTGTTGGGAGCGGGATCCCCCAAGGGCAACTTTGGGGCTAAAATCCCATGTTTAAGTCAATTTTTGTAATATAATTGTAAATACTCTACATTTTGTGGTCGCGGAGAGTGAAGTTGTTATGTGTCAAAAAGGGTAGTCCTTCCTTAGTTTTGTAAGGTAAAGTCGGTTGTAAGAGACCTACCCATGGTCCACAGACCATGGGATTATATAAAAAGAGCTAAGCTCTAAGTAGTTTAAAAAAAAAGATACAATGGTAGATCATGTAATAGAGTGATAGCTCTAAAGAAGAAGTCTAAGTCTTGGGTTGTAGCGTAGGTAGAGGCTTTGCAGCTGAGTGCACAGAGGCCTAGGGTAGAAGTCCGCAGCTGAGTGCGCGGACCCCTGCAACTGTGTGCACAGGGTGGACAGAGTCTGTAAACACTTGGAAGATATTAATAAAGAGAGATATTCTGCAATTTTTGTGTCTTTGTTCTGTTGATACATCTGGATATTTTATGTATGAATTTCCTTTATTGTGCTTATATGATGCACGAAAGACTGCAATTACATTAATTAATTGGATGCATTTACGAATATCTGGTTACGCGGTGTTAACTATAACTGTTTGATAAGATAAGAAAACCACTTATATTAATTAGGGAATTTGTATGGCACGCTGCCCTAGCCGTGCGAAAGTACCTAAGCAACAAATTAGGGCTCCACGAAGGTCGATTGTACCCTTTTGCGAAGGTATTGAAGGCTGGAACAGAAGGCTAGTCGTGCAATCCCTATAGTGAAGCGATTTGCACGAAGGAAGGGATAGAAGGAATCAAATGACATCACAACCATTTTAGGGTGTGGAAACTTGGTTCCAGCGTCCCTCCATACTACTTCGGGTGAGACTTCAGTCCACACTCCATAGGCTGATGCCGAAAAAGCTAGTAGTGTAGGGATTTGTTTGGCTAATTAACACTGAACATGGGTCAGGCCCCCTCAAGCCAACAGTTGGTGCTAAGAAGTACGTAGTTTCCCTGACCTCATCATATTGGTGCTGCAGCTCCCTTACTTCTGTGTTCAATGTCTACAGGTTCAAATCCTCTTGTAGAGTGGTCACTAGCTCCATAGCCTACTCAAATAATGCCACACAGTCAGTGACTATGGCATCCAAGGTAGCCATGCCTTCCTTTATTGTGACTTTGCATTGCTCCTGAACCTCAGGCGGAGTTGTGGGCTACAAATTTAACTACATCTCTGCAATTTTCATGTTGAACTCGAACGTGAATAGTCCAACTTCTGCTTTTTCCTCACGCGCACCAGTGACTAGTTTTCTGATTTTGGCTTCTAGTTGTGCATCCTCTGGGACGTGAAGTTTAGACACTGTCTTACATGCCTCCACTACTGTTGACAACAACCACAAAATATGCGCCTGTAGCACCTCCTTTTCCTTCAGAGCCTGCATCTTTCAGCAAACAGTTGCTGATTATTGACTTTCATTTCAATGACAACAAAGAGTGCTCGCTGCTCTCTGATCCTGAGCTCTTCCATGACTCTTGGTAGTAATGCATGCAAAGATTCAAGTGATAGCGCAACAAGGTTCAGTCCCATTTTTGTGACTTTGTGAAGCAGTGTGTGCTGTTCATCTGTTTCGGCGCAGACTGTCCCTTCAGGCAAAGGGAAGAATCTCACATCCTATGGCCAAGCCATCTCCACGACTGTACTCTTTCCTCATGCCAAACTGGCTTGCACGTCGCTCGTCTTTCCAACATCTTCCTGGATTCTAGTTTCTTGGAGCTACAACTCTCGCAGATCCTTCTGAACACCCCCAATGTCTACATGTATTGCTGCTCGAACTGTTGCAACACTTCTGTTGCGGTGTCCCAAATTTTATCATCGATCTCGTCGAGATCACCTTCTATTAATACCATGGGATCAAACCATGTTCTATCATATTTTTACTTCTTTCATGTTCCGCCCTACTGCTTCGTGCCATGTCTTTTCAAAATGAAGGGGTGCTTTGCCCCTCATCACCTCCATCACCTTGTCCTAGAAGCTCTTCTTCTTTTGTCTCTGGTGAAGTTGACTTGCCACCTCTCTGTGGCTCACATTGTTCTTGTTCTACCTACTCCTTATCAGCGTGTTCTTGCTCTATGCTCTGTAGCTTCTTTATTTTCTACTCTCCTAGCGTACACGTAGCTTTCCTAGCATTCTCCTTTCGTTTTTGTGTAGAAGAACTTTCTGCGCCCGTGCTTGGTCCAACATTTGTGTCTGATGGGGCATGTCACTCTGTAGGCCATTTTGCTACAACATCCTGTACGTTCGTTTTTGTCACCAAATATGGAAACTGGTGCCTTTTCTGCTCTGGATCCATCCGTGCTTAGATATAGATTCTGTGGAAGTTAGCCTTGAATGCCGCGTAGGCTGACAGCTGCGTGAACAAGGTTGGGAAAACATCTGACATTGATTGATTTCCATAGGGAGATCCATCTTCATAAGAACCCAAAATACCTTTGTCTCTATAATTATCCATGCAGCATCCTTTATAGACCATAAGGAAGCGAACTGTGTTGCCTCCAACAATCCTTCCTCGAGCGGAGGAAATTGGCTATACTCTGGAAATCTCCGTGGAGCCTTCTCGTTGTGTTTTCCTTCAAGATAGGCAATGTATTTTATAGTCCCGTGCTCCCTTGCAACTATCTAGAGCATAAGACTATCCTGCTGCCATATAGTCATTATGCAGGATCCCTTGTATACAACTTCAACTTTCTTCCATTCACTTTTCCCGGGAAGGGTTCCCCATTCAGCTTTGTGAGCTGAAATGTGCTTCCATCTGTAATTAATTTGACAATATATGGTCCTAATCAATGCATCTGGAATTTGCCCAGAAATTTAGTGAATTTACTATCATATAACAAGACAATATCATTTACCTTGAACGTGCGAAGCTTGATGTGGCGATCATGCCATGATTTTTCGCGTTCCTTCTGCACTTGTTGATGGAATCCTACCATAAATTGATCTTCTTCGAGCTCCATTAGTTGTGCGAGTAGTTCCTCCAAGGCTTTGTGATCCTCCATACCCATAAGAGCTGCTATGTGTAGACTAGGTACAATGTACTCCATTGACATTACAGCTTTAACCCCATATACTAATCTGAACAGCGTTTGCCCTGTCAGCGTCTTACAAGTAGTCATATAAGCCCAAAGTATTGTAGGTATGTGCATATCCCAGTCATTTAGCTGCACATTGTAGATATTCATCAATGCGTTCTCCAAAATCTTATTAAAGGCTTCAACAGTTCCATTGGCCTATGGGTGATACAATGTACTCTTCAGGTGGTATACCTGGAATTCTTTAGTCAACGTACTGATTATTTTGTTTAGAAAGTGCGTACCTTTGTCACTCATCAACGCTTTTGGGAAGCCAAATCTGGTTAAAACATACTCAAACAAGAACTTTGTTGTCGTGGCTCCTATACAATCTTTAATGGTTGTGCTTCCGCCCATCTAGTTAGATATTCCATCATGGTGATAATATAACACACTCTTGTTTTCTTCCTGGGGGTTGAATTAGCCCAATGAAATCAAATGCCAATTTCCCAAATGGCTGCAAAGGTACTTGAGGATATAATGGTAACTCATCACTTCGTGACAGTATGTCATTTCTTTGACATGCATTTCATGCCTTACAATATGCCTTGGAATCTTTGTGCAAGGTTGGCCACCATAGACCTACCTGTAAAATCTTCTACGAAATTGCCTTTCCTGCATAATGGCCTCCTGTGGTGCAGGTAAATTCTCAGTGCGAACACAAACAATTCCTCTAGCCTGAGAGAGCAGGTCTAGCCACAAACAAAAATCTATGGAAAAAATCCTTAACCTAGAATCAATTAAGAGAGCCTACCTCTTATAATGCTATTCTGCTTGGTGATGATCCTGCCTCCTCACTCCATCTATCTTTTGTTTCCTTCCTTCAAATACCTGAAACAAGCAAACAAACAACAACAACAAATGTGATAGCATACAATATTGTATTCAGCCTACTTAATAGGTCAAGGAACACTAAGCCATAAAGATGAAAAATGACACTTCGTGTAGGAAATCAATCAATAGTTGCATTTATATAAATTAGAAAGAGATTACAACTGGTGCCTTAATGTAGCTAGTCTCCTCTGATGTATCCGGGTTCTTACACTTCTGCTAGCACTTCATGGATATCCTCAACAATGAAAGTTTTAAGGCCTCTTTCCGTCTAGTCTCAAACCAAACCAAAATTACACTATTCTCCCTCAAACATACACTAGAAAGCTACAAGCTATAAATGACTTGTTGATTATCCAAACTTGCTCCAAAACTCAAGCTAGCTTTTTCTTGGGAAAAAGAGAGGTTTATATAGCTTGTATGGATGGGAGATGGTTCCTCTCATCATGGGAGAAGGTATTATCTCTTGAGGTTGTTCCGTCCTAATAGGGGAAAGGAGCCCAAACAAACATCCTCGGCTCCATCCGACCCAACCATCTACCAGACTTTCGTTACGAAGCTTCTAGACATGGAATCTTCGGCTCCATATTTAAAAAACCTTCCAAAAGAGGATTGGCGTGACTGCAAAAGGGCTCAATTGCTCCGAACAACATGAGGGCTAGTTTTAATCTCTGCAAATTGGCGCGAGGAGAAAAATGGTCAGTAGCGTCGATCTTGTAAACTAGGATAGAAGGAAGATTCTTGGGAAATGATGCAAAGGGGAATTATTCTTCTCATGAAGGGGACATACTGGGAGTTTCTTCATGATGGGAAAGCATGTCGAGTACACTGTAGAGGTCCTCTAGGATCATAGGTAGGGAGTATAGGGACAGTGACAAAATGTTGTGTAACACCTCTCGCAGCTCCCACATGAACTTCAGTGAGAATGATATCCCACTCAAAGTCTAGAACATATCTTCACAATAATTCATCCACACCCATCTTATACAAATGTCCCACAATGATTGAAAAATCGGTCGTGCACACTACTAATTATTTCTTTTGCTAACTTGTATATCCTTCTGGTGCCATCCTCGTAGCCAAGAAGTGAATAATGTCTACAAAATGATTATCTGCTACGTTTACCGCAAAGAGCTGCACATTTGGCAACCCTTCTTCCAGATTATTAGGCTCCTCACCTATTTCGATCCGCGACAGATGGTCAAGTCCTGCATTTAATCTTCCTGGCTTCACAATGACTTCAAAGTCATACTCCTAGAATAATAGCAACCATCTGTAGATATTCCCCCCCAACATAGGCTTATTGACCAGGTATTTCAAGGCAAAATGATCTGTGTACATCTTGAAATGCCCTCCTAATAGATAATGCCTAAATTTTTGTAGCACGTACACCATGGCCAATCCTTCGCACTCAGTCGTTGAATAATTCTTCTCGGCCTTCGATAACTTCCTACTCACGAAGGCTATAGGATGGTCCATTTCTCCTTCATCAGCCTATGTTAGCACTGCACCCAACACAATGCAAGAGGCATCCACATGTACGTGAAACTCCTTTTTCAAATCAGGGAATACCAATATCGGTGCAGTGACCATCTTTTCTTTCAACACATCTAAGGTGCGCTGACATTCCTCGTCGCAACAGAATATTGTATCCTTCTTTAGCATTTTCTCCATGGGCGCAGTAATTTGAGCATAAGCTTTGATAAATTTTCTATAGTATCCTGTATGTCCCAACGTCGCGCGCAGCTGCCTGACGTTCCTAGGGGCCTCCAGATTCACAATTACTACAATCTTTGCAGGGTCCACCATCAATCCTTGTTTGCACACCACATGACCTAGCAAGATTCCAAAAGGAACACAAAATATGAATTTTTTCAAATTCAGCACAATCTGGTATCTACAACACGTATCCAACATTAGGCGTAGATTTTCTACATGGAACTTCACTAATATGAACATCGTTCAGTCATCAAAGTAGACTTCTAGGAACTTATGAATGAACTCCTTTAACACTGCTATGACTACGCGGGAAAATATCACAAGTGAAGTCTTAAGCCCAAACGGCATCACAATGTATTGAAAACAACCCCATTCTGTCGTGAAGGTTGTTTTTCTCCTATGCTCTGGTGCAATCTTGATCTAACGATACCCGGAAAATCCATCAGTAAAGGAATGAGCCTCCTGCCCTCCAACATTATCTAATACTTCATGTCTAAACAACATTGGGAATGGGTCGTGAACACACACATCATTAAGATTCGGCAGATCTACGCAAATCCTTATTTCACCCTTTCATTTATTTTCCTAAACCACCATCCGACTCACCCAGTCTGATTCTTAAACAAGTTCTATGATGTCTTCCTTCATCATTTTATCCAGCTCCTGGCAAACCTTTTCCTTGTATTTAGGATTAAGGCGATACGACCTCTATTTACTAGGCTTCGCATCTGGCTTTGGAGTGATCTTCATAACGTCCAAATCGCCCACTATGCCCTTCAAATCCAAAAACTTGGTAGGGAAGAGATCCTGGTATTCGTGGAGTAACTCAAAAACTTTATCCACGTAGCTTCATCCCAATAATCGCCAATCTTCACAAACTTCAGTTTTGCTTCAGTGCCAATGTTTACTTGCTTTGTCTTCAATGGTGCAGAGATGTCCGAGTTTTCTATTTGTGGGCCTTTGACTTCACGATTCCATTCTACCTCTGGAATATTAATTTCTCTCAGATCTTCATCCTCCTCTTTAGCAGTCACATTATAGCATTCCAATGCATGATGCAGCTGGGTGCTCCAATCTCGTTGGATCCATTCCATAGGCTCTTTCAACATTCTGAAGATAACTGCCTTAATCTCTTGTAGCGCTTCATCGATGCTAGCAAAGCCATCTTCAAAGCTAAAGGTCAATAAGAACAATTCCTTCAATATATCATATTCCACGGTGCCATGGCGGAGCTTTGTTTCCAGATACTATTTGATGGGAATTCTATCCAAAGTATGGAAAAATATGTGTACCCACTCTCGCTGCGGTTCTTTTCCCCAAGCTTTAGTCCATTTCACTAGGTGATCACGCGGATCATCCCTCTCATTATATTTCTCAGTCATTCTGGTGTTAGCACACCCAAACTGTAGCATCATCATTCTTCTGTAATCTCGCCATCCAACAAAACTATCCTTACGCGTACTCCACCATCGTGCAGGGGTAGAGCGTAGTGCCAACTCTAATTCTTAGAAGCGGTGATCCTCAGGGACTTCATGCTCATATTCATCCAAAAACAGATCAACATCAGTTAAACCATCATAATAGTGTAATTTCCTTACCTCTTCTGAAACAAAATGCAGCGACTTCATCATCATATTGCATCGCAATGTACACACTTCATGCAAACAATTATGCCAATGCTCTAACTCCTTGTCTGAATCAGAGGTGCAGGAACTCTCCAATCCCATGCAATCCTCCCATTTGTCGTTGGATTGATCCAGTTATGATCTCACATTATTATTTTGTAGATTTGATCCAGTTCATCATCACTTTCTTCATAATCGCATAATGGTTCAGTATATAGTGCCCCTTCTCCAGGGTCCAACGGTGCTACAACCTGAAGTTATTTTCTTTCAAACAAAATTTTCCTCTTCTTCAAATTGATGACCCCATTCATGTCAATAGCCAAGTCAATTCCCAAGAGTGCAGGGTAGGTATTACTGTCATCAACGATTTCTATAACCTCAAAGTTGTACATCACGCTTGCACCTTCAATATCAAATATAACTCCATATAACCATCCCATGGGGATGATTTTATGCTGGTTCGCCATCCTAATTTGAATTGGAGACCACTGTAGTGCAGGTCTCCCCATCCTTTCCCATGTTTTTTCAGAAAAATGTTCGCATCAGACCCCATATCCAAGATGACCTGGTCCATCTCATAATCACATATCTGCGCGGTGAGCCTCATCTTATGCCATATTCATGCCTTATGTTTGCCAATTGTTCTGACCACCTAGTGTCTGTCAGGGAATTTCTCCTTGTTGGTGCATTTATTTATTAACTCCTACAGGCCTTCAACAACTTTGTTGTCGCGCAGAAGTTTTATGCAGGTCTCCAAAAACATAGTGAATACAAAGGGATCAACCTCTACAGGTGCGTTGGTTTCTTGCAACTTTTCCTAGCTTCTGAAGTGGAGGCCTCAATGAAGCTTTTCTTGGCTTCCTTAAATGTTTCCTTAGCACAATCCAAATCAAAGCCAAATTCTTTCTCCGGCACTTTACGGACCCATCCTTATTCTTCAGTTTGTTTACCCTTATCAACGCCAGTTGTCATTCCACTTCTTGGCACAATGTTTACGGTTTTATCTTCTTTGTGAGGCTCGGCCCTCATAATCTGTAGATTCTATGTAGGTTGTTGAGGTTGTGCTTTCTTCTCTTGAATCTTAGTTATCAGCATTGGGCATTCTTCTATAGTATGGTCAAATTGTCTGCAGTATTGACATGATGGTGTGTAGGATTTTGGCACCCTCAAGTGTAGTGCCCTGTCTATCCATAGTTGTAGCAGATAATCTAAGCATGGCCTCTACTAGGTCCTCCTCCTCCGCGGCCCCGTCCTTGACCCTAATAACCTTCGTGCACTCCTCTATTGCCCTGATCTAGAGGCCGACTTTATGCTTGCATCCTATATGTAGGTGTCCTTTCCATCATCAACTCATATCTTTGACAATGGCTCTCATCGTGGCCACAGACTTTCAAAAGTTACAAAATAACTGCTAGGGTGTCTGGATGAAATTTTCAAGTAAATGGTAATTATACATCGCATGTTGTCCAACAACTTGATAAATAGTGCACCATAACGCAACGCCAATGCTCAGCCCTGCTAGGGCTTCTGGCTTTAGGTGAATTGGCCCCCCTCCTGTAATATAATTCACGTACACGGGACAGTGGTCTTTATCGTGCCCTTGGCTCTTGCACTTCAAACGCCAGACTTTCGTGCACACTTCTAGTTTTGTCTCCTTGTCTTTCATCAAACTCTATAACTCTAGGTGTAAGCTGGATAATTACGATTGGATCTGTTGCACCCCCAAGATTTTATCCTGAATAGGTGATGCATGTAACCTCATCACAATTTCCAAGGCTTCAGCTTGCGTTCCTATCTTCTGTCGTGACAGATAAATTCTCAGGCGGAATAGAAGCAAAGCTATAAACCATTCGTGATGCTAACTATCTATGAGCTGCATGTTAGCTTCTCGAATCTGACGCTTCAACCTTTTATCTAATTCCCAAGGTGTCTCATCGACCCTCATCATGATTTCTTTGAATCCAATTACTGGCTATGAGTTAGACTTAGGCTCACTAAACTCCTTGTTTAAATCTTCCTTAGTCTCTACTAGCATTGCAAGCGGATTATCGGAAAAATACTTAATATACCAAGTTAGTGTGCGATCCTGCAAAGCGGTAACCAACTGTGCCTTCTTTATATTGTCAGTAGTGATATGTTACACTGTCCACACAACATTCACAACAAACTAGAATTATTATGCATATTCACTACCTATACCCTTGAATATCGACATCTTCATTGCGTTCGCCATGTTGAATGGTGGTGGTGGAGGTGGAGGTGTGGGCGAAGGGGTATGCAATGGAGGTGGGGGTGGAGGTCGAGTGGAAGAATGATTTGATCAAGGAATCCCCTAAGTGATTAGCTGAACAGCGCTTTGCGGAGGATTCTATTCCACCCCTTTGTCATCACTCAAAGGAAGTATAATCAATGGACTATACTCCAATACTCATCCTTTGTGATTTCTAAAGAGTCGTCCACTTCGTGTAGCTCCAAACATCAAGGTAATGGCATCACCCGTTTTTCACATAACAACATTTTAATCCAGGTATTCAACTATCTTAAATAATTACCTTGCGGTCCTTTGAAACATCATTGCGTCGCTTCACGATAGCTGACTGAGGTATCAACTACAAATTTTGTAACAAATCCTCCCAGAACCTGATCGAGCCAATGATCGATAACCTGCGCAATATTGTTTTCATAAGCTTCTAGCCGTCGCACTAATTCTAGAGTTGTTGGGGAAATTATATGTGTTATAATTCCAACATTAAATTATCAATCCAGGACTCGTAAGCTTCGAAGCGCAAGTGCAAGTAACGCAGGATCAGAGCATATAACCTAAACTAGAATATGAAATCAATTTACTGTCTAAGCACATAATCGTAGAATTGTTCAAACTATTTCCAATCACACAAATTGAAGAAAAGAAGCTTATCAAGCTAAATCCTTATTCTATTCAAACCTTAATCACTACTCTATTTGGATCATAACCTGACTAATTCAAAGCTCACTTAATGGTAAAGCAAACAAACAGATTGATGCAAAGCCATTATGCAAACTACTTCAAAATTTATAAGAAACACGGATTTCTATTGCAAAACAATATCAATCATTACTTAAATAATCCAACCTCTATATAAACTGAACTATGATATCAATCCTAGTTTCATTGATTGGAAAGCAAAAGAAAATTGATTTCATTAATTGGAAAACAAAAGAGAAATGATTGCTTAAATTAAGAAATTCGAATCATTATCTAGGAGGAACTTATCACAATTTAATTACTACAATTTATCACTCAACATTCTCCAATAAGAACCTTCAATTTGAATGAGACAAACTACTCAAAAGCTCAACTTCACTCTTTAAATGAATTAAACCAAACTCATGCTAGACTTATTCCTTCATTACAAAATCAAAATCATACTAAACTCGGACAGAAAAAATTAATGCTCAATCAAAACAATCTGATGCTAAGGAAAAAATCCAATAAAATGAAATCTAATTTGCTGAGCCTAAGTCCCGGGATGCATGTAACAAATCAATAAGAATTTAATTCTGCAAACGATCAAAAGAAACTAAGTAACGCAAACCTTAAATCGATATTCCAAACTGACTGTATTAACCTACTCAAATTAAAAGGACCAAAAATTTTTCTAGACTAAAACTCATAAAGTTATATTTCAAGAAAAACATCAACTTTAAGTTTCCATTCAATCTTATTATAATTGTGCTGAGTCTTGAAACCAAGTTGAAAATTCAATCAAATATCTTGTTACAGGACTGCTGAGCATTTTTCATGTCAAATAAGATGCTATAGAATTTGACACCAAATGGAAAATGTACAGGACATAAACCAATTTCGTTTTTGAACTTATCACATGATGATTAACCTCTATATCTTTTCAAATTGGACACATTCCTTTAAATGTTTTGAACCATGAAACGCATCAGATAAACCATTCATGCATCATGAGTCATCATTCAACATAATCCTTGTTTATAACAATTAAAAACAAGATCTACAGTGTTTTATTCAAATATGCAAAACAGAGTAAAGACTTGGGTACAAAATTAAAGGTTTCTAAGATCTAATCATTAACTTCTTCAAAATGAAATCCACACTTCTAAATCTGAATCAAACGTAATTCCTATTGCCTAGATTAACTGCAGGACTTGCTTCCAGGTGGTGGTGGGCCCTTTCCACTCCTAGAGCAAGTCTAAATTAACACAATATTTCTTTTAAAAATTAAAACACATAATACTTACAGAGATTTAAATGCAGAATCAGAATTATATATTAGAATCAGCCAAACATGATTTCCATACAGCAAATGTCTCTTTAAGCGTGAAGCTCTTACAACCCCCACATAATAAATTTCTTTTCCCCCTTTATACATGGAGATCATCAGGCTTTTATAAAGTCCAGCAATGAAACTATGCATAACAAATTAACCAGAAAAAGTAAATAAAGGTTTGCACAAAATCTCTTGAAATATTTTTCAGATGGATCTTGCATTCGATCATGGCGTGGATGGAGGAACCATTTCCTTTCTATCATAAATATAACTCGTTAAATTTTTTTTCCTCCACATGGAGCCAAAACCGTTTAGAACCGTTCATAACCAAAACCGTTCATGTTCAGCAATTCTGTACTTAAGAATTCTTTTGACCTTAACTTCCTTTTGGTGATGAATTTTACTGAACGGTTTTTGGGTTATATGAAAGAGGCTATTTTGAGCACGATGAAAGTCTCATAATGTTGATATTCTTCACCATTTGATCAGAAACTTCATATTTTCACCTACAACAATTTCATTTCGTACGAAACGTTGTAGTAACTAGTTTAAGTGTCTTGTGAAGAATTTCAACGATGGAACTCTGTGACAAATGAACTTAGTGAAACCGTCATTAGTAAATCATGGTAAAATCATCCTTAAGACATTAAAAACACAATAAAACTATGATATTTAACCGTGATATGAAAAGGATGGTTTTAGGCATGAGTTACGGGAAATGGATATGAATATGGTAGAAAGTGCAGGAATATGCTTTATAAATTGTAATGTTATATGTTGAAAATGAGGTCATTTCTAAAGCCCAACAGGAGTCCACACTATAGGATTATTGATCTTCCACCTTCCTTGGCTATCTGTCAATTTAGCCAACCATTCATATAGTTCAATGGAAAAAGTGCAGAAGAAGATCTCGTGTATCTCTGTATACAGATACATGTTCAACCACTCTTCCTTTGACAGGCGCGGATTCCTGTTTTCTTGTGTTGTGAACTCGTGAATCTTCCGATCCAACCATTTTTCAATTTATTTCTTGGTTGGATTCTAATGATGCAACATCACACATCTCTTTCAAGCAGATCCCAGTCCCGGCAATGGAACCATTTTTTGGCTTAGGGGGTCTTGACCCAGGTTTAGAGTTAGCCACGCCAACCAGCAAAACCCTACACTACTGGCCCTTTTGGAAACAGCCTGCGTAGCACAAGCTATAGTCTCACCCAAAGCAGTATGGGGGGATGCAAGAACCAAGTTTCTGCATCTAGAGACTCATGTGATGTCTTTTAGTGCCTCAGATCTTCCTTCACCTAGATCGATAAACTCTTAGGACTCGCTGTTGCACTCGGTTAAAACATCCTTTAGACCTTCGCAAAGGCCTACGATCAGTCCTTGCAATCCTTTAATGGTTAATATGCCTACTTACGTGCATCAGAGAGAAGCCCTAAATTAGTGTTCATGCAGGTTTACTTATGTTATTAGTAAACATAAGAGAATTCATCAGTCTTCACGAAGCACTTAAACATGCATTGCATACATCATTAACACCTATTCAAGAGAATCGAATAGAATTCAATCAATATTCTATAAAACACACCATTCATTGATAACATATAACATTAACAAATATGAACATAAATACGTAAGAATTCTTTGGAAAATTGTCTTTATTGATCTTCAATTTAGGATTACATACTCAAAACTGCCCTGTGCACATCACTGCAGGGGTCTGCGCACTCAGTTGCAGACTCTACACAGGCCTCTGTGCACTCAGGTGCAGAGCCTTTCTTCTCCTACCTTACCTGCTTCTCCTCACTTACCCTGCCTTAGAATCTCTAAGACACACCTATTTATACTCTTTTTCATACAATGCCATGGTCCGCGGACCATGGGTGAATCACAAAACTGACTCAAACTTTAGATAAAACAAGGGGCCAAGCCCCTTTGACTCCTATTCATTTACATGCTCTGCATCCACAAATCACAGAGACTTTACATTATTTACAAAATTGTATCAAAATTTGGGTTATCTTAACCCCAAACTAACCGAAGGGACCCCATCCCAACAGTGAGTTTGAATTTGAGATCATGTACATCAATGGTAAGGAGAAAAAAGTTGCAAATTCTCTTAGCAAAACAATGCAGGTGAATCATATAACAATTGTGAGATCGTATGGGACAGATTTACAGGATCGAATCTTACAGGGAGGACATCATGATGATAGGTATAGGGAGCTTAAGCACAGGTTACAACAACATGGTACAGGTGATCAGGATATGGACTATCATCTCATGAAAAATGGCTTGGTGAGATTTATGGACAAGATCTATGTTTCGGATGACAGTGAACTCAAGAAGATTATCTTGAGGGAGCTTCATGTCAATCGATATTCAAGTCACCTAGTATATCAAACGAAATTGATAGAGATGAATAAGTTCTACTATTGGTCGAATTTGAAGAAGGAATTGGTTGAGTTTGTGGCTAGATGTCTGGATTTTTAAGAAGTGAACTTTGAGTGTGAGAACCCAGTTGGTTTGTTACAACCTATTCTGATTCTAGAGTGGAAATAGGAGAGAATTTTCATGGATTTCATTACAGGTTTTCTGAGGACATAAAATAAGCATGATTCCTTCATGGTTGTGGTTTATAAGGTTAGCAAGGTAGCTCACTTCATTATGGTGAAGGCTACTTATTCAGCTAGTGAGGTGGCATAAGACTTCATCTTGGAGATAATGGGGTTGCACGGTGTTCTAAAGAGTATTGTGTCAAACAAAGATTCCAAATTCACTTCCAAGTTTTTCAAGGAGTTGTTTGTAGGTTTGGGTATAGAGTTGGCCTTAAGTACAGCTTATCATCTATAGAAACATGGACAGATAGAGAGGATCAAAATATTATGGAGGATATCTTGAGCATGTATGTTATCCATCAGTAGTAGAGGTGGGTGGAATATCTTTCACTGGTGGAGTTTTCTTACAATAATGGGTATTAGGAATATTTGAAGATGATTTCATTTGAGGAAATCTATGGGAAGAGTTATAACACTCCCATCACCTGGAGTGATCCAGTGAACAAGGTACTTATTGGACTAGACATGTTGGCGGAGATGGAACAGGAAATGAAGGTCATAAAATAGAATTTAATGGTAGCATAGGACAGGCAGAAGAGTTATGCATATTAACATAGAGAATTTAAGGAGTTTTAGTTTGGGGAGTATGTGTACTTGTACATCAATCTTAAGAATATCTCCTTGAGGATTGGATCATGTGCAAAGTTAGCACCTCGATATTGCGAGCCTTTCAATATTCTTGAGAGGATTGGACTACTGGCCTATAGACTTGCACTGTCTTTGACAATGAAAGTCCATGATGTTTTCCATGTTTTATTATTTAAAATATATGTAAAGTATGTTGATCAAGTGATTGATTGGTTTGTATTGTAGGTGGATCCAGAAGGATAATTCTAACCCAAATAGCATTGCACATTGTAAAGGAAATGTCTCATGCTCCAGAACTGAGAAATTGATCAAGTTAAAGTGTAGTGCAAGCACTTTAGGCCTGATGAAACTACATGCAATATGGTTGATCAGATGCAGGCTATGTATCCTTCATTATTTGTTGGTGGGGGAAAATGAGTTTTTGGTATATGTACATATTTATGTATGGTTATTATTGTAAATACTGTAATGAATCGTGTTATAAATCTCTAATAAGTGGTATGGTTGTCATGTTGTCATGTTTATTATGATGGTTTTTTTTTTAGTAGGTTGTTCGTTGTAAATACTACATCGAGCTATGTTATAAATCTCCATGGGAAGTATGTTTTGGTTATCATTGGTTTTGTTGATTATAGGTGTCATTGGACATTGAGGATGATGTTCCGCTAAGGGGGAGTGGTTTGTAACAACCCTGGGTCAAAATTTCATGTAATAAAGTTAATAAAGGAAAAATAATACCAAGGTCATGGGACACCTATTCAAAGCTTAATGTTGGGAAAAGAATGCTAGTGGGAATCGCTTGTTGTTTATTATGGATAAGGTGAAATTTGCAAAGGATTTAAAAAGGAAGAAAAGGCATTTCTGGAATTATATTTATGAAAATAAAGGAAATTGGGAGACAAGGAAGGCGAAAAGTCACAGGTTGCATGTGAGGAGGAAATTGAAGGAAAATAGAGGGAAGATGAAGAAATTAGAGGCGTCAATAATAAAAAGGATTTTGGGCATCATTTTGGATCCTTTTGTTAGTTTCGTTTTGGAATTGGTTGTAGAGAGTAGAAGAACACCAAGAGGATGAAGCAACCATGAAATTAAAGGAAGAACAAGGAGATAAAAATAAAGAAAAGGAAGGACAAGATAATCAAGGATCAAGCAACTAAAAGTCAGATCAAGTGGCTTCAGTGGGAGTTACTATAGGTAGTAGGTCACATGTATGATTTCCTAGCTAGTTTTGGCATGAATGGTATTTGACTCTATGTATTTGATTCATTTGTTGTCATTAGCATGGGTTTTTCCTAGTTTAATATTGGTTTCAACCTTGCCTTGCCATTTCTGGATAGCCATGCTGTGATGGGATTCATTCTTGGTTGAGCTTTGGATTGCCATAAGGTTTTGAATTGGGTGAGGTGGTCTCAGGAAAATCCGAAGGGTTGGGGCTGGAGATGGTTTTATCTGGGAATCCCTCAACAAGTGGGTGGATAGAGGAAAATTCCTTAAGGGATGGTGAAGGAATATGTAGGTATCTAAGCTTGGTTTGGTTTTGTGATATCAGGACAAGTTTAGGTGCGATCACGGTAGTATGAGGGTGGAGGTGGTTTAACCTTTGGATTCCCTTTGTTGTTCATGAATTTATTTATCCCATGAGATCCCATTTTTGTGCTTGGAAAATGGCACGAGGGTGATTGATTGAAAGAAATATTTGGTTCAGCTGAATCTATGGTCGGGTGGTACATGGAAGTCCCTGACTTGTTTGGATTTTGCACATGAATGATAAGAGATATTCCCCTTGTAATTTATGATTAATTATACTTGTTATTATGTGCCTTTAATGGTTGTTATATCAATGCTATTTATATGGTTATATGTTGGTTATAAACATGGTTTTATGATAGATTCATTTTATGGCTCTTATCATGCTTTTACTAGTGAATGAATGATTGATGAATGCATGACCTATTGGATATTATGGAAGTTATTGTGAGAGGGCATTAGACCTTCTTGATGTTTCTTAGATAAGTTTCTGATCTTTTTGTTCAGATATGCATTCATGACATGTAGATTTCATGTTCACCATGTGTTCGACAAAATGAATGCCATGGTTATACCGGGTTAGGTCAAGTCCTTTATTTAGTTTTTTTAAAGGCTTTGTTCTTATGTCATTTATCATTTTGGAAAGCTTCATTAAGTTTTGGGCAGTGGTCTAGAGGCTAGCCCTAAAAAAGTACCTCAAATCTTGTGGTTTCTATCACAGAAATAGGTGAAAAAGGTTAAAATCACTCCCTTGCAGGCTTTTGCATGTGACTGGAGGGTTACAGTCGAAATCAAGAAGTGTGATTCCAACGTCTAGGGCTCTGGATTAGTGAAAAAAGAAGGTTGAATCATGGTTTGGGAACCTGGAAGGGTGGTTTAACTCTTGGGGGTCTTGTAGCACCTGAGGGAAGTCAGTAAGGTCTTGGTTTATCGAATCCATTTCATTAAGGTTATCTAGGAGGTTGAATCATGTCATAGTAGCCCTCAGCGCATGTTTACCCTAGGCATGTGAGTTAAAGTGGGTAGATATGGGAGGAGGAATTATAGATTGTTATGAGAAAGTGATAGAATGTTTGGATGAGCAAGGAACAAAGAGAGTATTGTAGGGAAATAAGAATCCCATATCAGTGAGGCTACTATGCAAGCCAAATGCAGTAGCAAGAAAGTGTATGTTGTTTGCAGTACAAGTTTCCAAGAATTAGGAAGCTAGCAGAGAAACTGAAGATAAGGAAACTAAATTGCTTCAAAAGTACCCTATTTTGCAATACTTTGAAGATGTTTTTCAGTGGAGGTTCTTGTTTTACCTCCTCATAGAGAGATATATTTCTATATTGAGCTGGTACCCAAAGCAACATCAACATCTAAGGTTTGATATAGGATGAGCACCCTAGAGTTGGTTGAGCTAAAATTAGTGTTGGAAATAATACTGAGAGGGGGGGTGAATCAGTATTATCAAATTCTTCTAACAAATCTTCCTTATTTATACTTTGAATTATTTTTGCATATCAGTACCATAAAATAATGAGCATGAACAAGAAAAAACAGATAGTCACACCAAAGAACACCAGATGTAAGGTGGAAACCCAATGTGGGTGAAAACCACCTGCTGCAATATGTCTCTATCTTCTTTCAAATTAGAAACTTCTTTTACAATGATTTTGTACTGGTGCAGTCCTTTACCAGTACACAGGCTGCAACCTGCAGAGAGCTACAACTCTCTCTCATTTTCCAGTCTTTCCTGGAAGGGAGCTACAACCCCCTACTTCTTTTCTTACAAGGATCACTTTTCATAAAGCATCAAATGATCATCAAGTACATGTAAGTTACACAGTCAACTGCAGTAACCAGATCAACAATAACAGAACTAACCCAGAACACCTTATCAACAGAAAAATTCAATCAACAGAAGATCTTAAGACAGATACGCAGTTTTTCTTTCTGTGGCCTGCGTCGCTACGCACTTCACCTTCTGCTTCCCTGCGTATACCCACAGAGAGCCTTCTGCTGCACCGCGTACACACGCACTGCTTCTTCAATCGCGCTGCGTACTGTTACTGTAGGTACGCACCCAGAGACACTATCGCGCCGCGTACCATTACTGAAACCACGCACTCAAGGATACTATCGCGCCGCGTACTTTTGCTGTGCGTACGCACCTGAACCTTTGTCGCTCTGCGTACCCACGCAGTTCTTCTTCTTCTGCTCTGCGTACCCACGCAGCTCTCCTGTTTCTGCTCTGCGTACCTACGCAGATCTCCTGTTTCTGCTCTGCGTACCCACGCACCTGTACCGTTAAACACCTGCGCACTTCTGATTAGGGCCGAATTGGCAGTCCACCAGTGTGGCACAGTTAGTCAGATGCCCAGATCTGATCATGCGCTCGAGAGATCACAGATTCGCTTTCAACTTCATATAGATCAAGCTTTTAAGACAATAACCCAATATTTCAGATCTTAAGATATTCAATTGCAAAGATACTTAGCCAAGTGATCTCCTTTGCTTTATATAGGCAAGTTCCTCCTAAAATCATGGATCAATACCACGAGCCAAAACCATAATAACACAAATACCGTCGGCTAAATACCAAGGGTTAAACATAAGAAACCCCACGTGTGCTTTTCTCTGCCTTGAAATGAGTGCACTGGGGGTACGCACCTCCTGAACGGCGGACCTGCGTGTCTGGCCGCGGTCCCTTCATGGTGTACCTGCATGTACGCGTCTTCTGAACTGTTCTCCTGTGTACTTCTTAATTTTCAATATATTGAGAGCCTGATCAGAGCATTGCCACGGGTGTTGCCATCAAGTACAACATTTGAAACATAGAGCCATACCAGAAACATAATGCCAACAATCTCCCCCTTTGGACTTGATGGCAACCTCAAAAACTTCAGCTTCATTCTCCCCCTTTGACATCAAGGGCAAAGGGTTATGCTCCCCCTAAGAACATGCTCCCCCTGAATATGAACCAGATCGCAACAAAGAACCATAATCCACCATGAAAGAGATAGAGACATATTGCAGCTATATTCAGACCAGCTTCCATAATCTCCTTTTGTACATCCTCCATAATGCCAACAATGCATTATATGCTCCCCCTGAACCTGTGCCGCAACCCAGCACATGTGCGCATATACCCCAGATGAACCATGCGTACAGCCATCAATCAGAAGAGTTCAACAATAAGATGATGCATCAACAACCCCCAGCTTTTGCCTGAGGTATTCAAAAGTGTCCCTGGACAATGGTTTGGTGAGTATATCAGCAACTTGTTCCTTAGAAGGAACATACTCCAACTTGACCTTCTGTTCAAGCACTTGTTCCCGAAGAAAATGATACTTGATTGGTATGTGCTTGGTTTTTGAATGCATGATAGGATTCTTTGAGATGCTGATTGCACTTGTGTTATCACATAAGATGGGGATAGGTGGTGTACAAGTGATTTGAAAATCCTGCAAAGTCTGCATCATCCAAAGGAGTTGAGTGCAACAAGATGCAGCAGCAACATATTCCGCTTCAGCTGTAGACAAGGCAATCAAACTCTATTTCTTGCTGAACCAAGATACCAGTCTGGAACCCATAAAGAACGCACCACCACTTGTGCTTTTCCTGTCATCCACGCTTCCGGCCCAATCTGCATCTGTATAAGCATGAAGTGTGAGATCTGTATCTCTAGGATACCATAAGCCATGATTTTGAGACCCTTGAAGATATTTGAAAATTCTCTTCACTGCCTGAAGATGAGTCTCCTTCGGATTTGCCTGAAATATTCCAACTATTCCAACTGCATGCATGATGTCCGGTCGGGTACCTGTCAAATAAAGTAAACTTCCAATCATAGATCTGTAGGTTGGTTGATGTACTGCTACAGATTCATCATTCACTGAGGCTACATCCTGTGACCATGGGTGTACATACTGGTTTTGCATCTTCCATGCCATATTTCTTCAAAATCTGTTTGAGATACTTGGTTTGAGATAAAAAGATTCCTCCTTCTTTTTGTTGGATTTGCAAACCAAGGAAATATATCAGTTCTCCCAACAAGGACATTTCAAATTCTTTCTGCATGACCAAGGCAAAGCTTTGACTCATAGCTTCTTCATTGCTGCCAAAAATAATGTCATCTACATACACAACAAGTATTAGCAATTTGTCATTTTCAACTTTTATATAAAGATTGCTATCTGCTGATCCTTTTGAAAAACCTTGTTGATGAAGATATTTGTCCAAACGATAGTACCAAGCCCTTGGAGCTTGTTTGAGACCATAGAGAGCCTTTTTCAATCTGCATACAAGATTTGGATCATTTCCAAGAATGAACCCATCTGGCTGCTCAATGTATACTTCTTCTTCCAAGTCTCCATTCAGAAAGGCTGATTTCACGTCCATTTGAAATACTTTGAAGTTTTGAAAACTTGAGAGAGCAAGGAACATTCGGATGGCCTCAAGTCTTTCCACAGGAGCAAAGGTTTCTTCAAAGTCTATTCCTTCTTGCTGCACATACCCTTTACAAACAAGTCTGGCCTTGTTTCTAATTACTTCTCCATTTTCATTCAATTTATTTTTGAAGACCCATTTTGTTCCAATGACATTCTTATCCTTTGGTCTAGGAACCAGTTCCCAAGTGTTGTTCTTTTCGATCTGCTCAAGTTCTTCATCCATTGCTTTCACCCAACATTCATCTTTGCATGCCTCTTTCACATTTTGTGGTTCAGTAGAGGAGAGTAATGCCAAATAGCTTGAAGCTTCTGCAACTGTTCTTCTTGTTTGTACACCTGCTTCTTTCTGCCCCATAATCTGAGATTCTGGATGATTCTTCTGAACATATCTGGATGGAGTCTTTTCTTCTATTCTTGTCTGCTCCTCTGGTTCTTCTTGAGGTTCTTCTTGAGGTTCTTCTTCTTCATCATTCTGTCGTTGAGGGTAGCCTTCATCTTCTTCGATGTCTTCATGATGTACTTGCCTAGGAATGTATCCCTTCTCATCAACCACTACATCAATGCTGTCAACAATTCTGCCAAGTCTTTTATTGTAGCATTTGTATGCTTTGCTATGTGGAGAGTAACCAAGAAGAATACCTTCATCTACTCTAGGTTCAAGTTTGCCAAGCTGCTCATCAGTATTCTTGATATAGCATTTGCTCCCAAAGATTTTGAAGTGCTTTACCGAAGGAGTCTTACCACTCCAGAGCTCATGAGGAGTTTGAGTGCTGTTCACCCGGACATTTGTCTTGTTGAGAATAACAACCGCAGCATGTGCAGCTTCACCCCAGAAAGTTGCGGGAGTTCCTGACTCATCAAGCATAGCACGAGCCATTTGTTGGACTGTTCTGTTCATTCTTTCCACAACTCCATTTTGCTGAGGAGTTCTAGCTGTAGAGAATTCTCTTCTTATCCCATGTTCTTCACAGAAATCGAAAAATTCATTTGAGGTAAACTCCCCACCTCTGTCAGATCTGAGGCACTTAATTTTGTGACCTGATTCATTTTCAACCAAGGCTTTGAAGGATTTGAATTTTTCGAATGATTCATCTTTGTGCTTCATAAGTCCTAACCAGACAAACCTGGAGAAATCGTCAATGAATAATATCAAGTATTCTTCTCCTCAAGGTGTTCTTTTCCTGAATGGACCGCATGTATCTGTATGTACTAGCTCAAGAGGCATGCTAGCTGATCCTTCCTTCTCTGGAAAGTTAGTTCTGGTTTGTTTTCCAAACTGACATGATTTGCATATGGTGTTGTCAGGAATTTTGATATCTGGAAGATCGCGAACTGCCTGATATTTGCATGCTTTCCTTATTTGTGAAAAGCTTAGATGCCCCAACCTCCGATGCCATAACCAGTGCTCATCATCCTTGCTTAGATAGCATTGTTGTTGTCCTTCTTCAAATATGTACAGATTATTTGGAGTTCTTTTACCTTTGATCACTGTTTTACCTGTATCAAGATCACGAACAAGACATCCATTTGATCTAAATATCACCTCGGTTCTTTGATCACACATCTGGCTGACACTTAGAAGATTATGCTTCAATCCATCAACATACAAAACATTTCCAGCCTTGACCTTTTCTTTTAACTGAGCAATGCCAACAATTAGAGCTGAAGGAAATTCTTGAGAAGGGTTACATAAGGCCAAGTGTGTCTCCTTGGGGAGCACCAGTATTATTTGTAAAGAAGAAAGATGAAACCCTTATATTATGCATTAATTATAGACAGTTGAATAAGGTAACCATCAAGAATAGGTACCCATTATCAAGGATCGATGATCTCTTTGAGTAGTTAATGGTAACAACAATTTTCTCCAAAATTGACTTGAGGTTAGGTTACCATCAAGTAAGAATCAAGTAGGAAGATATTCATAGAATGACATTCAGAACAATATATGGGAACTATGAATTCATAGTGGTGCCCTTTGGGCTTACTAATGCACTGACCACATTCATGTGCCTGATGAATGAAGTATTCGTTGTGTTTGTTGATGACATATTGGTTTATTAAAAAATGGAAGAATAGCATGAAAAACATTTGGCTGTAGTGTTACAACTGTTGATATAACATAAGTGCTATAAAAATCTCATCAAGTCTGACTTCTTTCGTTCACAAATACATTACCTAAGGCGCATTGTCTTTGAGGAAGGAATATCAGTTGTTCCTAACAAGATCAAACCCATAAGGGAGTGCCCAACTCCAAAGAACGTGGATGAGGTTAGATCATTCATGGGATTGGTAGGATACTATAGTAGATGTATTCGAAATTTCTCCAAAATCGGTCAACCCATTACAACTTTGCAGAAAAAAGGGAAAATATTTGAGTGGACGGCACAATGTGTAGGAAGCTTTGAGAAGTTAAAATGATTGCTCACCAATGCAAAAGTGCTAAGAATCACAGATTCTAACAAGGATTTCGTGATATGTACAAATGCATGAAAAGAGGGACTTGGTGGAGTCTTAATGCGGGAAGGGAAAGTAGTGTGCTATGAATCCATAAAGTTGAATAAGCATGAGGAAAATTATGTGACACGTGATTTAGAATTGGAAGATATCATTCATGCCTTAAAAATGTGGAGGCACTACCTTCTTGGCATGAAGCTCATGCTAATGTCAGACCATACTGGACTCAAATATTTATTTGGAAAACCAAAGTTGAATGCTAGGAAAGCAAGATGACCAGCCACGCTTAGTGAGTTTGACTTTGAAATTAAGTAGATAAAAGGTAAGGAAAATAAGGTTGTTGATGCCTTGAGTAGAAGAATCCAAGTAAATCACTTGGAAGCTATAAGTCAGTATGCAACATATCTGGAAGAAAGAATGAAAGGCGATGGACAATTGGATGGAAAATACTAGGAAATGAAAGAAAAATTGCAGAAAAGTGGTGAGGATGAAGGATATAATCTCGTTGAGGATAGCTTAGTTAGATTCATAGGAATAATTTATGTGCCTAATAGTGATAAAATAAAAAGGATAATAATAGAAGAATTCCATGTTAAGCCTTATTCAGGCCACCCACGGCATCAAAAGACCCTCATAACCATTAAAAATTACTATCACTGGCCAAATCTAAAGAAAAAAGTGGTAGATTTCGTAGAAATATGCATAGAATGCCAATAGGTAAAGGTTGAATGCAAACATCCGACATGATTGTTGCCGTCAATCCCTATTCCAGAATGGAAGTGGGAGGTAATTTCTATTGATTTCATTACAATATTTCCCAAAACATCTAAGAAACATGATGCAATCATGGTAGTGGTGGATAAACTTATCAAGGTAGCTCATTTTGTGGTAGTCAAATCCACCAATTCCACTAGTGATATAACACAAATATTCATAAAGGAGATTGTGAGGCTACATGGCATCCCCAAGAAGATTGTGTTAGATAGAGATGCTAGATTCACTTCCAAGTTTTGGAAGGAATTGTTTATAGGATTAGGACATAATTAGCATTTAGTACATCCTATCATCCACAAACAGATGGGAAAACAGAGAGGATCAATTGGATCATTAAGAACATGTTAAGGATGTATGTGATGCATCATCCCAAGAAATGGGAAGAATATCTTACAATTGTGGAATTTGCATAAAATAATGGACACCAGGTGTCCATAAAGATGAGCCCCTTTGAGGCATTGTATGACAAGAATTGTAAGTGGTCCAATTAACAAAGTTAATGTAGGACCTGATATGTCTAAGGATATGGAACAACAAGCCCAGATCATAAAGAAAAATTTGAAAGCAACACATGATAGACAGAAAAGCTATGCAGATAAGCATATGGTAGACAAAGAGTTCCAAGTGGGGGAACATGATTACCTAAGAATTAAACACAAGAAAAGTTCCCTACGGATGGGTACATGTACCAAGTTGGCACCACAATATTGTGGACCATTTGAAATTCTTGAGAGGATTGGACAAGTAGCATATAGGCTAGCTTTACCTCCATCAGTTAGAATTCATTATGTTTTACATGTTTCTTTAATTAAAATATATGTATAGTATTATAATGACGTGATTGATTGGTATGTGCTATAGGTGGAGCTAGAGGGATAGTTCCAACCAGATCCAATGTGCCTTCTATACCGGAGCAGTCTCATGCTCTGAAATTGGGACATAGAGCAAGTCAAGGTGTAGTGGAAGCACTTTGGGCTAGAGGATGCCACATGGGAGATTACTGATACCATGAAAGTTAATTATCCTTTCTTGTTTGATGGTTAAAAAAAGTATGTATAATTGTAAATACTTTATCGAGTTATGTTTATAAAGCTAAATGAAACAATACTTGTCTTACTTTAATTTTGGCATTGTATATGTGTAAACGAACACCAAGGGAGGTGTTCACTCAAGGGGCAGAGGACTATGATAGCCCAACCCAAGGTTCTCGTATGAGCCATATTGTAAATATGATGAAAATTTTATGTAATGTTGGAATGAAAGAAAAAGGGGACTGAGTCAAAGGGAGATAGATTCCAGAGTTGGGGGAAGAGGATTGTTGCTTGGGATGTTATGGTTTCTTGTGAAAAGAAGAAACCTAAATTTTCAGGACAATCATTAAAGGTTAGTTGGTTCATGAAGTTAATGAATTGGTTCTAGAAATTAAATGCGCTGAGAAAAAGTATTGAGGCCCATGCTCGCTTGAAAAAACACAAAAACCAAGGAGGAATTTTTTTTTATGGAGGGCTGTAAACAACAAGGATGCAGGAGTAAATATGGAAAAAAAAAATGCATGAGAGGTAGTAAGTGCAAAAAAGAAGGGGAACAACAGATGGTATTCAAACACAGAAGAGAAACATAGTGAGAGACATCATTTGAATGGGAGAGACCCGTTCGAACTCATAGTTGGTTGGAAAAAATAGAAGGAAAACAGAGAGATAGTGGGAGAGACCCATTCGAACTCCTCACAGTAAGGGAATAAAGACATTTTTTGGAGGGAGACTGAGAAGGGTACTCGAATTGAGCCTCCAACGGAAGCTTTTAGCATGAAATAGTGAAGAGAAGAGAAGATAAGGGGATTGATTTTACGTCCCTAGAGGCTATGGGTTGAGTTGTCAGTCTTTGGATCCCTATAACAACTTGGGGTCCCTAGAAGTTGTGGGTTGAGATAGGATCCCTAGAGCCCTATAACAGCTTGGGTCCCTAGAGGTTGTGGGTTGAGACAGAGGTCCTCGGAGCCCTGTAAAAACATGGGTCCCTTGAGGTTGTGGTCTGGGATGTAATATTTGGAGCTCTATAATATCTTGGGTCCCCTAGACGTTGTGGGTTGAGATAACTACTCTGGAGCCCTGTAACAGCTTGGCAGCAAACCATCCTAAAGTAGAAGAAGAGGAGAACATGATCAAAGAATTTTGGATATTGTTGTGTTGGTACAATGGATTTTGGACTCCCTAGACGGGTGAAAATCATTGTGTGTGCATTTGGGGGTGAGGTGGGGCACCTTTGGACTCCATGTGCTAGAAAAGAAAGAAGAAAACATCTAGCGGAATTAAGGAAGCAGGTTCCATGGAGTCCCTGTTTCAGTTAGAAGCTAGTATGTAATCCCAGAAGCAAGCAACCCCCTCATAATATGGAATCTAGCTCGGGAGTGACAACTGCAAGAAAAAATGGTTATAGTTGTCTATATTTGGGTGGACAATCCTTGTCCCAGACTCAGTTTCAAGATAAGTATTTGAGTATATTGTTTACCCTTTAATGAAGCATGTTTCTTTGTTGTTAATAATAGTCCTAGATTCAAGGACTGCATTTGTGTTTTTAGTTCTTACATGTGATACATCTCGTCGGGATATTCCATTGTTGTATTTCTTGATTATGTATGCTTGTTGTGCTAGGACCTAGAAGAAAATGTGTGTGATAACTTATTAATGACAAACACAATGTACCTAATATATAATAGGTGCAATAAACCATATAATAATAATGTCTAACCTACAGAGCTTAACTAGACCTGAATCTTGATGTAGATCTATAGGTGTACCATACCTCTGAGACAAAGTCACAATCAAGAAGACTAGCTCAAGGAACCCTATGCACTAATAGAGCTTGTCTTCGAGGAGATTGCATAGATCCTCATCTAAGATATTGCATTATGCAAAGCCGAAGTTCCTTGATAGAGCCATGGCAGAATGGTAAGGAAAGAGGAATTTGTTGTGGTGCAAAGGAGTGTAGCTCTAATCTTAAAGGTTGGATGGCCTTATTCCTTTGTAGATAAAAACCCTAGGTGGGAAGGCTTCCTATTAGCGAGGCCAGATTCTCCCCTCACGTGATTAGTTAGGAGAAGAACGACGTGGCTGGAAAAGTCCAAGATGGGTTGGATCTCTTAAGTTAATTTAATTAATCACAGGGAAGTCCGTCATTTGATGAACTAGAGATTTTCATTAGATAGATCGCATAACATAAACCTAATGTTGAAAATTCTAGGAGGTTAGAACCATGAAATCCCAGAATCTTGTAACCAACTGTGAATTAGAATTTAATTGGAGCATCGGGAAGTCTGTGATTTGATGGACTAGGGATTGTCATTAGATAAATCATGTAACAGAAACTTAATGTTAGAAGTCCCGAGAGCTCGAAACCCCGGAATCCTGGAATCTTATAACCAATTTCGTATTATAATTTAATTAGAGAGTCAGGATATGGGATTGAGGAATTCGAGGTGGATAGGTGGAAATATATTATTGGTCAGAGAGGAAGTTAGTTAGACATGTCGATGGACACGTGACAAGTAGCTTTAGGATTTTCAGGTGTCCCAACAGCGATGTGTGGGTGACACGTGGACCTCTTGCAGGCTGATGCATAACACAAGTGACATCAGTGTGATGTCATCCTATTCATTGGACCCCGACGATTATTTAGGTGTGTAAAGAGTAATATGTTGGGTATTAAGTGTCAAGACACGTCGACATAGACAAGTCACCCCAATAGGCCTTTGATTGGCCAAAATAAGTGCATCAAGGACCCCACATGGATAGCTCATCCCATGAGGAATAGCCCGACGGGTTGTTAGTGGTGCACAAGTGAAAGCGTCGGGAAATGGGTGTCGGACATGGAGGAAAAACATGCTAGCATTCAACACCAATCAAAGAACAAGGAGCAGACCCCGTGGGACACATTGACCTGTAAGGTAGAGCCTGATAGGTTATAAAGAGGGCACGAGGTAATCTGTCGAGATAGAAAGGCTATGGGCTATGCCCTGACACTTGGTCATTTCACATAGAAATATACCAGGGGCACGATGGAATAATAAAAGGAACACATAAAAGTGTTGGGCTTGGGAGATCTGATATTAGTGTTGGCATCTAAAATAATACCTAATATAAAATGATACACAAAGTAATAAAATGTACATTTAAAAAATACTCAATAAAATTTATGGTTCAAACAAATTAATTCTTAATCATATATATAAATATTTCTCTGCTTTATTATAACAACATTGTTATTTATTAAAAAATAATTATTTATAATGTTATTATTATTAGTCTATTTATTAAAACAAGAGATACATGGTGGAAATGCCATTGATTTTGCCTTTTTTTAGCACATTTCCACCACTTGGCTTTTGTTTATTGTGCAAGAATGACTTGAGACTATGTGTGAAAATAATATCCTTAAGAAGCTAAAAAATATATCCAAAAGTATTTTTAAAAATGAATAATGTTATATATATATATATATATATATATATATATATATATATATATATATATATATATATATATATATATAGATATATATATATATATATATATATATATATATATATATATATATATATGGGGTTAACAATAAAAATGTGTGCTCTCCATTTCTTCTATCATTATACATATTTTGGAGGATAACTAGAGGGTTTTTAGGATCCTTTTCAAGGTTGAATGCCTTCTTGACTTGCCCTATTTTGGGCTCAATCTTGGCCAAGTTAAAAAGAGGCACTTGCACATTCCTCTTAGCTAACATTCTTACTAACTCAAAATCCAAAAAAATATTAGAATTTTTTGTACTGGGCTTAGGGACGTTCTTAGGCAATGGATGTTGCATATCCTTCTTTTGAAGGGTGGTGCTAGTACTAGTGTTTGCTTGGTTTTGATCCTTACTTCTTCTAGAATAGTGTAACCCTTTAAACCTTACTCCTTCCTTAACATCTATGATTGGATCATCATGATCACCAGTAGGTTCTTCAGTGTCTTCTTCATGTTTTTGTTGGAAGAAGGATTCTCCAAGCAAGATATTCAAAGAAGCATTGCGATTGACAATATTAAGATGCTCTAGAGCTTCCTCTTTTTCCACTTAATTACAGGGCCACTCCTCAAGAGTGTGAAACTCATTGCAAACTTGACACCAAGAATTCCCTTCTCAGCCAACCATGTTGGTTGGAGCAAGTGTGTTGGGAACAACTTGTTGTGCAAAACTACCCCCAAAAAAAGAATTCTTCTTAGGAGGTCTCTCTTTATTAAATCGTGGCTTTCGAGGAAAATTTTGACAGCCTCCCCTTTCCATTTCCAAAATTGAGAGCTTATTCATCATTTCCATATGCCTTTGCATTAGCTCAATGGTAACTTTATCAAAATTTTAAGAAAGTGATTGTAACGTAGGCTCTACTTGGGTGCTAAGATTAGCTTTTGGTTCAATTCTAGCCCTTGGATAAGCAAGAAAATCAATTTTGGATGAATTGAAAATTTTCTCCATTTAAGTAGCCAAGCTCTTAGTCTCATCTAATGATAGGCTTATTTTATTTTAGAGCATATGACATGTGTCAAAGGAAGGCTCTAATGTATCTATCAAGGATAGTATCATTAGTTGGCCTGTATGGATTGGGAACCTCCTTGAGTAGATTATCAAATCATTGTGTAAACTCTCTAACATTTTCATTCTCAGTTTTCTCAGCCTCCTGGAACTTTTCTAGAAGCATAGTGCCTTCTTTGACCATATTTAAAATAATGATGGATGATCACCATATACTAAAATGTTTATTTTCATTATGACTACTCCTTTACGTGGGAATTTTTTTAGATAAAGATTCCCAACCAAAACACAATTCATGAGACATTACTTTAAAACGTTTTCCAAAAACACATGGGCCATGGCAAAGTAGAGTCAACACGTTGTCAAGGCACATGGAAAGACCTCGGATCTTCTTCACCATTCATGAGACGTCCCACAAACCAAATGTGTAGGCATTGTGTAGTAGTAACCTATTATTGTACAAGCATATTGTAATGTTTCTCAGTTAGATACTAGCACAATCACATTTAATAAATTAAATGTGGTTGATATACTATATCAATTATATGCACAAACACATTAGTAAATATGGTTGAAAATTGTTGATGCTATAAATCTAATACTAAACATAATATTAATACTTATATAGATAAACAATAATAATAAAATTTTAAAAAGAACTATTATCATAATATTATTGTTAATATAAAGTAATAATTATTAATATTATTAATTTAATTCATCAATATTAATTAAGGTTAATAATATTATAAATGATTAATTTATTTATATTTTAATATTATTAATATACTAATATTAATATTGTTATTAATAATTAATATTAATTTAGTTCATCAATATTAATTAATCTTAATATTATTAAGAAGACTTTGCTTTAATATTTCTTTATTAAATTAAATATATATTAATCTACATAACAATTTTAATATTATTATTAATAATTAATTTAATAATATATAATAATATTATTAATTTAATTAATATTATTAATAATCAATTTAATATTATTAATATTAATAAATATATTATTATCAATTAATATTAATATTAATTCATCAATATTAATTAATATTGATTTTGGAAATCATGGCTGATCATAGTTGACCATGATTGATATTATAAACCGAAGGGAACAATAAAGCTAAGTGATTAATATTAAAAACCCAAGGGATTATAAACCCAAGGGAATAACATTAAACCTAAGGGAATAATACTAAACCCAGGGGAATACTAAGAACTTGTCTAGAAGCATACTGCCTTCTTTAACCATCTATTCCTCTGGCATTATCACACATGTTTAACATGTCATTTTCAAGGAATTGAATGCGGGTGGAGAGGGAATTCACTTCCTGTCTTAACCACTCGAGCTACCCTTAATTGACCTCTTTATTTTCCATTTCATTTATTACTAAATTATTAGAATGGAGCATCTCCTTGTAAGATAAACTAGTGCTTGATACAATAAGATGTTATCCCCTTTACTTAGTTTAAAAAATAAGTTAATAAATTAACATATTAAAACTATTTCATTAAATTTAATAATTAAAATTGAGTGTTATTTAAGTTTTTAAAATATAAATTTAATAATTTTATTAATTTAAATTTTAAAAAAATTATGAAATTTAAAATAATGATGGATGATCACCATGTACTAAAACGTTTTTTTCCATTATAACTACTCCTTTGCATTGGAGGTTTTTAAGATAATGATTCCAACCAAGACACGATTCATGAGACATTACTTTAAAACGTTTTCCAAAAATGCATGAACCATGGCAAGGTAGAAGGCGTATGGAAAAGCCCCCGATCTTCTTCACCATTCATGAGACGTGCCACAAACCAAATGTGTAGGCTCTCTGTGGTAGTAACCTATTATTGTAAAAGTATATTGTAATGTTTCTTACTTAAATACTAGTAAAATCATATTTAATTAATTAAATGTAGTTGATATATGATAATAAATAAATGTATATTAATGATATGCAAAACTACATTTACTATGGTTGAAAAATGTTAATATTATAAATTTAATATTAAATATAATATTTATATTTATATAGATAAATAATAAAAATAACAATAATAATAAAATTATAAAAATAATTGTTATTATAAAAATATTATGATTAATATAAAAGATAATTATTAATATTATCAATTTGATCTTGATCTATCAATATTAATTAATTATTGTGGTTTTCGCAATATATTATATTAGATATCATTTTGGGATTCAATTGCGTTAAGTAAAGTCATTCATTTATGACCATTTCCATGAGAGGTAGTCGTAATTGACTAATTTCTCATGATTTTTGAATAGTCCACTTAGCACTCATTGCATCGGGTGATGCTCACAGGGGTGAAGAAGTGGGATTGAAACTAGTGAAATGAATCACATAGCGTCAATCATCACATGAGGGTGGTCAACATTCTCCCAGTGGTGAACAAGCTCAATCAACTCATGTACTTGGAAGTGAAGGTGCTCAACCATCTTTGCGGGGTCATGATGGTTCTCAACCATCTCTAGGTGGGCATGATGGTGCTCAACCATCTCCGGGTGGTCATCAATCTCAATCGGATCATCATGATCCTCATCTTTTTGGTAAATTACATAATTTCTTTTTATGTTAAAACAAATTTGTACATGTAAATGAATTGTATGTACATATGTGTGTACATGTCTATCTTGCATGTGTATGAATACAATTTTTCACATTTTTTTATATTTATGTAATTTTATATATTGATGTAGAGGGTGAAAATTTTGCTTGAAGTAGATGTAAGCGAAGCCAGGCAGTTCAAGAAGAAGGCCATACACCAACTACCACTTATCCATCTGATATTCCTGATGAGCTTCCTTGGGAAACAAACCTCCAACAATGTACATTACAAAGGTGAAAAAGTCATTATTCAAAATTGAGGAAAGATCTTGGGAGTTTGGAGCTCCCTGCAAAGAGTCAAGAAAACTTAGAAATGGTTGTGCACTCTCTAAGCTCATTTCATGATATTTACGAGAAGCTTGGGCCAACCACAGATTTATTTATAGATATGATGAGGTGTTGAAAGGAAGCAGTAATGGGTGCTGATAAATGGGCTAAGGTTAGTAAAAGGGTTACAAAAGAAAATGCAAAATCTATATTTAATTACAAAGAAGGGCTGAAAAAAAGGTGCAATATTTCAAACACCCTGATATAGTCAGCTATTTTAATGATAGATTCCTTGAAACATATGGAAATCTTCCATGGAATGACGAGGTTCCAATTTATTTTGTAAAATTATTTTATGCATAATTCTTTTTGGGTATGAAACCTGATTATAATGACCTTCCATTTGAATATTATGGCACTGGGAGAGGTCAGTGATGTGATTGTAGGGGCGCATTACGTGATACTCGATTTCCTCGCCCTCCGCGATATTTGGTACAAAAACCTCTTTGTCTGGTAACTTTGTGGTCAGAGATGGATGCCACTTATCAAATTGGTCGAGAAGGAAGGGATGCCATTATAGACAATATCCATATTGCATTGACTGGAATTGATATTGATCTAAATTGACAAAGAGCACAAGCTAATGCACATGCTAATTTTTTATATAAAATAGATGAGGAGATAGATAATATCAATATTGAAGAGCTTAAAGCATATGCAAAGGGTTGCCGTAATGGTTGGAAAGACCTAATTTTTCATGAGGAAGAATGTGTGGGATCGTTATGTGTTAATAGTTAGGGTGGATATTTTAATGTAATATGTAATGTTTGTGTTAATGTCAATTCACATACATTTTGTTAATTTTTTTAGATATAATCTAACAAAACGTATCATATGTTCACCATTTGCAGTTAACTCATTTGTTGAATGAAAATTTTGATAATATCCCGGTCCCAGGTTCAAGTTCCAATCAAGATATTTTAAGAGATGTTAGTTTTTTTTAAAGAATTCATGTTGATATAGTTATTATTCTAGTTTTATTATATCAGTAGAGTGAGTACATATTTTTAAAAGAAATAATTATGTATATATAAATAAATGTTAACAGATTCTGATTACGTCTAATGTTTTCAACATAGCACCACCCTCTTCGTCCCTGCTAGGAGATGTGTCAAATATTCGATTGTCACAAGTATTGAATATTTCACTTATGTTTTGTTATAAATTGAAGTGCAAGTTTAATTAAAAAATGAAATAGATTTATCTTATAGTTTTACATTTTTTGAATTTTAGGTTTGTGAAGATGATTTCCATTCTCTAGGGACTTTAACGATGGAGACGACAATGGGGATATGATCATCTAAACAATTTGAAAAAGTCGTGTAACATTTTTTTTAATATTTTGAGTTTATGCATTTTCATATGCAATTTTAAATTTTTAATATATATACATGTACATGTATTGTACAGGGAATCCAGGTGGGAGAAATGAAGGGGGGACACCACGATGTATTGCATGGAATTTGAAACTTTAGTCAGTTACAGGGATTGAATTTTCTAGACAATTTGGAAAAGTTGATACTTGATTTTTTTAATATTGATCTAGTTTATGAATTTTCATGTGCAATTTTAATATATATACATGCACATGTATTGTACAGTTTACCCATGAGAGCACAATGCATGGAGAACACCACAAGGGAACAATGGAGGGGGAACAACGTGAGGTATGTCATGGAATTTGAAACTTTTTATAATTTTGTTTTGATGATTACATTCTCATTTAATTTTAAAACATTGAAATTTAATTTTAAAGTACATAATATTATGTATATATGCAATTTCACATGTTGTGCAGGGCACCGATGATTCAGATAAGAGCATGAGGAGGTTGATAGATCATATATTTCAGCGAGATTCTCTTAATTGATGCAACTTTTTATTTCACAACCTTTTTATGTTATACTTACTTTTATTGTGATATAAGTTTTGGACATATTTAAAGTAAAACTCTTTATTATGAATTAATGCATATATTTATTTGAAAACTTTTTAATATATATGTAGTTTGTAATGATATAAAATTGGGACATATTTTAAATCTAGAACTCTTTATTATGATTTAATACATGCTAATTTTGGATTTTAAGTTCATTTTTCATGGTAAAATTTGCATGACGTATGGTTTGATGCTTAAAACTTGGTTTCACATATTTAAGTTCATGAACATGTAGTAATGAAAGTAAATTTGCATTTAGTTAGTACATTTTTCATAATCATTGTTATAATGTTAGTAGATGATTCTTAGGTTTTCTTTAAAGTTGTTTTTCCACTTGTTATTTAAAATGAAATTATTAAATTGAAAACTACAAAACAGGGTACATTTTGCATTTGCGTGAATCTTATAATTAGGTGTAGATGTCTAAAATAATCATAAAAATTGCATTATAAAATATGGTATGTACATTTTTCATTCATGTATAAAAAGGCTATTATGGATGTCGGTTGATAGTTAGATTTTAATATAAATTTGTTCATGCACAAACATACTATAATATTGCATTATAAAACATGGTACAATTTGCATGATGCATGGTTTGATGCTTAAAGGTTTTAAATATTTAAGTTCATGAATATGTAACAATAAGAGTAAATTTTGATTTAGTTGGTACAGTTTGCATGATCATTCCTATAATGTTAGTAGATGATTCTTAGGTTTTGTTAAAAGTTGTTTTGTCAATTTATTTAAAATGAATCTAGTAAAATTTCAAATTACAAAACATGGTACATTTTGCATTTGAATAAATCTTATAATTTGGTGTAGATGTCTAAAACAATCATAACTTAAAATTGCATTATAAAATATGGTACATGTACATTTTGCATTCATGTATAGAAAGGCTAATATGGATGTCGGTTGATAGTTAACTTTTAATATAAAGTTGTTTGAATGCACAAACATACTATAAAATTGCATTATAAAACATGGTACAATTTGCATGATGCATGGTTTGATGCTTAAAGGTTTTACATATTTAAGTTAATGAATATTTAGCAATGAAAGTAATTTGATTTTAGTTGGTACATTTTGCATTCAATCATTCTTATAATGTTAGTATATGATTCTTAGGTTTTTCTTAAAGTTGTTTTGTCAACTTATTTAAAATAAATCTATTAAAATTGCAAATTACAAAACATGGTACATTTTGCATTTGAATGAATCTTTTAATTCAGTGTAGATGTCTAAAACAATCATAAAAATTGCATTATAAAATATGGTATGTACATTTTGCATTCATGTATAGAAATGATACAATGGATTTTGGTTGATAGTTAACTTTTAATGTAAAGTTGTTCATGTAGAAGCATACTATAATATTGCATTATAAAACATGGTACAATTTGCATGATGCATGGTTTGATGCTTTAAGGTTTTACATATTTAAGTTCATGAATATGTAGCAATGAAAGTAAATTTGCATTTAGTTGGTACATTTTGCATGATCATTGTTATAATGTTAGTAGATGATTCTTAGGTTTTGTTTAAAGTTGTTTTGTCAATTTATTTAAAATGAATCTAGTAAAATTGAAAATTACAAAACATGGTACATTTTGCATTTGAATGAATCTTATAATTTGGTGTAGATGTCTAAAACAATCATAAATTAAAATTGCATTATAAAATATGGTATGTACATTTTGCATTCATGTATAGAAAGGCTACTATGGATGTCGGTTGATAGTTAACTTTTAATATAAATTTGTTTGAATGCACACACATACTAGATAAAATTTCATTATAAAACATGGCCCATAATTTGCGTGATGAATGGTTTGATGCTTTTAAAGGTTTTAGATATTTAATTTCATGAATATGTAGCAATGAAAGTAAATTTGCATTTAGTTGATACATTTTGCATTCAATCATTCTTATAATGTTAGTAGATGTTTCTTACGTTTTTTTTAAAGTTGTTTGTCAATTTATTTAAAATGAATCTAGTAAAATTGCAAACTACAAAACATGGTACATTTTGCATTTGAATGAATCTTATAATTTGTTGTAGATGTCTAAACAATTATAACTTAAAATTGCATTATAGAATATGGTATGTACATTTTGCATTCATGTCTAGAAAGGCTATTACATTTTGCACATGTATGAGATCATTTAAGACCAAATAATGCATACATATAAATTACTTGTCGTGCATGTAAACATAATATCAGTAGCGTCAAATCCTCAATACACCTACATAACATGCATTACTTTTTGACTCAATATAAGGCCCAATGAGCATCACTTTCACGTCATCACATTCTTAAGAATGTACAACTTAAGAGTGCACATGATCCGGATTTAAATGGGAATGCAACAAATTACAAATATAACCATAAATACAGAGATGCAGTGGAAATAATACTTCATTTCATTACTTTAAAATACTGAAATATGCTTACAAACAGAAATGGAAATAAACCAGCTAGAGTGATGGTAGCTTATCTCTGAGAAGAGATGTGGCGGCTACATGCCTCTAAACTGTGTTACAATGAGGCTCGAAGGCCTATTTATTGTTGAGAAACAATGGAAAACTCTAAACATCCAGAAACCTAACCCTAGGAGATGAAACGCCAAATTGTGGGCCCCGTTTTGGGTAAATTGCTACATCAACTTCCCGGGGTCGTAACTTTGGCACCCGAGCTCTGTTTGACACATACAATAACTCGTTAGAAAAAACTATCCAAGCACTACAACTTTGGGAGGAGAAACATTGATCTATCTTGCTCCAAAATTTCCCAAAAAAAACGTCGTTTAGGGCCTCGAAACAGCTCCGGAAGTTCAGGACCTAAAAATCTGCTAAAAATAGTAAATTGTGCTACAATTAAGGAAACTGAAAAACTGAAAGAGATAGTTGTGGGGGTCCAAGTGGGATAGTTGGGTGGCCACCAACCTCCACTTGGATCATTCCTCCCCCTTAGGAATCAATGATCCCCATTGCATTGAGTTCCTCCATGAGATGAGAAAACTTCTGCTAAACTTGGTCCCGGTGAGTTGTTCTGCAACCTCTGCTGGGTCAAATAATGGTGGGAAGCATGGTCAAGGGCAGTCCACATTGAACACTCGGTGCAATTGAAGGAATGGGGGGATGTTATGCTCCAAAGCATTGTTTCCCATAGCCTTGGTACTGGTGTAAGGACCATGTCAGAGTGGTCTGAACTTCTGATGGGCTCTTGTAAGGCGTTCTTTCTGCATATGCAACCAGACTTTGTCACCCACCTGAAACTTGTGTGGTACCCCTATGGGTGAGGAGAATTTGTTCCTATGTTCTGTCATGATCGTATCCCTTTACTACTACTGTTGCGTGAAGGAACCCTTCGCGAAGGTAATTAATGTGGTGACGATCTTCCCCTTACTTTGGGAGTGAACCAAATAGAAAATGAATTTCCTAGTCTGGGAGATGAGCTTGCTGCCTTTCTTAACAGTGATCAAAGAGGTGGTGGTAGGTGGGGCTACCTCCGATATCCTGTATAATGAATTACACAAAGAAATAATGACAGTGCGAGTACTTGACTCATACATAGCATGTTGCCTCCACAAGTATGGTTGGCCTAATAATACATCACAAACATCCAGAGGTGCAACATCACACAATACCTTGTCTGTGAAGGGTTTGATGCTATAGGGAAGGCGACACTGTTGGCGAACTCGGAGATCTCGTCCTTGGTGAAGCCACCTGATACTGTACGACTGTGGGTGTGGTGTAGTTAGTAGGCCCAACCACTTCACAACCTTTGCTGAAATGAGGTTCTTTTGGCTCCCACTGTCAACAATGAATTGCAGCGGTGAACCCTTCACCCACATCTGTGAGTGGAAAAGCCACGCCCCTCCTCTGGATCTTCGGGCTCATTCTTCTAGACCATGGCGATGGCAACAGTGGCATTGGGCTCCGCATCAATGATCTTCTTCCCTTTGCCATTCCCCCTGTCGATTTCTGACTTAGGGTCGGAACATGCCTCTGATTCTGAAGCCTTGAACTCGGCCACCAACAAATGCTTGGTCCAACACTCACTTGTGTTATGAGTGGGACTCTTATGGAACTCACACCACTTTCCTGTGTCCTTCTTCGACTTCATGATGTTGTTCTTTTCTTGCGGCTTCAACAGGTTGTCTTGGGTCACCCCGCCTTGGCTTTGCCCTTTGTTCTTCGAATTCACAGATCTAAAGTCTCGCTTCTTTTGTTTGAACTTCTGCTCAATTTTGACAGCATATCAGTACGTCGTGCTGAGCGAGGAGATGTTCAGGAACTCCATCTCTTCCTAGATGTATCTGTGTAGGCAGTCGTGGTATTTGAGTACCAAATGTAGCTCAGAATCCTTGATACCCAACTGTGTGCGAAGGGTATGAAAAATGTTTGTGAACTCCGGCACATCTTGGTCCCTTCCCTGTTGCAGCGTGGTCTGCTTTATGTATTTGTTCTCATAGCTTTTGACAGGGTACAACTGCTCCTTGATGGCATCCCGAAATGAATTCCAAGTGGGTGCAGCTAAAAATAGTGAGCCTGTGCTTTCATCCTTCTACTCGCAGTAGGTTTCCCACCAGTCCTTGACGCGGGGGGCTGCTTTGAGAAGAGCAAAAATAATCTTTCCCGACTGGAAAAATCATGAACAGAAAATAACCCTCTAGCAGATTTAACCATTTATCTACGGCATCTGCGTCTATCTGACCCTTGAACATGGGGATTTCAAAATTAACTGTACCTTAAAGGGTGTGGCATTTCCAAAGTAGTTGTTGCAAGCCGATGCATCACCTCTCGGTAGCCGCTGAAGGATCCGGGCAAAGATTTCCATCATCGTGTTCCTTTGTCGCCCAAGGGCTTCTTTGAGCAAGATTTTGATAGGATCTCCTGCCCCCTCATCTTTCTTCTCATCTACCATGGGAGGCCATCGGGATTTATGGGGCTGGTAATGCAAAGGTTCAACCAGTTCAAGCCCTAACTCCTTATATACTGACCTCGTTGGGGACATGCAAAGAAAAACAAAGAAAAAGCAGACTGCTCTAATACCACTGATCCGAATTTAAATGGGAACAAAACAAATTACAAAGATAACCATAAATATATAGATGCAACGGAAATAATACTTCATTTCATTACTGTAAAATACTGAAATATGCTTACAAACAGAAATGGAAATAAACCAGCTAGGGCAATGGTAGCTTATCTCTGAGAAGAGATGTGGCGGCTACATGCCTTTGAACTGTGTTACAATGAGGCTCGAAGGCCTATTTATTGTTGAGAAATAATGAAAAACCCTAAACATCCAAAAACCTAACCCTAGGAGATGAAACGCCAAATTGTGGGCCCCGTTTTGGGTAAATTGGTACATCAACTTCTCGGGGTCGTAACTTTGGCACCCCATCTCCATTTGACACGTACAATAGCTCATTAGAAAGATCTATTTGAGCACTACAACTTTGGGAAGAGCAACATCAAACCATGGACCCATGTTGCTCCCAGATTTGCTAAAAAATGTCGTTTAGGGCCCTCAAAACGACTCTGGAAGTTCATGACCTGAAAAACTGCTAAAAATGTAAATTGTGCTACAATTAAGAAAACTGAAAAACTGAAAGAGACAATTGTGGGGGTCCAAGTGGGATAGGTGGGTGGCCACCAACATCCACCTAGATCAACACAAAAATAAATGCTAACGATCTACTTGAACTCTAAGTTATCAAAGATGAATCCAAGGAGAAGAAACTTTTCAGCGGTTCAATTAAAAAAATTATAATGGAATGTCATCCTCAATGATCCGTTCATGTTCAGCTTTTGACATTCTCCATTTTTTAACTTACAATTTTTTATTTATTGAATTTCTATCAAGTTTATGTGCACTGCACACACCAAGTGACTATATCGACAACTTTTGACATTGGGTTGATAGACTTGAAAGTAAACATTACTCTCAGTTTGATGAGTTTCTTCGAAAAACTAATCTTTTAGTATAATAAACCCTCTTCCATATATAAAATTGTTATCATCATAGCATTCCAATAACTTCGTCTTTCGTTTAGTGCACCACATCAAATAATACTTGACATTTTCTATGTTGTTAATGGATGCAACTAAATCAAAAACATCTCGTGCACAATAAAACAAGTGTAAATTCAAATCATAATTAACATGAAATTAGCTTTATCAACATGGACTTGATTTTATTATCTATTTTTAGATCTCTATATTTTACCTATTATCTAGATAATTATATGCAATGGTTTTAAAAATAGAAAGCAAACACACACACACACACACACACACACACATATATCCTTTGAAAGCAATTGAAATGTTACCTTCTCTAACAAGATCAAAAACTCGATCATCTTCAGGTGATACTATAGTCTCCTCTAATTCCATCTCTTTGAAGCTTGCAATTGACATTTTACCCTTTGTATTTAGTTATGTATGTTTCCAAGATTTTACATACATATTGTTCTCACAAACATCATTGGATTGTGTGTCCTCTATGCAAACAGGACAAAAACAAGAATCTTTTATTTTATCAAATGCAAACGCATTTCGTTAACCCTTTGTTTTAATTGAATGAAATTTTCGAGTCCCTTTTACTGTTTCAGCTTCAAATGTAATTGATCTATCTACATCTTGGACGCCAATATGCCAAAAAAACTTATAGTGAATTCAAACAAGAATTTAAATATGTTATTTAAATGACAATTTATATATCAAAGATAATCATCGTGATATTGTTTAAACTATATAATTTATAAATGTTTAAAATTAGAAAATTAATAAAAATTATCAGATATTAAAACTATATACAAGTTCATTTGTATATATGTACATACCTCCATATCCCCCTTGATGGTTTAGTCTCATGGCTTAGTGCAACAATGCGCCATTGAACAACTTGTTTAATTGAGACAAGTCGGTTTGGAGAGTGGTCCATTTGATATCTTCGAAGTGCTCATTTTGTACATGCCCCTTCACCATCATGTTCTACTTTTCCATTACCAATTTCAAATAAATTCCAACAATGTTTAATGTGGGTTTCATGGAAAATTTTAGGGGCTAATATTCGCCCAGTGCGTTAATTTTCCATGATTTTTCCATAAAAAAGATTCGCCAATTTCCAATTTTTATAAAAGATGATTCGCCCAAATTTTAAAATATAAAATTATTTTACCCTAAAAATCCCCAACATTATATAGATACTATATATAAAATCATTATAAATTTGAATAATTTTACAAATATATCAATAAACATTTTATAGTTTGCATATTAGGGATTAGTGAGATTCGCCAATGCTTTTAAACCTCAAGAAAATTTTCCTTGGTGGGTTTTCTTATGAAGATGACACACACAAAAGAATGATTGTGAAGATTTGAATTGACCCACACATCCATCTGACCATATCCAATGTTTATTGAATTTTATTCCATGACCTTTCAATGAGATAAATCTTATCAAAACAATGTTGTACAAAATGTGTATCATGTGTACGATCATCGCTGATATAAAACTGATATTCTTTAATAACATGTCAATTCTCACTGATGTTTTCTATATGATCAACATTTTGTTTAGTATGTCTATATATAATATGGACAAGCATAGATACTTGGTCAGAATGATAATATTCACTCTGTATTTCATTTTGTACAACAAATGTGTAATTATCTACAAAATCAACTATTGAAAAAATGCTCCTTGGTGGAAAATTTTCACGGGATTTTTTGAATTTTAGGTCCTGCCATCGATCCCTATGCGAATGATTGGTGTACTTATAAATTTTTGGCTCAAATTTCTTCAAAAACTCTATCACAATTTTTTTTTGTCTTGTAAATCAATTCTTTTAGCACTTGTACTACTAGTTGAACTAATTGATGTATAGATATATTCATATCTCTTCCATTTCACTTTTAAGTTAGACAATGATTGATCATTTATATCAATAGAATATTTGTTGTGAAATAAAGTCAAATTTCCACAATGATCACATTTTTTACCACCAACACATTTCTTTTGGTAAAATAATTCATGACATTCTCTTGCACATAGAATTTCGGATATAAAATCATGGATAGTGGAAGGAGGAGTTGAATTTTTCCAAAATGTTTTACCAAAATTAAGGAAGGTGTCACAATACAATTAGAATTCCACATGATAACTACAACACCAAGTGTCGCGTACAGTGATAGGTTTAATATATCATGGTTTTTGTTGCACAAAAGTACTGATTGAGACATTAATTCCATGATTCTCTTCTATGAACTTATTGAACAACTCTATCTGACTAGTGTCTAAGATATGTTTTGCATGTTCTTCATGCTGATTTTGTAATATTCTTCGCCACATCACATCCCTTTCTTTTGATGAAACACGTGAATTTTTCATCCAATATTCATATATTATTTTTTAACATTTTCTCCAAGTCTATTTTTATATGGTTTCCTACAAATAATTTTCCAACAAGCAAGCTTATCATTTACATCTATTTGCAATCAAAATTTCCTATGTTTCTGCAATGTTTTTCGTGAGGTCCCTAATGCTTTTACCATAGATTTTACCAAATGATTTTCTTTAGTACTTGATGAAACCACTATCATTTGTATTGTTCTATGTGCATCTATATTACTTTTCTTTCTAGAACTTCCAATTGATTTCAAAGAACTATTTATATTTCGAATCACATTTTTCTTCACTTTTTTATCTTTTGTTGATTTTCAAATACCCAGTAGAGTTGTAGCTTCTTTTAATTTTTTGAAGTTAAGAGACCTCTCAAAATTTGAGCTTGAATTGTCAAATTTTCATCTTTGAAGAACTTATCAATAATGAGCTTAACATGATATTGTATAACATGGCTAGATTTTTTATCTTCATATGTGAGAGTGTCAACATTTTCTAACTCTCATCATCAATATTGATTTCATCTGTATAGATGAGAATTAAATGTAAATGGGTATAAATATTCATTAAATAATTAAATTAAAAAATAGGGTTTGAATGAAATTGAAATTAATAAATATGTATAATTTCAACAATACACATGACATATATATACATACCTAATGGTGGTTCAACTTTTTCACTTGAATCTCTTTCAACATCTTCAACAACATCATCAATCTTTGGTTCATTATCTTTTTCACTTTGTCTTTCAACATTTTGAATCTCATCACCAATGTTATGAGGAATATCTTTCTCTCTTTACATTGCAAAATATTTTTCAAATTACTTCATCAAATAAAAATTAAATTTCAAAATACACTAGTTAATTTTAAATCTCATTTAAAATATTTACATTTATATATGTGCTTCAACTTCTAGTTGAGATTGATTTTCCCTTTCATTATTGAAGTGTTCTTCCTTCTTTCTTTTGTAATAGTTTCTCGAGTATTTTCTACAAACCTCAATATCTCTTATTCAATCATATTTTCTCTTGCAATTTTTTTGATTTCCCATGATAATTCAATCTATGTAGATTTTTAAAATCCAACCCAAAAATTTAGATTTGTGAAATCATGCATTTTAAATCATTAAAAGGTATATATTTTATAGACAAAGTATGTAGTTTATTTTTGGAGTCAAGATTTGTAGGTTAGTCAACAGATCCTTGCAACTAGCTTTATAGTTGAGCCAACAAAATTATATAAATATTATAAGAACATAGCAGCAGCCAAAACCACATCAACAAAAAATAAATAAATAAAAATCTAAGATATAAATTAAAATTGATGAAATATTTATATATGTGTTAATTTAATTTTATATTTGATAAATATTTATAAATCATAAAATTATTTTAAATTTTAAAATTATTTTTTTAATAAATTTTAAATTAATTTTTTAAATTTAATTTATTGATTATTTTATTTTAGTTATAATAATTAAAATAATTAAAATCACTTATTAATTGAAATAGTAAATTTAATAAAAAAAAATATTTAATATTATATATTAATGATTAAATATTAAATTATTATGTAGTATTATATATTAAGTATTAAGCTTGGAATGTAAAAGGACGTTCCCTAATAAATTAATTAACATGCATGTTAATTTTTTAATTATAATTTTTGTATTTTTTTTTACATATTTCAATTTAGATGGCATGTATATTTTTTTGTAATAAGGTTGTGTTTAGGTAGGGGTTAATTTGTTTATTGGTCAGAAGAAGACCAATCTACATACTATGGGATACTTATCATTAGGATTGTGCAAAGTCTTATTGGTTAGAAGAAGACCAATCTACCCACTATGAGATGCTTATCACTAGGACCCCTCCTTATTGGTTGGAAGAAGACTAATCTACCAACCATGAGATGCTTATCACTAGGATTGTGCAAAGGCTTATTGTTTGGATGAAGACCAATCTACCCACCATGGGATGCTTATTACTAGGATTGTGCAAAGGCTTATTGTTTGGACGAAGACCAATCCACCCACCATGGGTTGCTTATCACTAGGATTGTTCAAGGCTTTGGTCAACCTACTTATTGGTTGGAAGAAAACCAATCTACCCACCATGGGATGCTTATCACTAGGATTGTGTGCCCATGCTTATTGGTTGGAAGAAGACCAATCTACCCACCATGGGATGCTTATCACTAGATTGTGCAAAGACTTATTCATTGGACAAAGACCAATCTACCCACAATGGGATGTTTATCATTAGGATTGTGCAATATTTTGGTCAAGCATGGAGACTTTTTGGGAAGTTTAATTCCCCGAAAATGACTTACATTCCTCAACCCTCCCATGAAATTTAAACATCACAGTGACTCAAAGACTAAGCCCGAAGCAAACCAACAAATCTACTCCCATTCATAATAGCATGCACATTAAATTTTCCTTATAATATTTTCAAAATTTTCAATAACAAATTATTTTACCGCCAAATTCCCTCCCTTTACTATATATAGATATATATATGAAATCAAAGCAGCGCCAACACCACGCAAAACCGGTCTTAGTTTTATCTTCTTTAGATTTTTTCAACTATTAAATATTGTTGAGTTTGAGTAAACGTAGCGAATGCACATGCTGCTTCGTCAGGCCCCACACATATATAAATCTTTGTATCATCCAAATTGTTTATTTGCAGTAAATTTGTCTCCCAAGCTGAGTCACAAAAACACATGTTGGTCGACACGAGTGAGGGTAAATATATTTTGTAGTACACACTCACATAATATCACTAACCCCTCAGCGTAAATTTGCATACCCAACACAAAGTCTTATCCAACAGCAACATGGTTTTGACGTGTAATGGATCGTGCAACGTGCAAGAAAAGACATGGACGGTGGCTACATCTACGCTCTTACTCGAAACTAACGAAAGCTCGCTTACATGACAAAATTTTGCTGACTTATTCTCTCGGGTTATGTAATCCTAGCGGTGGCAGCCGGTATACGCCAGCCGATTTATCTGGTCAATTCATTTAAAACTAAGGTTTAACTTTTGGAAAACATAAATAAATTTAAATTTTTTTTTTTTATTACTGACCAGATAAGATAATGCTCTACCACTATATAGCAATCAATTTACTATTTTATTTTTGTATTCAAGCTTATGTAATCTATAATAAATTAAACAAATTTTTTTTTAAAAATCACATAAAAAAATTTGGCCCAATTTTTTTCGAACCAACAAGTTATTTCATTGTTATTAGTTTACCTTTTTACCTATATCATATTTAATGTTAATCTTTCATATATATATATGTTTTTAATAGGCATCTCTAGCGCTAAGAGATTTTAAAACTTTTTATTATAAATATTATATCCATGTTTAAGATTTAATAAAAAATAATATCACTGGTTTTTATCATTTAAAGAAAAGTTATTATTAATTTTATTAAGTTATTTGTATTTATAAATGAAGTTTTATGATTATTTATATTATTAAAACTTATTTTAGTCATATACTCAATGGAGTTGTCTATAATGCGACTTTTTGGAGATTCCGGTGAATCCGGCGGAAGAAATTGAGGTTAAATCTTGATTTGTTGCAGTTAAAATGGTTTTTTAACTGCATATTTGGATTCAACACCCTCGAAAACCCCTGGGACGCTTTCATTGTGCAGAAACTAGCTATCAAACTTGCGGTTCCAATAAATTCCTGTCGGATTTCGACCGGAAAAAACCGTTGGAAAGGCTTTTAAGATTTGAATCTTTGCTAATTTTATTGCCAAAATGGTATAGCTTGCATGCATGAACATTTATAGGGGTGTTTATTTATCAATAAGGTTTGAGAATTTTAATTTAACTATCAATAATTATTATTTGGATAATAGTGATTCAAACTCCACAAAGTATTCTAGAATATTTTTAGCAGTGCAAAAAAATCAAAGGATGACATTTCTCTACAAGATAGTTATGTCTTTTTAATTAATTGATCAATTTAAAAAAATTCATATGAAGTGAATTATGGTTTTTTGGGAATGTAGTATTAATAAGCCATGGTATTGACATTTGATATTGGAATGAGGCTTATTATTATTACTATTATTATCAATTTAAAATCAAGTTATATTTTAATTAATTTTATGATTTTTTTTATTCTTTTTAAGCAATGTGAGACGTATTATAGAATAAGTATTTTAATATTTATTATCACGATGAGATGTTGACATAACATCCATTGATAGTATTTTCATGGTAGTGTACATACATCAAAGGTTGAGATTTACCTTCAAAAATGTTATGTCATTTTTGTTTTTTTAATTAAACTAAATAATTAAAAAATTTCATATAAACAAGTGTTATATAAAGTGAGTTATGGTTTTTTGGGCATATAATATTGAGAGGGTCATCGGACTAGTCCATGGATTGTAACAAATCCTATTTATAGATTAAGAATATCTAGTATAGATGAGATGTGTACATGTAAAGTATGAAAGTTTGTCAACATCTTTAAACGTAAAAAAAATTATATACAAAAAAGGTAAGCTTCATATGTTTTAATTAATCATCAATTTAAAACATATGTAAATATAATATGTCAATTAACTTCACCGGAAAATGATTTATCTCATTTATATTAATTTATAAAAAGAAAATTTAAGAAACAAAAATCATAAATTGGATAAATATAAATTACAAAACCTTGGCTATAACAAAACCATGGGCAAAAACTAGTAAATTAAATAAACATAAAGTACACAACAAATCCAAGCACTAAAACTGAAATCCAACCAAAAAAATGAATAGTTTAGTAAGTTATAGACTCAAGTGATATTTATGTATAATATTTAATTTAATAGAAATTAAAAGTCTAGTTTAATAATAATTTTTAAATCAATTATTATTAATAAAAAATAACTAATATTAATGTAGCATAATTGAATTTGATCATTAAAATTTAACATAGTAAAAAAATCTATATACAAATTATGTGTGTGGTCCATTAAAATAATTAATATAAATTATAACTACATATATTAATAATTTAATGAATTCAAATATTTGTAGACGCATTAAACACATTAACAATAATTATAGTACACATATAACACTTAATAATAAATAAAATATATAATTTAATATATTCAGAATTAGTTAGTTACATCTAAATTAACTTTATGAATAATAACACACATATATTAAATATATTTTTATATAATTTTAAATTAATATAATAAAACAAAATAATAATAATAATAATAAAATATTTATAAAATATCTAATAACACATATTTATATAATTTATATAATTATATTTACACATAATTAATAATTATGGTTTGATAGACCACATTAGTCTTAGTGTATATATATATATATATATATATATATATATATATATATATATATGATTATAAAAAATATAAACACATGTTTATAATACTTACAATTAGTTAGTCAAAGTTACTTAATTTTTTTTAGAAGGGAAAAATATTAAGAAAATTAGAAAAGTTGTTGCTTTTGTTTTAGTAAAAGTTATTTAATTTTTTTTAATTTTAATAGAAGTGTCACTACCAATTTTTTTTTAATTTTATTATTTTTAAATTAATTTTTTTCTCCTAAATGATTTTAAAACCTATACACCTTTTCCAATAAAAAAATAAAATTTGAATTTTAAAAAAGTTGGAAAATATTTTTTAAATTTTAAAAATTTATTGTAATATAAATTTTTGAAAAAACATTATGAAAACTTTATAAGATTTTTTTTATTTGAATAGTCAATGCTTTTGACCAATATGAAAGTTTCCATTTATAAATCAAATAAAAAAATTATCAATAAATAATTCAAGTGCAGTTTTTTAGGGTGCAAAAATCTATTTATGCATTCAAAAGTATATTTTAAAAAACACTAAATTACAATCTTACTAGAAATTGTATAAAAATAATTTCGTCTATTAGTTACACTACACCAAATTAAGTTTAACATTATAAATATTTTTTATTAATTAAAATATTTAAATTTCAACAATTAAAAATTAATAATTTAAAGAAAAAATAGATAAATATTTATTATTTTTTCAAAATTTTCAGCATAAATTATTATTAATATATTATAATTTATAAAAATTAATATTTAGTAAACAATGCGCTAATAATTAATACTTAAATATATATGAGACATGAAATGAAAACTGCAAACTATATTTTTTGTAAACGCAGCTTAGATCTATCCTAACTCTGGATCTACCCATCATTGAGGGATCAAATCTCTTGAGATATAAACATTTTCTAAAATGATTTTTTAATTTTAGCAATTATGTTAAAAGTGTTTTGATGTGTATTATGGATTGATGCATATAAGCATTTACAAACAATTTAATTTCTACACTAATATTTGTTGATTTCCATGTATTATAGGATACATTTTAAATAATAACTAAATAATTACATTGATAGATGTGTCTTGCACATAATACTCTAGAATATTCTTAATAATAGTAAAAAATCAATAATTAAAATACATCTCAAAAATAATTATTCCCTTTATTTATCTCAAAAGTTTTGGATAGTCCATCTCAATATTAGACAAACCAGATGAACTGGATCCAAAGAAACCCGTTAAACTTAATAAAATGTCAATGAATGTTCAAAATAAAATCTAGTCTATAGACAATACAATGTACCATCATCGATTGATAAAAATCTTGATTAAGTTTCATCTTCAAAGCATAGGTGACAATTGGGAAAATTTTCTAGTAAGAAATTATTTTGAAGAAAAAACCCTTGAACAACCAAGTGGTAGTAGAACCTTTAGAGGAATAAAGAGAAAAATGGAAACAGTAATATAATATGAACCCCAGTCCCAACAAGAATTATCAGAGGAGGAACTTCCCATTGTAGATATTTTGCAAAAAATGAAAAAAGGGAATTTTAGAAGAGAAAAAGCCCACAAGAAAACAGAGGTTTCACCCAAACCAAGGTCCTTCCTCAGAAAGAAAATCTAAAATCTAAAGAGAAGAAAACTCAGGGATTGCCAAACACAGGTTTAATAAGAAGTACCAAATTAAACACAATACAAAAAGTAGCCTCAGGAGTTGCAGAATATATCAATCTTGAGTTGAAAGAGAAAATTGAAGATCATGAGTGTTGGGTTGTGTTATATTCTTTCCACGACTAGCCCCCTAGTTAACCGGGGGGTTAGAGGGGGGGCGGAGGCCCCCCTCCATTGCACCGATTGCATAGAAAGGGGGTTACAAGGGGTTTTAGGGGGATGGTTAGCCCCCTTCTACGGGATCCGGGGCAGTGTCCCCGGGAAAATTTTTTGGGACCCTATATTAGGTGGGGCAAACCTACCTATGGTTTTGTGCATGGTTTTCCCACATGGTTTTGGGCGCGATGGTTTTCGGTCCATGGCATTAGATGCTTAGGCATGTATATATATGTATTTTAACATTGAAAGGAACATAATGTAAAATCAATCTGGTAGTCCCAGTTTTTGGATCCAAGGGAAAATATCTGTGTATGTTTGTTTTATGCGTCATGCTCTCGCTATTGTTTATTTTCTCTTTTTAGAATTCGTATGCAAATAATTTTTGTACAAGGTTAAAACCTACAATGAGGACTCTCCAAGAGAGTTACTGAGACTGTCACCAAGGGTGTCACAACCTCCCTTCATTTCACCTCCAAGAAGTCCAGTACAAAGTCCAGGTGTTGATCTTGTTCAGCAAGAAATTTATGATTACATAGAATCATTAGAGAGAAAGGAAGCAAAAACCAAAGGGTCAATCCAAAGTCTAGGAGAAGGAAGTAACAATTTTAATGAGCCACAAGAACCTTCAGCATCTAATGTTTTGAAACAAGAAATCTTTGAGCTAGAGTTATTAAACATATACCTCAAAAATGAAAATCAAACACTGAAGGCACATAATGGAATTCAAATTGCCAAGAGTGACAAACTTATTATTCACTTATGTCTATGGTACAAAAATAATAAGAGGTTGAAGAAAGAAAATAGGGCAATGCAAAGATAAATCATCAACCTAAAGTATAAGATCCTAATGAAGAAACCAAGAATGGCAGTGACTTCCAGAAAGAAGAAGAAAGTAAATCATGAATGTGATAGCAATAATGTAAAGGAGAATGACAATGTTGAGTTGTATGGGGACATAAAAAGCCTCCAGTGTGGGGGAATGTAGAGTCCAAGAACTACTTTACCTTTACACCCTTTTTGCCCTTTTTTACTCATTTTTCCTATTTCTATCATCTAAATAAATGTAATAAATATAAGATTTTGTTAAGGTAAGAACTTACATTTCCTCTTTTTCATATTTTTTCCATATGCCTTATTGTTTTATTAAATTTTGCATTTAGCTACGAAATTGACCTGATTCTGCAGCTAATCCACAGATCGGCAGCTACTTCTATTCTTGACAAGGTTTGAGTGCGCCAACTCAACAAAGAAGTATATGTGTAGATAGAGAATGATCCCGTCATGGGTTTCTTCCTGTTTAATTGAACCAATCCATCAATATAATCGCATTGCAACACAGTTAACCATCACAGTCAACTGTAAGATAATGTGCCAGAATAGAGTCTGTGTTTCAAGAGATATTATCGATTTTATTTTTCAAATAGAAAATAGATGAATAATTGGTATGATTTAGTTTGATAAGGATTGTAGCGAAGATACTTAGGCTTGAATTTCTCATGTTTTTTAATTAATAAAACATTATAAGAACAATGGTCGCTCTGTGTTTTGGTGCGCGCCACCATATGTAATTTTGAAAGCATCCCGTTGAAACTATTTTCCGATTAATAGATCTTGTTTCATACATTTTATGTTGTTTTGATTAAAGTTGTTGGTTGTCTCGTGGAGGGCTGCTATGTGCAGAAAAGGTCTTTGACTCACTACAAGTAGATTTCATTTTATTTCTTAGAATTAATTTGTGGATGCTCTGTTTTATATTTTTAGTATGCAGTTCAATGGAGTTCGTGATTAAATTGATCTCTGCATCAGTAATTTCGTTTGCTTTATACCTAGCATAATTCAATCATTTCATTTGCTTTCTACCTAGTATAACTCAGTCATTTCGTTTCATAGTTTAGTTATTTTATAGCTTATCAATCTCATTTTTGTTTTACTTTTGCATTGATTGAAGCTGCAATAGTTAAGAGTGACAATCTTTTCTTAGCAACTAAATTCAAGCATCTTTCATTTTCCAATTTGATAAAGTAGGATCTCCTTCACATCATTCCATGCTTTCATAGTTAGCCTAGTTTGGCTGCAGCATAAAAATCCAAACATAATAAAAAACAGTCTAATAGAGTAGAGTTAGGATCACTATTCAACCATCCCACAAAGTTTAATTCAATTAGGATTAATTTTAGAATAACCAATTAACAAATATCAAAGATAATACTCTAATATAGGCAATAAAATCATCTCCATACTGATTCTAGATTTAGACATTAACCATAACATAAACACCTTAATGACATAAGTAACTTCTAGCACATATAGTGCACTTGTACTTCATCAGTTTACCTGCCCTAGTCGATAATTCATGCTTGCAATTTAAGAACAATAGATTGAATAAACAATGGTACATATATTTATGTTTCTTACTAGAGAAACAGGTCAAGATAAAAAGAGACAAATATATTGTGTTGTCTATGCTATAGGTCATACAAAAAAAAAAATCATACTAGGAAGTAGTTGCAAGAGAATCTTAAACTCTTGCTTGATGTTGGGCCATAAAATTATTTGCCTCTTGACCTTCCCATGATGCATTTAGCGATCCAACATTGGCTTGTAACCTTAGTTATCCAGTTGTTTAGAACAAGATCCATAAATAAATAACAATAGAAATTTTTGTAGTAAAAATTACTGTTAAAGGGTGAAAAAAACACAAAAAGAAACTAAAATACCACCTCCCCCCTTCTGTTCCATCATGTTGTTGTTTAGGTTGTACACCCCACTATGCTCCACATGTTGTCACTCTAGTTTCTGAAGCAAAAGCTAGAGACATGCATGTAGGACAAGTCTGTTATTGTAACATCACATGGGTAAAATTACCAAATTCAATCGAGCTAAGAAAAATAGTTTGAAAATTTGATGGTTTTATATGATTCAATGAGTGATACTTCAAATTTTGTATTAATACAAATAATGGAGCATCATGGGACAAAATTTCGCAGAGCTGGAGAATGGCTAGCCTCATCCAAGAACTAGAAGTTATTCTAAGAGGATTTGAATACATGACTATCAAGCATGTTAGAAGAGAGGCTAACAGAGCAGCAGACCTCCTGGTAAACTGGGGAAGCCAGGAAAAAAGAAGGAAAATAGATAGTAAATGGACGATGCATGCTAAAGACTCAGGTCTAGAATAGCTAAGTACGATCCTCAATCAGGACAATCATGAAGCCACAACCCAAAGGCAGTAGAGACAGATGGCACCCGATCGGGATGAGGAGTAGGGTGGTTGAGGAGGACAGGAGTAATCATTACAAGGCAAGGAGAGTAGGAGGTGCCTGCAGGCATAAGATCACCCTCCCAAACAAATTAATGATTACCAAGCTGGCACACGATACAAGAAACCGGAGTGGGAAAGGTGGAAGGTGGATGATTAGAAATAGTGGAGGCGGTAAAGGCAGAAAGAGCAGGGTGGTGAAAGAAAATTATATGAAGGTGACGGACGACAGAAGAAAGGGCATTCCTGGTGAGACAAAGAAGGAGCAGAGCGGGTTGCAACCAGCAGGAATTATCTGGGAGGTGTGCGCCCTCGGGTATGTGCCTTCTGAAACCTCTGTTCCCTCATTATCTATCTCTGTAGGTAGTATGGATATGCTATATCATAGTGAAATCCCTGGTAATGATAAGGGCCAGAATGAGATAGGCCACCCCTCTGCAATTCACCGCGAGGGCCAAATGGGACGGTCTTGGGAGGAGAATCCCGGTGGAAAGGAAAACGATAGCAGGGAGTATAGTGTAAGGGATGACATAGAAAAACAAGATAAAAACCCCATGGTAAGAGCGGAAGTGCCGGGGGGTAGCGGGGACCCGAAGATTATGGCCCTGTCCCAATACTTGACTCGCATGACAGAGGGCTTAATTCAACTATTATACTGGGAGAACGGTGAGTAGTGCCAGACTCAAAAACATGTAGGGGCTTGCAGCAGATACAGAGGAACAACCAAAAAGGAACTGGTAAGTGAAGAAGCAGATAAGAAGTCTAAGAAGCTGACACCCGTGATTGATGACTGTTTACAGGAGAAGAAAGGAAAAAGGATGGCGCATCCGGGTCGTGGACGAGGACGAGGAGGCAGAGGCCGTCCTAGGCAAGGCAATCCAGAAGATAGGCAAACAGAGGACCCTGGTAACCGACGCAGAGGGAGAAGGACCACCCAGTCGGTGGTTTAGGAAGCGGCACAAGCCTACCAAGAAGGAACGAATGAAGATATCAGGCGCATAATTCAAAATTTGGAATCTAGTGTTTTGGAAGGGGAGTCGGCTTCTGAGGCAGAAGAATGGGCGGAGATGATCAGAGACCCAGGAAATACGAGAGGCAGACTGACCTTGTACAGGTAGTCTCTACACATCTACTGGGTTCTCAAATGCCTCCTGGTGAAGGCTATGGAACAAGTAGCAAAAGAGATGGCGGAGATTGCCAATGGGATGCCCAATCTATAGAAGGAGATGAAAAACTTTCAAACTATCATGATCAGACAAAATGACAAACTAGAGGAGATGGCTCAGGTTCTGTCCCGGACAGTGGGCATCCACACTAGTCAGGAGGGACGTGTGGAAATCCCAATGGATATCGACCAGCAGAATGGAATCAGAAAGAAATGAGGCTCCCTTGGCTCTGCTGTAGCGCTCTGAACTTTTCCTTTTTATAGCTTTATGCAAATCAGTAGTTTAATAGGTAGTTTCTGGTGTTTTGTATACATTGCCAGTATGGATAGACTTGTGAAATTTTTCTTTTGGAATGCTTACAGCAAACTCAGGTGGCCAATAGACCTGGTTTCCCTATGGGGCAGGTTGAGGCCACCAAAACAATGTATATGATCTCCCTGTTTAATATAAATAGAAAAGCATGGAACCACCTTTACTTACAAAATAAAAAATAAAAAAATTGTATTAATACAAGTAAAATAGTTTATCAAGTAGTCCTCCATTTAACAAAACAAATATTGTTTAAATCTGACCTCCTCCATGGCTTCCTGTTAAAAAAATCACTTCACTCACTCATTACATTCTATGATGCAGGTGTACTTCATTCATTAATTCTCACATCCCTCTAAATGCATCTCTCTATTTCAATTAGTTTTAATTTTATCATACAAAAAAATTTCTTTGTTATATCTCCATTAGTGTTACACTTCCTAATTCTAATTGGTTGCTTCTCCTCTCATTCATTGATTTTCGTATCTTACTCTTTTTAGGAATTCTCCCTCGACTTAGTGAACTATTTGTAACTTCCTATATCCATAATATCATATATGATGCTCTTCTACATGAGCCTCTCTCTTACCTAACAACTTCTTTAATCAGCCTATATTCTCTCTTAACAATCTTCCTCTGTTGTAACCCCCCAACTATCAATAAACTCACAATTGAAACACAACCTAATGGGCCTCCACTTGGAAATATGATTATGATTTGGCCATTTACCCAACCAAGATCATGCTACGGTCAAACCCAACCATATATTTTTATAATTAATTGCAGTTTTTTTTGTCTCGTTTCCCACCAACAAAAATTCATCACCCTAGTTAGAGAACCTTCGTCTTTTGTTTTGTTTTCACCATTGTTTCAATAAAATGGATAAATAAAAAAATTAGTATATCTAGTTCTCCTTAGAAGTAACTACTATAAATATCACATTTAAAAGGTGGGAGAATTGAAAACCTCTTATACAATATGATATCAATTTTGGATTCATAAATCTCTAAGAGAATGTCCAAATTAAAAAAATTCAACCACAAACAACAAAAGTTTTGGTTTGAATGAGTAGACTAAGGTACACATGAGTGTCCAACATAGGTGTTGTACTCTACCAATGATTCCTCTAGCCACCAACAACACAGAAAATTCCTCCAGTGAGCCCCCTGAACGAACAATAACAGTAAACTAACATCGCGAGAAATTCCTCCAACGAGCCTCCCTAATGAACAATAACAATAAACTAATAGCATATGCAAACACTATATAAATTACAAAGGACATCATAGAAGATGATCCTGAAACTAGGCTAAATTCTTGTAGTATTCCACTATTCAATCACAATAAATATTTATTTATTATCATTCTCCCATAAACTAAGGTATTTCCACTATTCAATCACAATAGATATTTATTTATTATCATTCTCCCATAAACTAAGGCATTTCCACTATTCAATCACAATAGATATTTACTTATTATCATTCTCCCATAAACTAAGGCATTTGCAATAAATGAATTTAATATTTTATTGAAGTTTTTTTTTACAAGGATCAGAAAACCCATTAAACATGGTTGAAAAATGCAGATTGTGCATAGATGTTTCTTGTTATCCCAATCCAGGGAAAGTAGTGATTACTTATGTGTTATGCAATATTGCAACAAATAAAGTCCTCCAAAGGAAAATGAATGTACCTGGAAGAACAACAAATAATGAATCATATTATATTGGATTGATAGAAGGCTTAAAAACAACTAGGGAGTATGGATCCAATGGAATTGTAGTTTTCAACAATTCCAAACTTGTGTGCAACTAAATGAAAGACATGTACCAAGTTAAAAAGGAGAGGTTAAAACAACTACAAGGAGAAGCAAAAAAAATTGTTAAACAATTTCAATCATTTAGCATAAGACATTGTGCAAATGTTAATAGGATGTCTGGTCATCTATTGTATGAGGCAATGTCAATTCAAGATTTCTGTGTGAAAGATGAATTAGTGTTAAGAATCTCTCCATCAAAATTTATTGATGGACATTGTAATATATCTTTGATATGTGTGTGTTTTTTAGTTATAATATGTTGTTTTTAATGATCATGTGTTTTTTTTCAATTCTATACCAAGTGTGCCCCCACTATGTAAGTACAACTTGGTGAACTTGACATGTATTAGAAAAAATTGTATTTAATTTTCAAAATGTGTGTGCTTCAACATTTGTGTTTTTAGTCTTGAGTATATTTTAAATGAAGAGATTCAGATAGTTACATTAATTTTTTGAATTCATTCAATGCTTTTAAATAGAAATTTTAAGATCTTAAAATGCATGATGTAATTTCAAAGATTACATCAATTAAATGCATGAGGTAACTTCAAGGGTTACATAAATTTTCTGAATTCTTAATCTTTTTGAATGGAAATTTCAATATTTTTAAATTCATGAGCTAACTTCAAGGGTTACAACAATTTTCTGAATCTGTAGTCTTTTTAAATAGTTTTAAAAATAATTGTAAATGCATAAGGTAAATTTTTAAATATAATGTATCTATATATCTATACATATCCATATCATGGATGATAATTTTCCACATGATTATTCGAGGTGAGAATCAATCAAGTCTCATGCATCTACTAGAGGGGGAGGTCATGGGTCAAAGAGAATATCAAATGGATCGGGGGAGGTACATCATAATTGTGGTATATATATGTTTATGTGAAAGTATTTAAATTATATTTAAATATAATCATATGCATGTATACATATGGAATTTCTTTTTTATCAATTAGCTTTAAATTAATTTATAATAAATTTCGTTTTTTTTTAGGAGCATCTCAAACTAGGTCAAAAAGAGTATCTATTCAATCAATGCAGGGCCATTGTTCACACCATTGTGGTATTGTGTGTGTGTGTGTGTGTGAATATACTTAAATGATAAATAAGTAGAATCATACGTATGTATATATATCTATATATATATATATATATATATATATATAGAGAGAGAGAGAGAGAGAGAGAGAGAGAGAGAGAATTTATTTTCTTTTTTTAGAAGCTTCACTCACTATGTCGTCGTGTGAGGGTGGTCAACATTCTCCCAGTGGTGAACAAGCTCAATCAACTCACGTACTTGGGCGTGATGGTGCACAACCATCTTTGCATGGTCATGATGGTTCTCAACCATCTCCAGGTGGGCATGATGGTGCTCAACCATCTTCGGGTGGTCATCAATCTCAATCGGATCATCATGATCCTCATCTTTTTGGTAAATTACATAATTGCTTTTTATGTTAAAACAAATTTATACATGTTACTAAATGAATTGTATGTATATATGTGTGTACATGTCTATCTTGCATGTGTATGAATACATTTTTTCACATTTTTTTATATTTATGTAATTTTATATATTGATGTAGAGGGTGAAAATTTTGCTCGAAGTAGGTGTAAGCGAAGCCCGGAAATTCAAGAGTAAGGCCATACACCAACTACCACTTATCCATCTGATATTCCTGATGAGCTTCCTTGGGAAGCAAACCTCCAACAATGTACATTACAAAGATGAAAAGTTCATTATTCAAAATTGAGTAAAGATCTTGGGAGTTTGGATCTCCCACAGAGAGTCGAGAAAACTTAGAAATGGTTGTGTACTCTCTAAGTTCATTTCTTGATATTTACGAGAAGCTTGGGCCAACCACATATTTATTTATAGATATGATGAGGTGTAGAAAGGAAGCAGTAATGGGTCCTGATAAATGGGCTAAGGTTAGTAAAAGGGTTACAAAAGAAAATGCAAAATCTATATTTAATTAGAAAGAAAGGCTGAAAAAAAGATGCTCAAGGTGCAATATTTCAAGCACCCTGATATAGTCAAATATTTTAATGATAGGTTCCTTGCAACATATGGAAATATTCCATGGAATGACAAGGTTCCAATTTATTTTGTAAAATTATTTTATGCATAATTATTTTTGGGTATGAAACCCGATTATAATGACCTTCCATTTGAATATTATGGCACTGGGAGAGGTCAGTGATGTGATTGTAGGGGCGCATTACGTGATACTCAATTTCCTCTCCCTCTGCCATATTTGGTACAGAAACCTCTTCGCCTGGTAACTTTGCGGTCAGATATGGATGCCACTTATCAAATTGGTCGAGAAGGAAGGGATGCCATTATAGACAATATCCATAGTGCATTGACTGGAATTGATATCCGCCTAAATTGACAAAGAGCACGAGCTAATGCACGTGCTAATTTTGTATATAAAATAAATGAGGAGATAGATAATATCAATATTGAAGAGCTTAAAGCATATGCAAAGTGTTGTCATAATGGTTAGAAAGACCTAATTTTTCATGAGGAAGAGTGTGTGGGATTGGTATGTGTTAATAGTTAGGGTGGATACTTAATGTAATATGTAATGTTTGTGTTAATGTTGATTCACATACATTTTGTTAATTTTTTAGATACAATCTAACACAAACGTATCATATGTTCACCATTTGTAGTTAACTCAATTGTTGAATGAAAATTTTGATAATATCCCGGTCCCAGGTTGAAGTTCCAATCAAGATATTTTAAGAAATGTTAGTTTTTTTTTAAGAATTCATGTTGATATAGTTATTATTCTAGTTTTATATATCAGTAGAGTGAGTACATATTTTTAAAAGAAATAATTATGTATATATAAATAAATGTTAACATATTTTGATTACGTCTGATGTTTTCAACATAGCACCACCCTCTTCCTCCCTGCTAGGAGATGTGTTAAATATTCAATTGTCACAAGTATTTAATATTTCACTCATGTTTTGTTATAAATTGAAGTGCAAGTTTAATTAAAAAATGAGATAGATTTATCTTATAATTTTACATTTTTTGAATTTTAGGTTTGTGAAGATGATTTCCATTCTCTAGGGACTTTAATGATGGAGACGACAATGGAGATATGATCATCTAAACAATTTGAAAAAGTCGTGTAACATTTTTTTAATATTGTGAGTTTATGCATTTTCATATGCACTTTTAAATTTTTAATATATATACATGTACATGTATTGTATAGGGAATCCAGGTGGGAGAAATGAAGGGGGGACACCATGATGTATTGCATGGAATTTGAAACTTTAATCGATTACAGGGATTGAATCGTCTAGACAATTTGGAAAAGTTGATACTTGATTTTTTTAATATTGATCTAGTTTATGCATTTTCATGTGCAATTTTAAAATTTTAATATATACATACATGCACATGTATTGTACAATTTATCCATGAGGGCGCAATGCATGGAGAACAGCACAAGGGAGCAATGGAGGGGGAACAAGGTGAGGTATGTCATGGAATTTGAAACCTTTTATAATTTTGTTTTGATTATTACATTCTCATTTAATTTTAAAACATTGAAATTTAATTTTAAAGTACGGAATATTATGTATATATGTAATTATACATGTTATGCAGGGCACCCATGATTCAGATAAGATCATGAGGTTGATAAATCATATATTTCAGTGGGATTCTCTAAATTGATGAATTTTTTTTGTTTCACAGTCTTTTTATGTTATGCTTACTTTTATCGTGATATAAATTTTGGACATATTTAAAGTAAAACTCTTTATTATGAATTGATGCATATATTTATTTGACAACTTTTTAATATATATGTACTTTTGTAATGATATAATTTTGGACATATTTTAAATCTAGAACTCTTTATTATGATTTAATACATGCTAATTTTAGATTTTAAGTTCATTTTGCATGGTACAATTTGCATGATGTATGCTTTGATGCTTAAAACTTGGTTTTACATATTTAAGTTCATGAATATGTAGCAATGAAAGTATATTTGCATTTAGTTAGTACATTTTTCATAATCATTGTTATAATGTTAGTAGATGATTCTTAGGTTTCTTTAAAGTTGTTTTTTCACTTGTTATTTAAAATCGAATTATTAAAATTGCAAACTACAAAACATGGTACGCTTACAACATGATATTCAGAACTATTTCCTAGTTGCAAGTAAATTGGTACAGAGGTTTAATACAATATTATTTGGTTTAATGTTTGGAGTTAAAAATATGAAGAATGAATTGTTTTTATTATTAGTATAATTATACTTATTAATGTGGTTGTATATTAAATACATGTATAATTATATTTAAGTTAATATATTATGGATTTATATTAATTATATTAATAATTGTTGAGTTATGGAAAAGATTTAATTTCAGTATTATAATTAGGTGTAGATGTCTAAAATAATCATAAAAATTGCATTATAAAATATGGCATGTACATTTTGCATTCATGTATAGAAAGGTTATTATGGATGTCATTGATGGTTAGATTTTAATATAAATTTGTTCATGCACAAACATACTATAATATTGCATTATAAAACATGGTACAGTTTGCATGATGCATGGTTTGATGCTTAAAGGTTTTACATATTTAAGTTCATGAATATGTAGCAATAAGAGTAAATTTTGATTTAGTTGGTACAATTTGCATGATCATTCCTATAATGTTAGTAGATAATTCTTAGGTTTTTTTAAAAGTTGTTTTGTCAATTTATTTAAAATGAATCTAGTAAAATTTCAAATTACAAAACATGGGACATTTTGCATTTGAATAAATCTTATAATTTGGTGTAGATGTCTAAAACAATCATAACTTAAAATTGCATTATAAAATATGGTACATGTACATTTTGCATTCATGTATAGAAAGGCTAATATGGATGTCGGTTGATAGTTAAGTTTTAATATAAAGGTGTTTGAATGCACAAACATACTATAAAACTGCATTATAAAACATGGTACAATTTGCATGATGCATGGTTTGATGCTTAAAGGTTTTACATATTTAAGTTAATGAATATTTAGCAATGAAAGTAAATTTGATTTTAGTTGGTACATTTTGCATTTGAATGAATCTTTTAATTCGGTGTTGATGTCTAAAACAATCATAAAAATTGCATTATAAAATATGGTATGTACATTTTTCATTCATGTATAGAAATGATACAATGGATTTTGGTTGATAGTTAACTTTTAATATAAAGTTGCTCATACAGAAGCATACTATAATATTGCATTCTAAAACATGGTACAATTTGCATGATGCATGGTTTGATGCTTTAAGGTTTTACATATTTAAGTTCATGAATATGTAGCAATCAAATTAAATTTGCATTTAGTTGGTACATTTTGCATGATCATTGTTATAATGTTAGTAGATGATTCTTAGGTTTGTTTAAAGTTGTTTTGTCAATTTATTTAAAATGAATCTAGTAAAATTGAAAATTACAAAACATTGTACATTTTACATTTGAATGAATCTTATAGTTTTGTGTAGATGTCTAAAATAATCATAAATTAAAATTGCATTATAAAATATGGTATGTACATTTTGCATTCATGTATAGAAAGGTTACCATGGATGTCAGTTGATAGTTGACTTTTAATATAAATTTGTTTGAATGCACACACATACTAGATAAAATTTCGTTATAAAACATGGCCCACAATTTGCATGATGAATGTTTTGATGCTTTTAAAGATTTTAGATATTTAATTTCATGAATGTGTAGCAATGAAAGTAAATTTGCATTTAGTTGATACATTTTTCATTCAATCATTCTTATAATGTTAGTAGATGTTTCTTAGGTTTTGTTTAAAGTTGTTTGTCAATTTATTTAAAATGAATCTAGTAAAACTGCAAATTAGAAAACATGGTACATTTTGCATTTGAATGAATCTTATAATTTTTTGTAGATGTATAAAACAATTATAACTTAAAATTGCATTATAAAATATGGTATGGACATTTTTCATTCATGTATGAGATCATTTAAGACCAGATAATGCATACATATAAATTACTTGTCGTGCATGTAAACATAATATCAGTAGCATCAAATCCTCAATACACCTACATAACATGCATTACACATATAACTTTTTGACTCAATATAACACCCAATGAGCATTGCTTTCACGTCATCACATTCTTAAGAATGTACAACTTAAGAGTGCACAAAAAGAAAGGCTAACGATGTACTTGAACTCTAAGTTATCAAAGATGAATCCAAGGAGAAGAAATTGTTTAGTAGTTCAATTAAAAAAATTATAATGGAATGTCATCCTCAATGATCCGTTCATGTTCAGCTTTCGACATTCTCCATTTTTTAACTTTCAATTTTTTCTTATTGAATTTCTATCAAGTTTATGCACACTGCACACACCAAGTGACTATATTGACAAATTATGACATTGGGTTGATAGACTTGAAAGTAAACATTACTCTCAATTTGATGAGTTTCTTCGAAAAACTAACCTTTTAGTATAATAAACCCTCTTCCATATATAAAATCATTACCATCATAGTCTTCCAATAACTTCATCTTTCATTTAGTGCACCACATCAAATAATACTTGACATTTTCTATGTTGTTAATGGATGCAACTAAATCAAAAACATCTCCTGCACAATAAAACAAGTGTAAATTCAAATCATAATTTACATGAAATTAAGTTTATCAACATGGACTTGATTTTATTATCTATTTCTAGATCTCTATATTTTAACTATTATCTAGATAATTATATGCGAAGGTTTTAAAAACTTAAAACATAAAACACAAAATATATATATATATATATCCTTTGAAAGCAATTGAAATGTTACCTTCTCTAACAAGATCAAAAACTCGATCATCTGCAAGTGATGCTATAGTCTCCTGTGATTCCATCTCTTCGAAGCTTGCAATTGACATTTTACCCTTTGTATTTAGTTATGTATGTTTCCAAGCTTTTACATACATATTGTTTTCACAAACATCAATGGATTGTGTGTCCTCTATGCAAACAGGACAAAAACAAGAATCTTGTATTTTATCAAATGCAAACGCATTTCGATAATCCTTTGTTTTAATTGAATGAAATTTTCGAGTCCCTTCTATTGTTTCAAATTCAATTGTAATTGATCTATCTACATCTTGGACTCCAATATGCCAAAAAAACCTATAGTGAATTCAAACAAGAATTTAAATATGTTATTTAAAATACAATTTATATATCAAAGATAGTCATCCTGATATTGTTTAAACTATATAATTTATAAATGTTTAAAAATAGAAAATGAATAAAAATTATCAAATATTAAAACTATATACAAGTTAATTTGTATATATGTACATACCTCCATATCCCCCTTGATGGGTTAGTCTCATGGCTTAGTGCAACAATGCACCATTGAACAACTTGTTTAACTAAGACAAGTCGGTTTGGAGAGTGGTCCATTTGATATCTTCGAAGTGCTCGTTTTATACATGCCCCTGCACCATCATGTTCTACTTTTCCATTACCAATCTCAAATAAATTCCAACAATGTTTAATGTGGGTTTCATGGAAAATTCTAGGGGCTAATATTTGCCCAGTGCGTTAATTTTCCATGATTTTTCCACAAATACGATTCGCCAATTTCCAATTTTTATAAAATATGATTCATCCAAATTTTAAAATATAAAATTATTTTACCTTAAAAATCATCAACATTATATAGAGACTATATATAAAATCATTATAAATTTGAATAATTTTACAAATATATCAATAAACATTTTATAGTTTGCATATAAGGGATTAGTGAGATTCGCCAATGTTTTTAAACCTCAAGAAAAATTTCCATCCTTAAATTTTTCCTTGGTGGGTTTTCTTATGAAGATGACACAACCAAAAGAATGATCGTGAAGATTTGAATTGACCCGCTCATCCATCTAACCATATCCAATGTTCATTGAATTCTATTCCACGACCTTTCAATGAGATAAATCTTATCAAAAGAATGTTGTACAAAATGTGTATCATGTGTACGATCATCGCTGATATAAAACTGATATTCTTTAGTAACATGTCGATTCTCAATGATGTTTTCTATATGATCAACATTTTGTTTAGCGTGTCTATATATAATATGGACAAGCATAGATACTTGGTCAGAATGATAATATTCACTTTGTATTTCATTTTGTGCAACAAATGTGTAATTCTCTACAAAATCAACTATTGAAAAAATGCTCCCTGGTGGAAAAATTTCACGGGATTTTTTGAATTTTAGGTCCTGCCATCGATCTATATGCGAATGATTGGTGTACTTATAAATTTTTGGCTCAAAATTCTTCAAAAACTCTATCACAAAAATTTGTTTGTCTCGTAAATCAATTCTTTTAGCACTTGTACTACTAGTTGAACTAATTGATGTATGGATATATTCATATCTCTTCCATTTCACTTTTAGGTTAGACAATGATTGATCATTTATATCAATAGAATATTTGTTGTGAAATAAAGTTAAATTTCCACAATGATCACATTTTTTACCACCAACACATTTCTTTTGGTAAAATAATTCATGACATTCAATGCACATAGAATTTCGGATATAAAATCATGGATAGTGGAAGGAGGAGGTGATTTTTTCCAAAATGTTTTACCAAAATTAAGGAAGGTGTCACAATACAATTAGAATTCCACATGATAACAACAACACCATCGTCACATGTTTACCCTGGTCATCTGAAATGGAGCAGATTAGTAATGATGTGCTAATTCCCCATTCAGAATAAAACCCAAGATGCTTATCATTTGCTTATCAAGTGCTTAAGGATTCACTATTTTTGCTTAATTAATTGATTCCCATCAGAGTTCTTATGTAAATATTATAAATAATTTAACATAAAACATATGCTGAACAACAAAAAAATAACAACAAAGAACATCAGAATACAACACACAACATAGAAATTTGATGAGGAGTTCACCCCTCCTGGGCTACGTCTCCTTGGTCCAGCTCCCAATGCTTGGGCCTCTCTATTATGCTCAAAATTACAACAAAATTGTGTTTACAATGCTCAAATGCCTCTGAAACCTGTCTCATTGAGTTCAGAATACTCAAAAATGGCTATCTATCCTCTTTTTTCATCTAATTTAGATAAGAACTAAAGAATTTATGACTTCTCTTAGTTCTCCCACTATTTGTTCCACAAATTGCTCCAAAACCGACATAATCCCACAAATTCGCTCCAAAATTCGCTAACTGAGCAAATATTTCATCGCACGACAATATATATTGTGTCGTCCATATCGCAAATTGTAATCGGCAAAGTTTGGCAGGCTGAAGTTCTTGTTAACACAATGGCGATGTTGTGATAGCGATATTGCGGACTTGGCGAGAATATTAATTGGAATATATAAAATATCGCATTCGAGCAGTCCATCGCAAATCGCAATTTTGCGATTACTGTCAGAATCATCAGAAACACAACCCTTTTCTGCAATTGCGATATGCGATAAATCACATCACAACCGGGCTTTGTCAGGGGCTGATTCTGTAATACTTGTCCACCTGCGATATGCGATTGCGATTAGATCACATCACAACCTGTCTGCGCTGGAGACGATTTCGCACATCTTTCTACATGCGACTGTGATTTTTGTTATGCAGGGGCCAATGGTATCCTGCCACTTGGAGCCTCCTCATTCGCTAAAGGGATTTACCAAATCATCCAACCCTGCCATGTAATCAAGTCAAACTTGAACTTTGACTTTCTCTAACTTCTGCATACGAGCTCGGATTTGAGTGTCATTCACACCGTTGGATTCAGAATGACGAGATATTCAGTCTGAAGCTAACTTTAATAAGATTATGACACTTTGATTTTTAAGCATAAACTTGAGCACCTGATCACCCAGTTAGCTAGTTACTTGGGTATATGTGGGAGGAGGATGTTACAGAGTGGTATCAGAGCAGGTTACACTCTCTTTGGGTCATATTTGATACCACAAAGTGGTATCGGAGAGGATTGCATTCTCTTTGGGTCATATCTGATACCAAAGAGTGGTATGAGAGTGTGGTTTCATTCTCTTTGTATGGTATCTGGTTTCTGATCTCTTTGTGTAATATCTCATGCCACAGAGTGGTATCAGAGCATGTTCAAAACTTGGACTAGATGGAAAAAATCTGTTTTTCATGCATGCATGTAGGTTGTATATGTGATTGTTATGTATGCATGGTAGTGGTCATTGTTATGGTTGTGCTTCCATGTAGGAGTTAATGATATTGTTGTTGGGATGCATTTTTCATGAACGCATGTTGGTTGTATATGCATTTTTTATGCATGTCAGTGTCTATATGTTGTTATGCATGCATTTTCATAGTTATGGTTATGCATGTGTGGTAGGTTAGACGTGCATTGTGAGGTCATTGTATGCAATTAGGTCATCATGATGTTATTGGTATGTTATGATGCTAATGAGTTTGTTGAGATAAATAAGGAGATGCAAACCATGTGTTATGTTAGTTCCACTTCCCTAACTAGCACATAGGGAGTCGAATCATATCATAGTAACTTCTCGTCATATGTTTACCTCGGTTGGCCAATTACTTGGGTAGATGTGGGAGGAGGGTGTTACAGAGTGGTATCAGAACAGATTGCACTCTCTTTGGGTCACATCTAATACCAGGGAGTGGTATCAAAGCATGGTTTCATTCTCTTTGGATGATAGCTAGTTTATGGTCCCTTTGTGTGATATCTGATACCACATAGTGGTATCAGAGCATGGTTCAACACTTGGAATAGATGGGCAAAATTTATTTGTCATGCATGCATGTAGGTTGTATATGTGGTTGTAATGTATGCATGGTAGTGGTCATTGTTATGGTTGTGTTTACATGTAGGAGTTGATGAAGTTGTTGTTGGGATGCATTTGTCATGAATGCATGTCAGTTGCATATGCATTTATTATGCATGTCAGTGTCTATATGTTGTTATGCATGCATTTTTATAGTTATGGTTATGCATGTATGGTAGGTCAAGCATGTATTGTGAGGTCGTTTTATGTAGTTAGGTCATCATGATGTTATTGGTATGTTATGATTTTAATGAGTTGGTTAAGATAAAAAAGGAGTGCAAACCATCAAAGTGAAGTTGCAGCATTGGACCTCAAGGCAAGAGCATGTCATCATACAGGTTTGTATGTTGGGCATGCAAGTATGTAGGTTAAGAATTGTTATGAATTATGGTTATATGTATGCCTTTCATTCTATGATGTTATGGTTACATGCATGATAGATGTTAGTTGAATAGTGTAGTCATATGCACATATGTCGGATAGTCGTGAATAATAGTAACCTATGGTTGTATGCATTGCTATTGTTGTTTTATGTTAGATAACTTGATGTCATTGTATTATATGTTGTTGATGAGTATGTTATAGGTTAACTTGTTGTTATTATATAGTAGGTAGCTTGATCATTAGGTTATATGTTGTTGATGAGCATGATATATAACTTATTGTTGTTATATGCTAGTAATTTGATGATTAGGGTTATTACATTAATATCTTGATGTTATATGTATCATACTAATTTATATTGGTCTATTCAAATGGTTAGGGTTATGACATTTAGATATGAGTTAATATGTTGTGATATTATGTCATACTAATCTAGACTAACTGTGCAGATGTGATTATTATATATGAATGATATTTGTTTATGAGTTTATGATGTGAACATGTTAGCTAGTGACTATTATGGATATCATGACCTTATTTATGTTTGAGTTTATGTGTCTTGAAGTTATATCATGCTAATCTTGATTGATTAAGTAGAAAAGATAGCCTCCCCTGAGATACATTAAGGTATGATCTTGCTTATGTCATGTACTTTGCGATTGAATGCTTGATTATGTCAACTATTTGGTGTTTGAGTGTTGGTGTCTATTATGTCGTATATTTGTTGTTGATTTTTTTATTAATAGCATGATAGGAGTATGTGTCTATAAGATGGCATCAAGAAATGAACTTGTGTTAAGATGGTTTTACTCACACATATGTGTTAAGTTCGTTGAAATGTACTTTAGTGTAATAGGTGACAATTGTAGCATTATGTCTAATGACTATGAGTTGACTATGGATTATGACATGATTGTTAGTCTTGGTAAAGGTTGATTTACAATTTATAGATATTTTTGTCTTGATAGTTGGAACATGTGGTTGACATGTGTGAGCAGTTGTAGGGTAACATGTTTGGCATTAGTATGAAAAGGTAAGGTAACTAGTATGTTGTTATGTTTACTTATGTACTAGTAGTTATATGTTTATGGTAGAATGATGCAGGGGATTACATGGCAAAATAGATTTCCATGAAACCTTAAAGAAGGCTCGGATTGAGCTTTCACTTAGAGGCACTAGTAACCATGGAGATGGAGTCATGGTGTATGTTTCAAGTCTTGTTCTTTTGGTCATTTGCGATTTGTTGAGTTGATTTGCAGTTTTGTTTATGCCTGGTGCAAGGCCTTGCCACTTTGTTGTGGTGTCGTGTTGTTATTGGTTTTCATGGTCTTCTTCTTGTTTGTTTCTTGTGCTTGCCTTTTAAATTTTAAGTCTTGGGAATTGGTTGGGAAAGTGGAAAGTTAATGGAGCTCAGGAAAAGATGAATGAAACCCATCAAGTAATATGAGATTGAAATGAAGCTTAGTGCATTAGTAAAGGGAAGTTGAAGGAAATAATATGACAAGCAATTGGATTGGTTTGGTCCATTGGGATAATGGATGGTGGTAGGAAAATCACGAGAAAGGTAACAAGAAAGGTAAAGTAAATTGGCTTAAGGTAACAAATGCCTTGGCTATATTTGGAACTATTGTTCTCAATCTTGTGCATTTAAAATAAAGGAATCTCTCTTAACCTTGACCTTGAGATCTACTAATTATGTCGTCATCATGATTTCTTTATGCTAATGTTTATATGCATATATGTATGTATGTATGTTGTTATCTGACAAGGTCATCAGGGATCATGATTTTTTTATGTTGATGCTTATATGTATACATGTATGTATGTATGTCGTTGTCTGATTGGGTCACTAGGGATCATTCTTGTGGAGGAATCATTGCTTAAGCAGGTGAATGGCATGAAGAGGTTCTAGGTTTTTGAGGAATCAAGTGGGAAGAGTAGTGATGATAAATATATGAGGTAAGTATCACGTGGATATGAATTGATATCGTATGCTTGTATTATGCCTATGTTTATGTTATGATGGGAACCTTGAAGGATACATCAGCGGAATTAAAACAATGTGCTTTGTGGTATGCTAGGATAAGCATGGATGGTGGAGAGACACTGGAAGTAAGGTTTCTTGGTAGAGGCAATATGGTTTTGGATGTGCAATGATTTTGTTGTGTATATGTTGTGCATGTTGTATATTCAGTGATTATACCTATGGTGATGTGTAATGTTGTATATGTAGCATTGTGTACATATGATATTGTATGTCTATTGCATATATGGTGTTGTGTGTATATTACATATGCAGTGATAGATATAGATGGTGCTATGTACATGTTAGATATGCAGTGTTATCTACATATCGTATTGTGTGCATGTTGGATATGCAGTGTTGTGTGCATGTTGGATATGTAGTGTTGTGTGCATATGGTTTTGTGTGCATGTTGGATATGCAGTGTTGTAAATGTTGTATATGCAGTTCTATGTACATACGGTGTTTTTTGCATGTTGTACATATGGTACTATGTGCATATGATGTTGTGTGCATGACTGTACATGTGGTGTTGTATGCACATGTTGTTGTGTACATGTTGTACATATGGTGCTCTATACATGTCATGCATGTGGAACTATGTACATGTCGTGCATTTGGTGTTGTGTACATGTGGTACTGTGTATAGACTGTACAGGTGGTGCAGTGTAAATATGTCACTGTGTACACGTTGTGGAGGTGGTGTCATGTAAATTTGATATTGCGCACATATTGTGCAGGTGGTGCAATGTATAGGTGGTATTGTGTACATGTTGTACATATGGTACAAGTGCACATGTGGTATTATGTGCATGTCATACATGTTGTGTTGCAGGCATGTGGTACTATGTATGTGCATTGTGTAGTTGTGGTATCGTGACATGTGTATTCGTTGTGTTGTACTCTGTGTACGTATATGTATTATGTTGTACATCGAGTGTAGGTGTATGTATTGTGTTGTGGTGTACACTAGATGTAGGCATATGTATTGTGTTGTGTTGTACACTGGGTGTAGGTGTATGTGTTGTATGTTAGGTGTAGGTATACGTATTACATGGTGGTGTATGTCGTGTATGGTTGTATGTGTGTGATGGACACTATGTGTATGTGCACATGGTTGAGGAGAAGGCAATGGGTGTTTGTCGGGTGTGGAAAATGATTCAGAGTGCATACAAAATAAATACAAAGGTAGAAGCTAAGGATTGATTAAAGAATAAGTATCATTTTTATTATGCATGTGACTTATGATTTTGGTTTATGATGATTGCATGCGATTCATGATTTTGATATATGATGGTTCTATTTTGAGCTAACCTGATGTGATATGTTTATACATAATGATTTGATCAAAGATGCTAATTTGGCTTGTTATGACAAGAAGAAAACAAAATTGCAAGTATACCTTATTGACATGCCACCAATGAGGTATGATTTCAAGTTATTTCAATTTATTTTAAATCTAATGGAAATTATGTGCTTGGTACACGAAAGAATGAAATTCCCAGTTGGGTGATCGTAATTGGCGACAAGCATTAGTAAGAAGAACAAAAGGAATTGGAATATGTAGCAATATGCCTGTAAAGCATTCAAGAGCAGGGCCATTGTGGGACACTCACACCAAATAGTGTCTATTGATTTCCATGAGCACGCTTTGACCGGTATGATGGCTTTAAGGTAGGGATATGCCTTGGTTTTTGGACCTTCCGATGCAAGGAAACGTTTTAGAGGGATGGACTTCCCCTGATGGGCATGCCAGTGAAACTTGGAAGGTGTGTGACTGCATGGAAGGGGGTGAATGGATTACCCAAGGGACTGTGTAGTAGAGAAGGGAAGTCCGGTGATATATTTGTTTTGGTCATTAGCATTCCATGATGGAATCAAATTCACATAGGGAGTGTGCCCTGAAACAATGAGTTAGTAATTGTTCACTCAGAGGAAAAGTGGCGCAAGATTATAGTGTTGGACATTGGAGGCAAATTTGACCTTGTAGTGGATTCTAGACTTCTTAGAAAGGAGGTGAATCCTGGTATTACTTTGAGGGTGGAGATGTGAGCCTTTGGTTTCCCTTCTTGTGGATGCATGCATAGTATTCTTTTATTTGTTGGTTGAGAAAATGTGCATATGTGTATATGTGTGTATTATTTTAACTGATGTATCGAGCTCGATTTATAAATCTCCATAGACAATATGGTGATATTTTGGATGAATTAAATTTGTATGTGTGTATATGTGGTTATTATTGTAAATATCGCAATGAGTTGTGTTATAAAGCTCCTGTAAACTGTATGATTGTCATATATTTAGTAGTGATCATTGTAAATACTGCAACGAGCTGTGTTATAAAGATCCATGCCCAGTATGTTTTGTTTTCAATAGTCTTGTTGGTTATAGGTTTCATTGAACACTAAGGATGGTATTCCCCCAAGGGGGAAGGTTCTATAACATCCCTAGTTAAAAATCCATGTAAAAAACATATAATACCAAGGTCATGGGACATGTATTCCAAGGTTAATGGTGAGAAAAAACATCCTAATGGGTGTTCATTTTGGTTATTATGGCTAAAGGAATTTCGCAAAGGAAATGGTGAAAGCTTTGGAAAGGAAAAATGACATTTTTGACACATTTATTTATGAAAATAATGGAAATTAGGAGAAAGGAAGGTGAAAGGTGAAAAGTTTCATGTGAGTATGAAAATGAAGGGAAATGATGGAAATTGAAGAAAATAGAGGACTCATTGATAAAAAGTCTTATGAGAATCAGTGGGAAGGCTTAGTCAGTGTAAGATTTTGTCAATTCATTTTTGGATCTCTCATTCTATTCTCTCTCTCTCATACTCTTGGACACTTCCTTTCCATTTCTTGGATAGTTATGGTGTTGTGGGTTTTAATTTTGTTTTCTAGTTGGTTTTCTTGTGCCTTTGGCTGTGAGTTAAGTCATTAGTTCCTGAAAGCCTTGGATGGAAAAACTCTTTGGAAGCACTTAAGAACTTTGGTTGAGTTACTAGTCCTGGAAGCCTTCGTTGTACAAACGCTCTGGAAACCCTGTAACAACTTGGGTTGAGTTACTAGTCCTAGAAGCCTTGGTTGGACAAATAATTTGGAAGCCCTTGGTGGGTTGAGTGACTAGTCTTGGAAGCCTTGGTTGGACAAATTCTCTGGAAGCTCGCCCACAGTTGTGGGTTGAGTTACTAGTCCTAGAAGCCTTGGTTGGAGAAACGATCTAGAAGTCTGGCAAAAATTGTGGGTTGAGTTACTATTCCTGGAAGCCAGGTTGGAACAAACGCTCTAGAGCCCTGGATAGCTTGGCTAGAGACCGATCTGGTGATGGTTAATGATGTTTGATCATGAGGTGGAATCACTGGTTGAGGGTTGAGGTGGTTTGGCCTTTGGAATCGCTGGTTCAGTTTTGATGGATTTGTTTCATGAGATCCCACATTCATGCTTGGAATATGGCATGAGGAATGACACTAAGATGGCAAAAGATGTGGATGTGGTGAAAAAATCTTTGGTCGGGAGAGCCTATGGGCGAACATTTAGTAAGGAATCTATTAATGCTTGGTGTGATCAATTCCTATGTGCTAGGGTTTCTAAAGTTCCAAACATTTTTATGTTGGTGAAGGGTTGGTTTCAATTTATATTCAAAACCCATAAGGTGGCTTCTTAGGTTGCAACTACTGTCTGGTCTGTCGACTCTGCTATCATTTTTAAATTTTGGACACTAACATTCGATGCGAGCAAGGAACAATGCGATGTGCTTCCTATTTGGGTTCACCTACCAGGACTCCCAACCCATGTGTGGAATCCTCTGAGTTTTGCTAACATAGGGAATAGTATTGGGAATTTTCTTGAAGTAGATTATTCTTTTGAGGAAACAAGGGATATGTTTGTGGCACGCATTCTAGTTATTCTAGAGTTGCATAAGAAATTAGCATTCTAGTTAGTCTTGACTTGCGTAAGAAATTACACGAGTAAATTAACATTGACCTAGAGGGGGATTGGCTATAACTACTGAACTATGGAGGGTTTCCTTTTAGGTGCAAAAGGTGTCATAAATACAACAACTTGGTACAAAATTGTAATCTTCCTTTTCGGCAAATGGGAGATCTTACCCCGGTACATAAAAAGAAAAGGGTGGTGGCTCAAGTGTCAGTGGGAGAGGAAAAGTCATCGATTTAGAGCTTGGATGGTGCTCCACAGGTGTCGTTGGGCTTTGTTGCATCGTTTGACATGTTCATCGATACTTTGGTCTCTGATTTAGCTATCTCAAAGGCGGCCACAACCTCTTCTACTTTCGTTTAAGTGGAGTCTTTGATTGTTCTGGGAAAAAATGCTTCTCCCATATTGTATCCTTGCTTGCATCTAATCTGTCTACTATGGGCATGGATATTATTGTTTCCATCTTGGATTGTGGAGTAAATGGGTCTTTGAAGCTGGCCACAGATGCTTCTCTTATCAAACCGATCTGCAAAATTCCCATTGGTTCTTCGGGTTATACTTCTCCTAGGTATTGCATCTCATCAGGTTTCTTTAGGCTCTGTGATGGAGGGGACATTCTTAATAATATGGGATCCAGATTAATTATCTCCATGATTGAGGGTTTTTCGGGCGGTTTGGGACATTTCTTGTTTCTGTGACGAAATCCAAGGGTCGAAATCTAATATATCCAAGGCAAAGGAAATCGAATTTTTCAAGTAAGTTATCTTAAAAAACCTCCTTGATTTGTTCTTGGTCCCAAGTTGTATCTCACCAACCTGGAGGAATGCGACTGGGGATTGATTGTGTGGCAAAGTGTAAACAGATTCCTGATTTCAAATCCCTTGGTTTTGTGCTTTCCATTATTACAGCAAAGGGTGGGGTTTTGGGGATATCATATCACTTCCCTATCATCTTTGAGTTACTTGGTGATTCACATAAACCTACTAGTCCTTTCAAAATGAACTCTCAATCGAACTAGATTCTCAGCTTCTCTAAACATTTCCGAGAAACATGGTGTCCATATTCTGCAGGTTCTATTCGGTCACGTGCCCTATGAATATTTTTTATTTTTATTTTCATTAAATATAGTTATGTTTTGTCCACAAGATCTTGATAGATGGTTGTCAAGTGCTCTGTTGAGTCACTCATTGATGTAAAGTCACCGGTTCAATTTTTCGCCCCAATTGGAGTGATATATTGGACATGATGAAGATGTAGTCCTACCAAGCTTACAATTTTTTTTATAAATTAATATTGATTTTGTATTTATTATAAATATTTAAAGATTAAATTTTTTAAAGAGATATTTGTATTTAGAATGATTTTTTTTTATAAGTTAAAATGAATATATATTATTGATAATAATCTTAATTTAAGAAGAAAAACTTGATGCATAAGACTTGTACAATAAGATATTTACATTTCAATGTATGACTTATTTTAAGGAGCATCAGAGCAAGATATGTAATTCCTTTTATAATTAATATGGAGTTAACACACACTCTATCTATCTATCTATTTATATATATATGGATGGTCAATTTTCAAATTTATAAGTTATGAAAAAAAAATCATGTGAAATAAGAATTAAAAGAAAAAAATTGAACTAAATAAACTTAAAAAACTACATGACAAATTGAAACTTTTAATATATAATAAATTTAAAATCAAGATAAATTAAAATTAATTTAATTTTAAAAATTTATAACTTTTATTAAATAACTAAATCTATTAACCAAAAGGATTATATATTAAATATTAATAAAATATTATACTTTTTAATATATAATAAATTTTAAATTAAAATTAATTTAATTTTATAAATTTTATAATTTTTATTAAATAATTAAATCTTTTAACCAAAAATATTATATATGAAATATTAATAAAATATTGTATATTGTATATTTACATATAAAAGGAAAAATATAATCAACTGTTTTTTTTATTTTGTATATAATTTATAAAATTATATATAAAATAATTTAGACTTGTCAAGCCATACACTTTGAAAATAAATAATAACTCATAGGATAAATTAAAATTTATTAAACATTAATTATATATATTTATATGTATATGTATGGGGTAATTTAATTTTATATTAAATTGTTAATTTAATTTTATATTTGATAAATATTTATAAATTGATCAAATAATTTAAAATTTTATTTATTGAATATTTCATTTTATTTATAGTAATTTAAAAAATTAGTGTAAATAATTAAAATTATTTCGGAATAATAAATTAAAATATTTTATATTTTATATTAAGATTGGAATTTGAAAGTACGTTTACAAATTATTAAAATTAGCATATAGTTTGGTGAAGCTTAGATATTTTATAGATGTTTCTATTCTTCAACCTCTCCTAAAAATATTTGAATTTATGACTCGATAAAGACTAAACTCCTCACAAACTATTCCTATTCCTTACTAATAATTACATGTATATTAAATTTTCCATCAGCGAATATAATAGCCAAAATTTTCAATAACAAATAATTTACGACCAAATTCCCTCCATCTATATATGTATATGAAATCTAGCCAGCGCGAACCCTACTCAAAACCAGTCTTAGTTTTATCTTCTTGTATCTTTTTCAACTACTAAATATTGTTGAGTTTGAGTAAACATAACGAATGCACATGTTGCTTCCTCAGGCCCCACACTTGCATAAATATTTGTATCATCCAAATTGTTTGTTTGCAGAAAATTTGTCCCCCAAGCTGAGTCACGAAAGAGTCCACATGGACAACCAATGAAAGCTCGCTTCCTCACTCACTCGGGTTATGTAGCTTTTGTCGTGGCCATGGGAATAATGATCCACAACCGTCTCTATATGTCACTTAGCCATGAATATTTTACTAGGCATTTTTATGTTATAAAAATGTTAAGATATTTTAGAAATTTTTATTATAAATATTATATTTATTTTACGATTTAATAAAAATAATAGGGTTGTTTCTATTATTTAATAAAGAGTTATGATTAAATTTATTAAATTATTTGTATTTATAAATGATGTTTTGTGATTATTTATATTATTAAAATGTATTACTATATATTTAATTTTTAATTTTAAAATTTGAATTTTTGTTAATTTTGTTGCCCCATGGTTTATGCACAAAAATCAAGAGATGATTTTTATGTGCAAAGTAGATATGTCTTTTTAATTAATTGATTAAATTAAAATATATCTTATGAAGTGAATTATGGGTTTTTCAGGGATATGGTATTAATAAATCATGGTATTGACCTATGGTATTGGAACAAGGCTTATTATTATTATAATTAATTTAAAATCAAGTTATATTTTAATTAATTTTAGGATTTTTTTTTTATTTTTTATTTTTAACAATGTAAGACGTATTATGAAGTAAGTATTTTAATATTTACTATGGATGATGAGATGTTGATATAACATCCATTGGTATTTTCATGGTAGTGTACATAAATCAAAGGTTGATAAGTTATGCCATATACCACTGTCATATAAAGTGAGTTATGGTTTTTTTTATCATATAATATTCATAGGTCATAGGGTTGGTCCATGGAACTGTAGTATAGACTATTTATAGATTAAAAATATCCAATATAGGTGAGATGTGTAATGTAAAGTAAGCAAGTTTGTCAACATCTATAAATGTCGAGTAAAAAATACATAGAAAAAAACATAAATTAATAAATTAGATCAATATGGATTACAAAACCATCAGCTCTAACAACATAATCGGCAAAAACTAATAAATTAAATAAACATAAAGTACACAATCAAATCCAACCATTAAAAAAGAATGGTTTGGCCGGATAAATTCAAGTGATATATATATATATATATATATATATATATATATATATATATTATATAATATTTAATTTAATAGAAATTAAAAATCATAATTTAATAAGAATTTTCAAATCAATTATAATTAACAAAAATAATTAATATTAATGTAGCATAGCTGAATTTTACCATCAAAAATTTATTATACAAATTATATAAGTGTCCATTAAAATAATTAATATAAAATATAATGTATTCAAAATTGCTTAAGTATATCTGAATTAAATAAATAAATAAATATATATATATATAATTAAAATAATATATTTTTAAAATATTGAAGCTAATATATCATATTTATAAAATCTATAAATACATATAATTATATTTATATTTATATTTATATATTAATTTTCCAAAATATTTATTAAAAATATAAACATATATTTCTAATAGTGTGTCAAAGTTGTATTTATATATTAATTTTCCAAAATATTTATTAAAAATATAAACATATATTTCTAATAGTGTGTCAAAGTTAGCTTTTTTCACGAGGGAAAAATATTAAGAAAATAAGCCATGGAAAGTTAATGTTTTGTTTTAGTAAAAGCCCAAACTTAATGGCTTAGGTCAAGTAATAAAAAAAAAACAAAATTTGATTTTAAAAAAGAGGGGAAAATCATTTTAATGTTTTAGAAATATATTTTAATATGATATTTTGAAAAATATTATGAAATTTTTATAATTTTTTTGGTTTTAGCATAAGTCAAAATTTTTGGAAAAAAATTAAAAACAATCTAACATTGTTTTCGCAAATATAATAATACATATGAAAATGTCCATTTATAAGTGAAATTAAAAAATTATCAATAAATAAATCAAGTGTCTTACGGGTATTTTAGATTGCAGAATCTATTTATGCATTCAAAATATAGGGTGCATAATCCATTTATGCATGCAAAAGTATATTTTAAAGAATACAAAATCACAATCTTGTTAGAACTTGTATTATGAAATTTCAACCAAAAAACCATTTCGTCTATCAATTACTACACCAAATTAAGTTTAAAATAATAACTATTTTTTATTAATTAATATCTTTAAATTTCAATAATTAATAATTTAAATAAATAACAAACGAATATTTATTAGTTTTTCTAAATTTTTAGCATAAATTACTATTAATATAATATAATTTATATTAATTTATAGAAAATAATATTTAGTAAACAAGAGACTACTACATAATACTTCAATATATTTGAGATATGAAATGAAAACTAGAAACTATATTATTTTTTAAACCAGCCTAGATCCATCTTAACTCCAGATCTACCAAGCATTGGGAGGGGATCAAATCTTTTGAGATATAAACCTTTTTTTAAGTGAAAAGAGAAATTAAGATGAATCTAGGCTCGTTTAAAATAAATTTAGTATTTAGTTAGTTTTTATGATTTTTTTAATTTTAGAAAAATGATATATATATTATGTAAAAAGTGTTTTGATGTCTATTATAGATTGATTCATATAGGCATTTACCAACAATTTAATTTATAAGCCTAAAGTATTATTTATTGATTCTCAAGTAGTATATGATACATTTAAAATAATAACTAAATAATTACATTGATATTTTAGAAAAGAGTTTTCAGAATTTTAATTTAATTATCAATAATTATTAGGTGGATAATAGGGATTTAATCTCCACGGAATATTCTTAATAATAGCAAAAAATAATAATTAATATCCTTAATAATAGTAAAAAATAATAGAACTAAAGCCTTACTGGAAAGTATAATTACAAATAGAATTTCCATTCCAAAAGGCATATGATATGATTAGTCACTTGTAATACATTTAACAATAGTTCAATTAGGTTCGCTATAAGCCATAACACATACAATATTAAGATATGACAAATCAAGCGTACATGCCGACAGAAAGAAAATCCTGATAGAGATTAGTGTTCAGGGTTAATTGTAATGCATCCAATTTTAAAAAAAATTCTTTATTTCTCTTTTGAAGGATTACATGAAAATAGTCGAACCATATAAATAATTTTCGAATCCAACAGATATTGAGTTAGTTTGAGAGAAAATTAGCCTCTCAAAAATCAATCACTCCAATAATCACACATTGAAATATTTGTCATTCCAATAATCACACACAGTGAAATCTCCAGGGGACAAACACATACCCTGGAAAACTACTCAGGACAAATATCAAGATCAGTTAGCCTTCATTTGGGTCCTGTTGAAGATATTAATAGAAACAAGGATTGCAATATACGGTTTAAACCTTAACATATTCAAGGCATCATACCAACACAACTACTTACCAAGTTACCATAAAGATACTCTTTAAATAGGTTGTGAAGTATGCCCAAGTTATTTCCACACCTTCTGATGCAAAACCATAGAAAAAATGGTACATATATTTATGTTTCTTACTTGAGAAACAGGTCAAGATAAAAAGACACAAATATATTGTGTTGTCTATGCTATAGGCTATACAAAAAAAAATTCATACTAGGAAGCAGTTGGAAGAGAATCTTAAACTCTTGCTTAATGTTGGGCCATAAAACTATTTGCCTCCTGACCTTTCTGTGATGCATTTAGCGATCCAACATTGGCTTGTAACCCCAGTTATCCACCTGTTTTAAAAAAAATCCATAATAATAAAAAATAGAAATTGTTGTAGTAAAAAGTATTGTTAAAGGGTGAAAAGAAACACAAAAAAAAACTAAAATACCACCTCCCCCCTTCTATTCCATCATGTTTTTGTTTAGGCTGTACACCCCGCTATGCTCCACATGTTGTCACTCTAGTTTCTGAAGAAAAATCTAGAGACCTACATGTAGGACAAGTTTGTTTTTGTAATTTCACATGGAGAAAATTACCAAATTCAATCGAGCTAAGAAAAATAGTTTGAAAATTTGATGGTTTGATATGATTCAACCACTAATACTTCAAATTTGTATTAATACAAGTAAAATAGTTTATCAAGTAGTCCTCCATTTCACATAACAAATATTTTAAATTTGACCTCCTTCATGGCTTCCTGATAAAAAGGTCACTTCACTCACTCATTACATTCTATGATGCAGATGTACTTCATTCATTAATTCTCACATCCCCATAAAAGCATCTCTCTATTTCAATTAGTTTTAATTTCATCATACAAAAAAAATTCTTTGTTCTATCTCCATTAGTGTTACATTTCCTAATTCTAATTGGTTGCTTCTCCTCTCATTCATAGATTTTCTTACCTTACTCTTTTTAGGAATTCTCCCCCTCCACTTAGTGAACTCTTTGTAGCTTCCAATATCCATATTATCATATATGATGCTCTTCTACCCGAGCCTCTCTCTTACCTAACAAACTCTTTAATGAGCCTATCTTCTCTCTTACCAATCTTCCTCTGTTGTAACCCCCCAACTATCAATAAATTCACAATTGAAACACAACCTAATGGGCCTCCACTTGGAAATATGATTATGATTTGGCCTTTTACCCAACTAAGATCATGCTACGGTCAAACCCAACCATATTTTTTATTAATTAATTGCAGTTTTTTTTGGTCTCGTTTCCCACCAATAATAATTCATCACCCTAGTTGGAGAACCTTCATCTTTTGTTTTGTTTTCACCATTGTTTCAATAAAATGGATAAATAAAACAATTAGTATATCTAGTTTTCCCTAGAAGTAACTACTATAAATATCACATTTATATCACATTTAAAAGGTGGGAGCAGTGCAAACCTCTTATAGAATATGATATCAATTTTGGATTCATAAATCTCTCAGAGAATGTCCAAATTAAACAAATTCAACCACAAACAACAAAAATTTTGGTTTGAATGAGTAGACTAAGGTACACATGAGTGTCCAACATAGGGGTTGTACTCTACCAACGATTCCTCTAGCCATCGACAACACATAAAATTCCTCCAGCGAGCCCCCTGAACGAACAATAAGAGTAAACTAACATCGTATAAAATTCCTCCAACGAGCCTCCCTAATGAATAATAACAATAAACTAATAGTGTATGCAAACGTCATATAAATTACAAAGGAGAACGTAGAAGATGATCCCGAAAACTAGGCTAAATTCTTGTAGTATTCCATTATTCAATCACAATAGATATTTATTTATTATCATTCTCCCATAAACTAAGGTATTTGAAACAAATAAGTATATTATTCATAAAGCCTTGTAGTATTCCACAATTTAGTCATAATAGATATTTATTTATTATTATTCTCCCATAAACTAAGACATTTGCAATAAATGAATTTAATATTTTACTGAATTTTTTTTTACAGGGATCAGAAAACCCATTAAACATGGTTGAAAAATGGAGATTGTGCATAGATGTTTCTTGTTATCCCAATCCATGGCAAGCAATGATTACTTATGTGTTATGAAATATTGCGACAAAAAAATTCCTCCAAAGAAAAATGAATGTACCTGGAAGAACAACAAACAATGAATCATATTATATTGGATTGATAAAAGGCTTAGAAACAACTAGGGAGTATGGATCCAATGGAATTGCAGATTTCAACAATTCCAAACTTGTGTGCAACTAGATGAAAGGCATGTACCAAGTTAAAAAGGAGAGGTTAAAACAACTACATGGAGAAGCAAAAAATATTGTTAGACAATTTCAATCATTTAGCATAAGACATTGTGCAAATGTTAATAGGATGTCTAGTGATCTATTATATGGGGCAATGCCAATTCAAGATTTGTGTGTGAAAGATGAATTAGTGTTAAGAATCTCTCCATCAAAATTTATTGATGGACATTGTAATATATCTTTGATATGTGTGTGTTTTTTAGTTATAAATATGTTTTTTTTAATGACCATGTGTTTTTTTCAATTCTATACCAAGTGTGCCCCCACTATGTAAGCAAAACTTGGTGAACTTGACATGTTTTAGAAAAAAATGTATTTAATTTTCAAAATGTGCGTGCTTCAACATTTGTGTTTTTAATCTTGAGTATATTTTAAATGAAGTGCTTCAGATAGTTACATTAATTTTCTGAATTCTTTCAATGTTTTTAAATAGAAATTTTAATATCTTAAAATGCATGATGTAATTTCAAGGGTTACATCAATGAAATGCATGAGGTAACTTTAAGGGTTACATCAATTTTCTAAATTCTTAATCTTTTTGAATAGAAATTTCAAGATTTTTAAATTCATGAGGTAACTTCAAGGGTTAGAACAATTTTCTGAATCCTTAATCTTTTTAAATAGAAATTTTAAAAAGAATTGTAAATGCACGAGGTAAATTTTTAAATATAATGTATCTATATATCTATAGATATCCATGTCATGGATGAGAATTTTCCACATGATTATTCGAGGCGAGCATCAATCGAGTCTCTTGCATCTACTAGAGGGGGAGGTCATGGCTCAAAGACAATATCAAATGAATCGGCGGAGGTCCATCATAATCGTGGTATCTATATGTTTATGTGAAAGTATTTAAATGATATTTGAATGTAATCATATGTATGTATACATATGGATTTTTTTTTTATCAATCTAGCTTTAAATTAATTTATAATAAATTTCATTTTTTTTAGGAGCATCTCAAACTAGGTCAAAAAGAGTATCTACTCAATCAATGGAGGGCCATCGTTCACACCATCGTGGTATGGTATATGTGTGTGTGTGTGAATTTACTTAAATGATAAATAGGTAGAATCATATGTATGTATACATATATATTGAATTGATTTTCTTTTTTTTAGAAGCTTCACTCACTATATCGTCATGTGAGGGTGGTCAACATTCTCCTCATGGTGAACAAGCTCAATCAACTCATGTGCTTGGGCATGATGGTGCTCAACCATATTTGGGTGGTCATGATGGTTCTCAACCATCTCCGGGTGGGCATGATGGTGCTCAACCATCTCCGGGTGGTCATCAATCTCAATCGGATCATCATGATCCTCATCATTTTGGTAAATTATATAAAAAAAATTATGTTAAAAGAAATTTGTACATGTAAATGAATTGTATGTACATATGTGTGTACATGTCTATCTTGAATGTATATGAATATCTTTTTTCACATGTTTTTATATTTATGTAATTTTATATATTGATGTAGAGGGTGAAATTTTTTTCGAAGTAGACATAAGCAAAGCTGGGAAATTCAAGAGGAAGGCCATAAGCCAACTACCACTTATCCATCTCATATTCCTGATGAGCTTCCTTGGGAAACAAACCTCCAACAATGTACATTAAAAAGGTGGAAAAGCCATTATTCAAAATTGAGGAAAGATCTTGGGAGTTTGGAGCTCCCTACAGAGAGTCGAGAAAACTTAGAAATGGTTATGCACTCTCTAAGCTCATTTCTTGATATTTACGTGAAGCTTGAGCCAGCCATAGATTTATTTATAGATATGATGAGGCATAAAAAGGAAGCAGTAATGGGTCCTGATAAATGGGTTGAGATTAGTAAAAGGGTTACAAAAGCAAATGCAAAATATATATTTAATTTCAAAGAAGGGCTGAAAAAAAGAGGCTCAAGGTGAAATATTTCAAGCACCCTGATATATCCAGCCATTTGTATGATAGGTTCCTTGTATCATATGGTAATCTTCCATGGAATGACGAGGTTCCAATTGATTTTGAAAAAATATTTTATGCATAATTCTTTTTTGGGTATGAAACCTGATTAGAATGACCTTCCATCTAAATATTATGGCATTGGGAGAGGTTAGTTATGTGATTGTAAGGGCGCATTATGTGATACTGGATTTCCTCTCCCTCCACCATATTTGGTACACAAACCTCTTCGTTTGGTCATTTTGCAGTCAGAGATGGATTCCACTTATCAAATTGGTTGAGAAGGAAGGGATGCCATTATAGACAACATTCATAGTGCATTGACTCAAATTGATATCGGTCTAAATTGACAAAGAGCATGAGTTAATGCACATGCTAATTTTGCATATAAAATAGATGAGAAGATATATAATATGAATATTGAAGAGCTTAAAGCATATGCAAAGGGTTGTCGTAATGGTTGGCAAGACCTAATTTTTCATGAGGAAGAGCATGTGGGATCGGTATGTGTTAATGGTTAGGGTGGATAATTTATTGTAATTTGTAATGTATGTGTTAATGTCGATTCACATACATTTTGCTAATTTTTTTAGATATAATCGAACACAAACGTATCATATGTTCACCATTTGTAGTTAACTCATTTGTTGAATGAAAATTTTGATAATATCTTGGTCCTAGGTTCAAGTTCCAAGCAAGATATTTTAAGAGATGTAATTTTTTTTTAAGAGTTCATATTGATGCAGTTATTATTCTAGTTTTATTATATAGGTATAGTGAGTACATATTTTTAAAAGAAATAATTATGTATATATAAATAAATGTTAATAGATTCTGATTACGCAAAGTCTTTTGGTAGAAATCACATAAGAGAAATTTTTGGCCGATGCGTTTCGAACCAACAAGTGTGGTTCATCATCAAGACTGGATTACGTCTGATGTTTTCAACATAGCACCACCCTCTTCCTCCCTACTAGGAGATGTGTCAAATATTCAATTGTCACAAGTATTGAATATTTCACTTATGTTTTGTTATAAACTCAAGTGCAAGTTTTATTAAAAAATGAGATAGATTTATCTTACAGTTTTAAATTTTTTGAATTTTTGGTTTGTAAAGATAATTTCCATTCTCTAGGGACTTTAACGATGGAGTCGAAAATGGGGATAGGATCATTTAAACAATTTGAAAAAGTCGTGTAACATTTTTTTAATATTGCGAGTTTATGCATTTTCATATGCAATTTTGAATTTTTAATACATACATGTACATGTATTGTACATGGAATCTAGGTGGGAGAAATGTAGGGGAAACACTATGAGGTATTGCATGGAATTTTAAACTTTAGTCGGTTATAGGGATTGAATCATCTAGACAATTTGGAAAAGTTGATACTTGTTTTTATTAATTATTGATCTAGTTTATGCATTTTCATGTGAAATTTTAAAATTTTAATATATATACATGCACATGTATTGTATAGTTCATCCATGAGGGCATAATGCATAGCGAACACCACAAGGGCACAATGGAGGGGGAACAACATGAGGTATTTCATGGAATTTGAAACTTTTTATAATTTTGTTTTAATGATTACATTCTCATTTAATTTTAAAACATTGAAATTTAATTTTAAAGTACAGAGTATTATGTATATATGAAATTACACATGTTGTGCAAGGAACCCATGGTTTAGATAACAACATGAGGAGGTTGATAGATCATATATTTTAGCGAGAGTCTCTAAATTGATGCGACTTTTTATTTCACAGTCTCTTTATGTTATACTTACTTTTATCATGATATAAATTTGGGACATATTTAAAGTAAAACTCTTTATTATGAATTGATGCATATATTTATTTGACAACTTTTTAATATATATTTACTTTTACAATGATATAAATTTTGAACATATTTTAAATCTAGAACTCTTTATTATGATTTAATACATGTTAATTTTGGATTTTATGTAGATTTTGCATGGTATAATTTGCATGATGCATGGTTTGATGCTTAAAACTTGGTTTTACATATTTAAGTTCATGAATATGTAGCAATGAAAGTAAATTTGCATTTAGTTAGTACATTTTTCATAATCATTGTTATAATGTTAGTAGATGATTCTCAGGTTTTGTTTAAAGTTGTTTTTTCACTTGTTATTTAGAATTAATTTATTAAAATTGCAAACTACAAAAGATGGTACATTTTTCTTTTGAATGAATATTATAATTAGGTGTAGATGTCTAAAATAATCATAAAAATTGCATTATAAAATATGGTATGTACATTTTGCATTCATGTATAGAAAGGCAATTGTGGATGTTGGTTGATAGTTAACTTTTAATATAAAGTTGTTCTTGCACCAATATACTATAATATTTCATTATAAAACATGGTATGATTTGCATGATGCATGGTTTGATGCTTAAAGGTTTTACATATTTAAGTTCATGAATATGTAGCAATAAAAGTAAATTTGCATTTAGTTGGTACATTTGGCATTATCATTCTTATAATTTTAGTAAATGATTCTTAGGTTTTGTTGAAAGTTGTTTTGTCAATTTATTTAAAATGAATGTAGTAAAATTGCAAATTACAAAACATGGTACATTTTGTGTTTGAATAAATCTTATAATTTGGTGTAGATATCCAAAACAATCATAGCTTAAAATTACATTATAAGATATGGTACATGTACATTTTACATTCATGTATACAAAGGCTAATATGGATGTCAATTGATAGTTAACTTTTAATATAAAGTTTTTTGAATGCATAAACATACTATAAAATTGCATTATAAAACATGGAACAATTTTCATGATGCATGGTTTGATGCTTAAAGGCTTTACATATCTAATTTCATGAATATGTAGCAATGAAAGCAAATTTGATTTTAGTTGGTACATCTTGAATTCAATCATTCTTATAATGTTAGTAGATGATTCTTAGGTTTTGCTTAAAGTTGTCTTGTCAACTTATTTAGAATGAGTCTATTAAAATTGCAAATTACAAAACATGGTACATTTTGCATTTGAATGAATCTTTTAATTCGGTGTAGATGTCTAAAAAAATGATAAAAATTGCATTATAAAATATGGTATGTACATTTTTCATTCATGTATAGAAAGGATACGATGGATTTTGGTTGATAGTTAACTTTTAATATAAAGTTTCTCATGCAAAAACATACTATAATATTGCATTATAAAACATGGTACAATTTGCATGATGCGTGGTTTGATGCTTTAATGTTTTACATATTTAAGTTCATGAATATGTAGCAATGAAAGTAAATTTGCATTTAGTTGGTACATTTCGCATGATCATCGTTATAATATTAGTAGATGATTCTTAGGTTTTGTTTAAAGTTGTTTTGTCAATCTATTTAAAATGAATCTAGTAAAATTCAAAATTACAAAACATAGTACATTTTACATTTGAATGAATCTTATAATTTTGTGTAGATGTAAAAAATAATCATAAATTAAAATTGCATTATAAAATATGGTATGTACATTTTGCATTCATGCACAAAAAGGTTACTATGGATGTCGGTTGATATTTAACTTTTAATATAAAGTTGTTTGAATGAACACACATACTAGATAAAATTTCGTTATAAAACATGGCCCACAATTTGTATGATGCATGGTTTGATGTTCATAAAGGTTTTACATATTTAATTTCATGAATATGTAGCAATGAAAGTAAATTTTCATTTAGTTGATATATTTTACATTCAATCATTCTTATAATGTTAGTAGATGTTTCTTAGGTTTTGTTTAAAGTTATTTGTTAATTTATTTAAAATGAATCTAGTAAAATTGCAAATTACAAAACATGGTACATTTTGCATTTGAATGAATCTTATAATTTTTTGTAGATGTCGAAAACAATCATAACTTAAAATTGCATTATAAAATATGGTATGTACATTTTGCATTCATGTATAGAAAGACTAATACATTTTGCATTCATGTATGAAATCATTTAAGACCAGAGAATGTATATATATAAGTTACTTATCGTGCATGTAAACATAATATCAGTAGCATCAAATCCTCAATACACCTACATAACAAGCATTATACATATAACTTTTTGACTCAGTACAAGACCCAATGAGCATCGCTTTCACGTCATCACATTCTTAAGAATTTACAACTTCAAAGTGCACAAAAAGAAAGGCTAACAATGTACTTGAACTCTAAGTTCTCAAAGATGAATCCAAGGAGAAGAAATTGTTCGACAATTCAATTAAAAAAATTATAATGGAATGCCATCCTTAATGATCCGTTCATGGTCATCTTTCGACATTCTCCATTTTTTAACGTTCAAATTTTTTTTGATTGAATTTCTATCAAGTTTATGGACACTGCACACACCAAGTGACTATATTGACAACTTATGACATTGGGTTGATAGACTTGAAAGTAAACATTACTCTCAGTTTTATGATTTTCTTGAAAAAACTAACCTTTCATTATAATAAACCCTCTTCCATATATAAAATCGTTATCATCATAGTCTTACAATAACTTCATCTTTCATTTAGTGCACCACATCAAATAATACTTGACATTTTCTGTGTTGTTAATGGGTGAAACTACATTAGAAACATCTCCCACACAATAAAACAAGTGTAAATTCAGATCATAATTAACATGAAATTAACTTTATCAACATGGACTTGATTTTATTATCTAATTCTAGATCTCTATATTTTAACTATTATCTAGATACTTATATGCAATAGTTTTAAAAACACACACACACACACACACACACACACACATATATATATATATATATATGTATATATATATATATAGATATGTATATATATGTATATGTATATATGTATATGTATATATATATATATATATATATATATATATATATATATATATATATATATATATATATATATATATATATATATATATGTATATATATATATATATATATATATATATATATATATATATTCTTTGAAAGAAATTGAAATGTTACCTTCTCTATTAAGATCCGAAACTCAATCACCTTCTGATGATACTACAGTCTCCTCTGATTCCATCTCTTCGAAACTTGCAACTAGCATAATTTTCCCTTTTGTATTTAATTATGTATGTTTCCAAGCTTTTACATACATATTGTTTTCACAAAAATCATTGAATTGTGTGTACTCTATACAAATAGGATAAAAACAAGAATCTTTTCTTTTATCAAATGCAAACGCATTTCGGTAATCCTTTGTTTTAATTGAATGAAATTTTTGAGTCCCTTTTATTGCTTCAGCTCCAAATGTAATTGATCTATCTACATCTTAGACTCCAATATGCCAAAAAACCCTATAGTGAATTCCAACAAGAATTTAAATATGTTATTTAAAATACAATTTATATATCAAAGATAATCATCATGATATTGTTAAAACTATATAATTTATAAATGTTTAAAATTAGAAAATTACTAAAAATATCATATATTAAAACTATATACAAGTTAATTTGTATATATGTACATACCTCCATATCTCCCTTGATGGGTTAGTCTCGTGGCTTAGTGCAACAATGCACCATTGAACAACTTGTTCAACTGAGGCAAGTCGGTTTGGAGAGTGGTCCATTTGATATCTTCGAAGTGCTCAATTTATACATGCCCCTACACCATCATGTTCTCCTTTTCCATTACCAATCTCAAATAAATTCCAACAATGTTTAATGTGGGTTTTCTTATGAAGACGACACAACAAAAAGAAGGATCGTGAATATTTGAATTGACCCGCACATCCATCTGACCATATCCAATGTTCATTGAATTTTATTCCATGACCTTTCAATGAGATAAATGTTATCAAAACAATGTTGTACAAAATGTGTATCATGTGTACGATCATTGCTTATATAAAACTAATATCCTTTAATAACATGTCGATTCTCACTGATGTTCTCTATATGATCAACATTTTGTTTAGAATGTCTATATAGAATATGGACAAGCATAGATACTTGGTTAGAATGATAATATTCACTCTGTATTTCATTTTTTGCAACAAATGTGTAATTCTCTACAAAATCAACTATTGACAAAATGCTCCCTAGTGGAAAATTTTCACGGGATTTTTTGAATTGCAGGGCCTGCTGATGGGCTCCAGTATTGTAGCAATAATGCTACAACTCCTGGAGCTTCCTTCTCTAATTTTATCAACCCGGTAGTTCGTAACAAACTTGGAAGCGACGGTGCTGTATGCACAAGTATTAGCTCTTGTCGCAGCTGTCACTTGGTGAGCTGGCACAAGTCCGCTAGGGCTCAAGCCAACTTCTATGAGTTCTCAGAAGAAGATTTTTAACCAATGAATGAAAGCTATCTCAAAGGGAATTAACCTACTGCAGGAAGAAACTGAAAGCCAACAAGGAATGAAAACCCTAGCAAACCCTAATTCTACCAGCTAGTCCTACTGATGCAAAGGTGGGAATGCAAACTACTGAAAGGGGTGCCATTACTTCTAGGGAGGTGAGGTGCATGTGTCTAGACAATTTTGATCTAAATAAAGCATGTTTTTGTATTTTTGTTCAAGTTGTTGGAATTATTATGAGTGTGCTTCTAACTGGGTCTTGACTGTGCAGGGATAGATCAAGGAGGGAAATGCTTGGAAGAGGTCAGGAAGGCTCAGAGAGGGTCTAAGGGATCCCTAGCATCCTTTCAGAGAAGTTCACAAAGTTCAGATGCTTGGCAACCGTGTTTACAAGCTTCTACAGGAAGTCTGCAGGGGTTCTACAGGATGTTTAGGATTTCTACAGGAAGTTTACTAATTTCTACAGGATGTTCTGCAATAGGATTTTTGGGTGATGGATGAGTGGAAGAGGCTATGTGGATGGATGGGGAGGTAGGAGGGGAGCTTGTGATGGCTTATGGACAGAGAGATGAGATGAAGAGGGAATGTGCAAGGCTGGTTGGTCTAGAGGAGGTTAGAGGAAATGGAAGGCCGAAAAGGTAGAATCACGTGGGTGATAGAAGAGTTCAGAAGGTAAGTGGTCTAACTGAGGGAAGAGTGGATGGCCTAGGCATGGCTTAGGAGGGTAAGGGAGTGAGAGAGTGGTGATGCACAGTGTAAATGAAACAAATCATCTGTGTCTTGCACAAAACCGAGATTTCATCAACCTATTCTAACTGTTTTCATAAAACTACAGAACATCAACGTGATTTTGTAAGGAAATTCTTGCATGGTACTGAAACAAAGATTCATTCCACAAGATTTGAACGCATGGATGCTGCTACAACCGAGAACATTGCATCAAAGCTTGCATGAACATGTAAAACTGTGTTTTTGTTGGGTGGCACGGGCTGCAATCCCAATCTCTAAACAGAGGTGGAAGTGAGTGTGCAATCAACCATTTTTGGAGCTCTGATTAACTCTAATCTCCTTACTCTAATCTAAGCTACTGAAAGCAACTTTGTTCACAAAACTAACCTACTTAATCACACCAAGAAGTTCAACTCAGCAAACTGTGTTTCCAAATGCATGTAAAGGGAAAGAAATGCAATGCTAAAAAGAAAATAACAATACAAAGAAAGGAGGTCTATTGCTCTCAGGTTGGGCCCAACCCCGAGAGCTATAGCTCCTCTAAGAACTTAGAACTGGACTCAAATCTGCCTACCTTTCATTAAAAGATAATAGTCATAAGTCAAATAACATGCCAAAAATGGCTTACAAAGAGCAAAACAGAGCTATCAGCTCGTAATCCAGAATAAACAACAAAGGTTCAAAAGTTCCCATCGAAGGCTACAGCCTCATCATTTATACATTACAAGGGCCAAGCTGGCCTCCTAAATTAGTGGGGTTTGGCTGTCCAAACTAAGAGTAATCTGATGTTTCCTTTCAATCCGTTTGGCTGCCTTCTAGCTCAGTGGTGGTTGGAGCTCGGAGTTGGGGTGGAGATCACGAGGAAGGCCATTCAATGCTGTGGACAACCTTCCTACAAAACCGCAATCCCATCTTGGCTGTCTCCTAGCCTTCATTTGCATGGTTTTGCTCCATTAAATGTCAAAAACCTGAAATAAACATGTGTTAGCCACCTAGGAATAGTGACTGCCCTCCTTCGTACAAATAACATGAATATACTAAAAAAATGATGCATAAGTGATGAAAAATGAAGGGTTGAGCAAGGGTAAGTAGGCCAAATGAGCCCAAAATGTTACCAAATTTGGGGCTCATCATCACCCCCCAGCTAAAGTGATTGCTCATCCTTGAGCAACTAATCCAGCTCCTCATCCTTCGTTGCCTTTACTGCCACCCTCACATCCCAAGCTTCTGCAGTAGTGTCCTCCCTACTGACATGGAACCCAGCCTTTCTCTCCACCTCTTCCCACTGTTCCTGCTCATCTTTCTCTGTGCTGCCTTCCATTAATCCTAACAGCAGAGGTGGGCTTAGCTTGAGGGCAATCCAGCTAGCCTGGAGGTTTTGAATGGATTTCTTATAGAGGGGCACCCGTACTAGAGCTTCCCTCATTCGAGTTGGAGTATGATATTCTCTGACTTTTAGACTGTGGGCCAATGTATTCCATCGGCGGGTGCAAGCTTGAATACAGTTGTCTCCTAACAGTCTCTCCATATCCTCGAAATGCGCTATGGCTTGGGCCTGCTGATCCATAAATTTCAATGAAGCTTGAGGGTCGGTGGATAAGTGTTGGTGTGCTGATATTAGTGCAGTTGGATCCCCTGGTTCTGGTCTAATTAGTAATGGCTCATTCAGCTCTCGATTCATGACCGCTTTGGCTTCTGCTGCTCTTTTGTCTTCATGGTTCAACCATGAGGCAAGTGCCATTAACTACATATCCCCTAAGACCGTGTTGGGATCCCATGAAACCACATTAGGAAGGGCCAAATTATGGAGGTAGAACTCCGATAGTTTGGCCTTATCCTCAGATGAACTTGTATTGCATAATTCAGTGAACTGCTGCGGGTCTTGGAGCTGAGAGATACCCCTTTGCGCCAAGGTATTGATTTGAAATTGTAGCCATTGGTCTCTCAGGTACAGGCCATAGGATTTGGCCGGCTGTCTGCATTGGATAGCATCCATGGCCCAGCTGGCCATGTAGGCCAATTGTGCCTCTTTCTGTTGCAGCTATTGTTTGAGAGCTTGCACCTCAATTTGTGCTTGCAGCTCTGTTTCCTGTAGATGTGTGGTTGGCTCCCCAAGACCGATGTGCAGTTCCTTTTTGCCTTGCTGTTCTGCTGTGATGTCCCTGGAGGATGTGCCTGTTCCTCTCCTCAGCTCCTGTAGCTGCAGCTTAAGCTTTTCGTTTTCTTCCTGTAGGAACACCCGTTGGCAATTTGCCACGTGTTTAGCCATGGCTAATTCACTTCTGGCCTCCTTGAGTTGCTCCTCCAAGGGGCCTATGTCCGCCACACCTTTTGATTTGGCTATTTTCATCGACGTGTGTGTACGTACTCTCTCTTCCTCCAATGCAAAGAACAATGGCACAGTGAATTTTTGCGGTATAATTTTGCCAGCTTCCAAGAAGTTATAGTATGAGCTCAGACTTGGCTGAGGGCTAGGCTCCTGGATATGCTCTTTTTCTTCTTCTCTTGGTGGCTCTACTTCGCCCTCCCTCAGTGGTGATGAGGGTGCTACCCCTTCCATTCTCTCTGTTTCCTTAAGCCGGGCTAAGGTTTCCTATAGAGCAGCTTCAGCATCCTGTAGCCGGGCTTTTGAAGCCAATTGGTCTAACCTTTCTTTCCAAGTAGTCGTTTTTGGGCTCCCCCTCTCATAGGTGACCGATATCTTTGAGGGGGACCTCTCCTTGGGCGAAGTAGGGGCATCCTCTATAGTGATGGGGCTGCTGGATGGAGGCTGTGGCTTGCCCGTCTTTATTCTCACACTTCTCCTAGCTTTAAAATATAGAGGGGCCTCCCTCTTTCTCTTTTCCTTGGGCTTAGGAGGTGTACTGAGGGCGGCCAGCACAGCTGCTGCCTCCCTTGCAAGAACATCGGCTTTCTTTTCCCTTGGTTTTCTTTTCTCAGGGCTTCCTGTAGAAGGCCCTTTTTCAGCTGATTTCGGGCTTCCTGTAGAAGCCGGTTTCGGTTTTCCTGTAGGAACAAGTGGCACCACTTTAGTTTGCTTTGCTGAGGGTGTTTTACTTTTTGACTTGGTCGAGGCTGCTGTCGAGGTGCCTTTGCTGATGTGGACCTGCTTAGTCTTGTCCACCTTGCTTTGTAATCTCTTCTCTCGGGGTGTTAATATGGGTGCTTCCTCTTTCTCCTTGGCACCCTTTTTCTCTTGTTTCTCCTTTTGCTCTGTCTTTGGTGCTTTGGCCGTGGGTCTCTGGCCTTTTTCTTTCTTTCCTGCGGGTACTGACTCCTTCTCCTCGCTGCTGGAGGAACCAAGCTCTTCAGTCAACATTTTTATATTGCCATCCTTGGTTAAATTTCGGAAGGCTTCCCATGAGAGAGGGACTTTGTATGTGTGGAGTGCATCCTCCACGAGGAGCTTAATGAGCCCGTGATGAGCTACCTGGTCTGGTGTGCCTTCCCTCAACTTGGTGGCACATTCAGTCATAGACTGCAATAGAAAGTAGGGAATGCTTAATTTGTTCTCTACAGGTAGGTCCATCTGATGCCTTAATTTTGTGAGTAACCGAAAATGGTACCCATACACAATGCTAAACCGACCTTCGCAGGTGATGTATTTCATGATTTGGAGGCTGACTTCACTCCACAGTGGCAGTAAGCTAGTCCTGCGAACCCCATTCTTATCTTCTGAAAACTGCTCCTCTGGTGGAAAGAATTCCTTCTTAGCCTTTTGGCCTAATTTCCTTTCTTCTTTGTCCCATGGTACCCCCATTGGGAGCTCGGTAACTCGGTTGATGAACTGTGGGGTGAGTCTGAGACTCAAACCCCTGAAATTGACGGTGGCTAATGTCTTTGATTTCGGCTTCAGAGCCCGCAAGAACTCCTCTGCCACCTCATCATCATACCCCTGCAATTTGTCGCAGAACGACATCCATTGCGCGCAGGTGAACAGCTCCACCACCTCAGGGTTCTCTCTTAGTTTCTTAGAGTCAGTTGGTTCCTTTCTGATGAACCCACCCGGCATGGTGAAAAACTGCTACGTTGGCTGGAGGTGGCAAATGCAAAAAGACTAGCCTTTTGAGATAGAGCGTAGAATTACGCCTCTGCCACGCATACAATTCACGAAGACTATCTCTAGATGAACTTTAACAGAGCTTAATTACAATTTATATCCTGTAGGAGACTTTACATACACCCCGACGACAATTCATGCAAACGGCAGACAATACTTGCATTCCTTTATGAGCAGACTGTAGAACGTCGACTCCGCCACCCTCGAAACCAATTGCATGGGAGACAAGGTTCAGGCTTACCTTTTTAATTCGCCACCTTTGACGTGAAGAGCCCAATTTTCCCGTGGCAGTGAGCTTCCTGTAGAAGCAGCTTTCCTGTAGAAACAATGCACGGGTTCTGGAGAACACTGCAGTGGTTCTGCGCTCTCTGTGCTGCTTAACAGACGTTCAAACGGCCGAAGACTTGGAGTGTCGAGCTTCAGAGGAATCCGGATGCTCACTCGACTTTCAAACGGCTGATGATAAATGCGTGGGGTGGCAATCTAGCCGATAGATTTGAATCTGACAGAATCCGTGGCGCGGGGGTGAGCTGTCCCTGCCGGACCGTTGGGCGACGTCACTTAATCATTCTACTGCAAGTTCCCTTACTGCCGCATCATTCCCCGCAGATCCGCCGCCATCATTTCTGTTAAAACTCGCTTCTCCCCGAATGGATGGCTCTCACGTGTGCACTACCCGTTCTTCTTGCCACGTCCACCTTTTACACATCCGACAAGACCATCTGACTGGTCGACGTGGCCAGTCGAATGGCCATACGACCGCTCAACCCATTCACTTCACACTTTGCAAACATTTCAAAGTAATATCCATGTAATTCGACGAAAGAAAGGGCGAGGCACTTACCTGTGCGGCCGCGACATGATTTTTCAAGCTCTTGGACGACGATGACTAAATTTGCTTGTTGCTGCTTAATTGAACAGGTCCGGAGGTTCCTCTGCGCAGGCTGCTGACGATGAAGCTTATGATTCAGCTGCATGTGCCCGCGTTATCATTGCATGTTGCAGGCGATTGAATGGTGTACACTCTAGTTGGCTTAACTGCTACGGGACTCCTGCAGGATGTCCTGTAGCAGTTTTTCCTCCTCGGGTGCATGCTGAACGATGAAGACAGTGGCATCATGATCACGCTCACAGGGCCTTTGGGTAGCAGTGATGGGTATTGCATGGCATCTCAGCATCTTTTTTCATTATAAAATTGCTTCCTCTTGATAACTCAATGATTTGTTTTGATTGTGCAAGTACTTTTATTGCATGTCAACTGGGGTGGTAGCAGGAGGTGACAGCAGTGTGTGATGGAGGAAATAGTAGCTTGCATGCCTCCATGTCAAACCTTGGTCGTTAGATCTCCCCACATAATGAATTCTGGGCCGTCCCGAACTTCTACAGGAAGTTTCCTGTAGAAATACAGAACTTCCTATAGAAAGTCTGCAGCTTCCTGTAGAAGACTAGGCTGTGATGAAATCGTGCCCGTACCTTGGAGAAGATGAGTGTTTTTGGAGGAGGTGCTGGTGAGGTCTCCTGGCAGCATGATAAGGATCCTTGACTTTGAGTTGAGAGACCTCCTCTCCTTCATAGAATACCTGCAACCTGCATGCATTACCACATTATAAACTTGCTGTCCCTATCCTTTTTGCTTATTGTTTTTTTCTTCTTCTTTTTTTTTTGAAAGATAGCAGGGGCGCCTCAATGAGGTTTTCACCCTTGCCATCTGCCTTAAGCGCCTCAGAAAGGTTTTCACTCAAGGATCTTTTTCAAATCCCTTTTTTTTTTTTTTTTTTTTTGAAAGACAATAGGGGCGCCTCAATGAGGTTTTCACCCCTACCACCTGCCTTGGGAGCCTCAGAAAGGTTTTCACCCAAGGATCTTTTATTTTCTTCTTTTTATTCCTTTTTTTTTTTGAACTTTCAGGGTATGCCCAAAACAGAGGCAGAACCCTTCTCTATGACCAACACTGATTTCTCCACAGTTTTGATGAACTCTTGTCTTGAGAGAGGTTTCCTGTAGATCTTCAGTCGATGCCCATTGACAAGCATGGGGATGGCCTCCTCATCAATTGTCTGAATAAGAACAGATCCATTGTCATGACATTTTTCCACTGCATATGGTCCCAGCCATCTGGTTCTCAGCTTCCCCTTGAAATCTTTATGCCTGGAATCATACAACAGCACCCAATCTCCTGGCTGGAATTGCTTATCATTGAGGTGTTGGTCATGCCACACCTTTCTCTGATGTTGAACCACTTCTGAGTGAAGGAGGGCCTGCATTTGGTGCTCGTCCAGTCCATTCAGCTGCAATAACCTTTCTTGTTGGGCATGGCTGAGATCTAGGTCTAGCTGAGCTGTCATCCTCAAAGTGTTGTATTCAAATTCAATTGACAGCAAAGCTTTCTTCCCATAGACCAGCTCATAAGGTGTGAAGCCGGTTGTGGTCTTCCAAGTGGTGTTGGATGCCCATGTGGCCTCAACCAGGCGATCTGCCCAATCTTTCCTACTGCTGCTCACCACCTTAGTCAAAATCCCTTCCAATGCTCTGTTGGTGACTTCCACTTGCCCATTTGCCTGAGGATGATAGGGGGTGGAAGTCCTATGCTTGATTTTGTGATGAGCTAGTAGGTCTTCAATTAAGTTGGATGTGAACTGGCTGCCTTGATCGGTGACTAGCTCTCTTGGGTAGCCAAATTTGTAGAAGATGTTTTCTCTTAAGAACTCAGCCACCTTTTCTTCTGTTGCTGCTTTGATTGCCTTCGTTTCTGCCCACTTTGTCAAGTAATCAGTGCACACAATGATGTAAGACCTTTGCCTCGAAGGAGGGTTGATTGGACCCACAAAGTCCATACCCCACTTCTCAAATGGCTCAAGAGTCACTTGAGGTTGGAGAGGCATCTCATCCCTTTGAGTCAGTTTCCCCATTCTTTGGCATCGGTCACATTGGCTGATATACCTTCTGACATCTTGATGAGGTGTGGGCCAATAGTAGCCTGCCTGCAGGATTTTGAAGGCAGTCCTCTTTGCTGCAAAATGTCCTCCACAAGGCCCATCATGACAGGTGAGGAGGATATCAAAGACTTCCTCCTCCCTTACACAACGCCTTAAGATCTAATCAGGGCCAAGCTTGAACAGGTTGCCCCCGATCCAAGTGAATGAGGCACTTTTTCTGATGATTCTGCTCTTCTCTCTTGAGGATAGGTGCGGAGGGAACTGTGCTGAAACAAGGTAGTTTGCTATATCAGCAAACCATGGAGAGAGTACTGAAATAGCAAACAGATGTTCATCGAGCATCTGGTCATCCACTGTTCCATCCTCATCTGCAGATAAATCCAATCTAGATAAAAAGTCAGCAACAACATTTTCTTTACCTGGTTTGTCAACGATAGTCAAATCAAACTGCTGCAACAAAAGTAACCATCTAATAATATGAGCATTCACATCTGGTTTATTCATTAAATATCTAATTGCAGCATGATCAATATGTACAAATGTTTGATAGCCAGTGATATAATGTCGGAACTTGTTCAGTGCATGGACCACAGCCAAGAATTCTTTCTCGATTACAGTGTAATTCAGTTCTGCTTTGGATAAGTTTTTGCTAACAAAGTAAATGGCATACGAAAGTTTTTGTTCAACTTGTCCTAAGGCTGCCCCTATGGCTTTGTTCGAGGCATCAGTGTGGATGTGGAAAGGTAGGGCCCAGTTTGGACCTCCCAAGATTGGGGCAGACACCAATTTGTCCTTTAATTCATTCAGAGCCCTCTGACAATCGTCAGTCCATTTAAACTCCACATCTTTTGCCAACAGGCCAAACAATGGTGAGGCTAGCTTGCTGAAGTTTTAATGAATCTCCTGTAATACCCTGCTAATCCTAAGAAACTCCGAACATCCCTTACCTTTTGGGGAGGTGGAACCTTCTTGATGAGAGCAATTTTGTTAGGATCCACCTGTAACCCTTGGCAAGAAATGGTATGGCCTAGCACGGTCCCTTCAGTCATCAAGAATTCACATTTTTCAGGACTAAGGGACAGGTTCATCTCAATGCATTTGGTTAGGACTTTTCCCAGATTAGACAATGCTTCCTAGAAGTTGGACCCATAAGGAGTGAAGTCATCCATATAGATTTCCACCGCATCATGGACCAGCTCAGAAAAGATGCTCAAGACGGCTCTCTGGAAGGTAGCAAGAGCATTGCATAGCCCAAAGGGAAGAACTCGGTAGGCAAAGGTACCCCAAGGACAAGTGAAGGTGGTCTTATCTTGGTCTTCTGGGCTGATTTGGATTTGGTTGTACCCGCTAAACCCATCTAGGAAAGAGAAAAACTTCTTTCCTGCCAATCCATCCAACACTTGATCTATGAAAGGTAGAGGGAAATGGTCTTTCTTTGTAGCTTTGTTCAGTTCTCGATAGTCCACACAGATTCTCCACTTCCCATTTTTCTTGGGAACCAACACCAGAGGGGACACCCATTCGCTATCTGAGATGGGGTAAATGAATCCGGCATCCAACAGTTTTTGCAATTCTTCCTTGACAATGTCCTTAAGGGCTGGATTCATCCTCCTCTGGGGTTGCCTAACTGGTTTACAATCCTCTTTGATGTAGATGTGGTGGGTACAGACCGAAGGATGGACTCCTTTCATCTCCTTATAGCTCCAAGCAAAAGCATCTAGATGACTGCCCAACAGACTACACAGCTCCTTTTCCTGAGAAGGGGATAGGGAGGAGCTGATCTTTAACGTCCTTTCAGGGCCGAACTCCACATTCTTGACTCTGGGAGTGACAGGGTTGGTTGCACAAAGGTCCACTAAGGTGCTGGCTTGGGCATCCTCCACCAATTCTTCTAAGGTCAGTGCACTGGGAGGTGGATTCTGGATCAAGGTCTCAATCAAATCATCCTCGGTTGGGGGGTCTCCCCTAGTGGTGTCTAGGGTGCACAAAGGTGCTGAGTACACCTCATCCTCTTCTCCTTCCTCCAACCAAAGTGGTAAGTCATGTTCTAATGAGGGTTGGGCAGGAGGGTATAGGACTAGCTGCTTGGACATAGGACCATTTTTGATGGTCATGTTTCCTGCACGGCAGCTTATGTAAGCATCTGCAGTGGCTAACCAAGGCCTTCCCAAAATAAGAGGATATCGAGTGAGCTTTGCCTTTGGTTGCAGCACCAAGAAATCTGCAGGGTATTCCCAAGAGTCAACAGAGACCAAGACATCCTCCACAATCCCCTCGGGAGTCATGGTGGAGCGATCTGCTAGTTGTAGGACTGTCGAGGTCTTCCTCAAGGAACCCTGAAGGTTGAGTTTGAGCATGGTATCCCTGGTCATCACATTAATGGCAGCCCCCAGATCAATCAAGGTGTGAGGTATGATGGTGCCATTGATGTGGACATATACTACAGGACTCCCAGGATCTAGGTACTTTGGGCAGATGACTTGTCCCAACATAAGGTCAGACAGTTGTCCTATCACATTGATGGTTGAAGCATCCCTCTTTCGTCTGCCTGGGTGTCTAAAACACTTTTCCTTAACCAGTTTGTTGTATATTGGCACATCCTTGATGGCTTGGAGAAGTGGTATTTTCACACACAACTGCTTGAGCTCTCCCAGAAGCTCATCCTCCTCTGGGTTGGGTTGTGTGGTGGCTGTTAGTCTCTCAGGAAAGGGTGGAATAGCCTTTGGTTCACTTTCCTGTTTGTCTTCCTCGTCCTCTGGGGGAGGAGGTTGGCGATTCGGAAGAGTCTTTCCAGATCGCAGATTGATCTCCTGGATCTCCACAGCATAGGTAGGGCATGATGTTTCCCCGGTGTATACCTGCTGGGCCTGTCTGTTGTTGGGGTTCGGGTTCGGTTGAGCAGGCATTTGAGGTTGCCTTGGAGGAGCAGGAGGTAATGGTTGAGGTTGAACTGGTGGTGGAGGCAAAATGGCGGGAGGAGTGTTGTACTGGGGCCTCCACCCCGACTGAGGTGCATTCCACTGAGGCTGTGGCTGGGCATGTGAGTGATACGAATGAGTAGTGGGTTGAGGATGGTACTGAGGTGGGTAAGACCATGGAGGAGGCACAGACCAGGAAGGATGAGCAGGGGGACCCCAGGAAGGCATAGGAGTAGATTGGTTGGGGCTGTAATAAGCTTGGGGTGCCCCTTGCATCCCCTGCTGGTAAGGTCTAGGTCCTTGTGGCCTCCTTTGGTTGAGGAAATAGAGAGGTTCGGTGGGGGCTTCTGTCCCTTGATACATGGCTTTAAGCCCAGGTAAGGTTGGACATTGGTTTGTGGGATGGTCCTCCTCACAAACGAAACATACTTCAACCGAATGTAATGGGCATTCGTTCTTAGGGTGTCTCCTTGTACACCTAGGGCAGAAGATAGCCAAGGCCCTCTCAGCTTCTTCCTTCTTCTGCTGGATCCTGAATGTATCAAGTTGCATGGCAATGGTCTATCTCACCTCACTTTTGAGATCCTCTAATTGATTTGCAAACTCATGTTTGGAGAAAGGAATACCAGCTAAGAGGAGTTTTCCTCTACCTCGTTTCCGGGCTGCCCTAGAGTGGTTTCTAAACACAGTCTTTATGTCCTCATAAGGCAGTTGGTAAATATCTCCTCCAGCTAACATGTGAAGGGTATCTAAGAGGTCTTCAGGGACTCCTCGGAGCAGGACCAACTTGAGGGATTCAGGGTCAAGTGTGCACCTGGCCCGTTTATAGCTAAGTTGGAACCTTTCCTCATAATCCTCTAAGGACTCATCGTTTCCCATGGTCATCCGAAAGATTTCTCCCTTGGTTTCCTTGGACCTACAGTAGTCCCGATACTTGGTATTGAAAGCTTGCTGCATCTGAGCCCAAGTGGTGATACTGTTCCCAGGTAAGCCCATGAACCAGCGTAATGCTGCATCCTTAAGGGTTGAGGGGAAGAGTTTCAGCTTCTGTTCATCTTCAGTATAGTCATAGGTTCGACAAAGGACAGCAAACTCAAACAGGAAGGTATCAGGATCTTTAGTAGTCAGTCCATGGAAGTGAGGTAAGGCAGAGGGGCTAATGTTCTTCATTTTCATGTCTCCATTGGTCTCTCGGATGGGGAAGGCACCTTCTATTCTCTCATCTTCTCCTCTATTGTCAGCCATAGCTTCAGATGGAATGGTCTCTAACTCTTCTTCTGCTATAGGATCTTCGTATATCTTAGGAGGTTCACCTATAGGTTCTTTTGGATCACTGTCACTGAAGAAGAGAGAAGGGTGACTCAGTGATGTAGTGGGGGTGTTGGGTAAGAATTTGCCTGTTTTATCTCGATTCCTACGAGGCATGAAATGGAAAGACTTTTGATTGCTTTTGTTTTTTTCTCTGGTACCTGCAAAAACTGAAACAGATTGATCTACAACTAACTATCTTGCTGAAATGAAAATGCAGAATTGAAATGAAAGCAGGAAAGAACTAATCTACTCTGCTCAAATGAAATTGCAGGAATGGAAATGCTAGTCTACGCTTGCAGAATTGACATGCTAATCTACGCTTGCAAAAATGAAATTGCGGAATTGAAATATTAATCTATGAAAGCAGGAAATGTCTATGCTACTTTTGCAGAAAGGAAATGAAATAAACTACTTGGCAGAAGGTGAGAGTAGGAAAATAGAAGAAAAGCAACAATTACTAATACTCTGACGCTTCCCTGGCAACGGCGCCAAAAAGATGGTGGGCTCCAGTATTGTAGCAATAATGCTACAACTCCTGGAGCTTCCTTCTCTAATTTTATCAACCCGGTAGTTCGTAACAAACTTGGAAGCGACGGTGCTGTATGCACAAGTACTAGCTCTTGTCGCAGCTATCACTTGGTCAGCTGGCACAAGTCCGCTAGGGCTCAAGCCAACTTCTATGAGTTCTCAGAAGAAGCTTTTTAACCGATGAATGAAAGCTATCTCAAAGGGAATTAACCTACTGCAAGAAGAAACTGAAAGCCAACAAGGAATGAAAACCCTAGCAAACCCTAATTCTACCAGCTAGTCCTACTGATGCAAAGGTGGGAATGCAAACTACTGAAAGGGGTGCCATTACTTCTAGGGAGGTGAGGTGCATGTGTCTAGACTATTTTGATCTAAAGAAAGCATGTTTTTGTATTTTTGTTCAAGTTGTTGAAATTATTATGAGTGTGCTTCTAACTGGGTCTTGACTGTGCAGGGATAGATCAAGGAGGGAAATGCTTGGAATAGGTCAGGAAGGCTCAGAGAGGGTCTAAGGGATCCCTAGCATCCTTTCAGAGAAGTTCACAAAGTTTAGATGCTTGGAAACCGTGTTTAAGCTTCTACAGGAAGTCTGCAGGGGTTCTACAGGATGTTCAGGATTTCTACAGGAAGTTTACTAATTTCTACAGGATGTTCTGCAATAGGATTTTTGGGTGATGGATGAGTGGAAGAGGCTATGTGGATGGACAGGGAGGTAGGAGGGGAGCTTGTGATGGCTTATGGACAGAGAGATGAGATGAAGAGGGAATGTGCAAGGCTGGTTGGTCTAGAGGAGGTTAGAGGAAATGGAAGGCCGAAAAGGTAGAATCACGTGGGTGATAGAAGAGTTCAGAAGGTAAGTGGTCTAACTGAGGGAAGAATGGATGGCCTAGGCACGGCTTAGGAGGGTAAGGGAGTGAGAGAGTGGTGATGCACAGTGTAAATGAAACAAATCATCCGTGTCTTGCACAAAACCGAGATTTCATCAACCTATTCTAACTGTTTTCATAAAATTACAGAACAGCAACGTGATTTTGTAAGGAAATTCTTGCATGGTACTGAAACAAAGATTCATTCCACAAGATCTGAACGCATGGATGTTGCTACAACCGAGAACATTGCATCAAAGCTTGCATGAACATGTAAAACTGTGTTTTTGGTGGGTGGCACGGGCTGCAATCCCAATCTCTAAACAGAGGTGGAAGTGAGTGTGCAATCAACCCTTTTTGGAGCTCTGATTAACTCTAATCTAAGCTACTGAAAGCAACTTTGTTCACAAAACTAACCTACTTAATTACACCAAGAAGTTCAACTCAGCAAACTGTGTTTCCAAATGCATGTAAAGGGAAAGAAATGCAATGCTGAAAGGAAAATAACAATACAAAGAAAGGAGGTCTATTGCTCTCAGGTTGGGCCCAACCCCGAGAGCTATAGCTCCTCTAAGAACTCAGAACTGGACTCAAATCTGCCTGCCTTTCATTAAAAGATAATAGTCATAAGTCAAATAACATGCCAAAAATGGCTTACAAAGAGCAAAACAGAGCTATCAGCTCGTAATCTAGAATAAACAACAAAGGTTCAAAAGTTCCCATCGAAGGCTACAGCCTCATCATTTATACATTACAAGGGCCAAGCTGGCCTCCTAAATTAGTGGGGTTTGGTTGTCCAAACTAAGAGTAATCTGCTGTTTCCTTTCAATCCGTTTGGTTGCCTTCTAGCTCGGTGGTGGTTGGAGCTCGGAGTTGGGGTGGAGATCACGGGGAAGGCCATTCAATGCTGTGGACAACCTTCCTACAAAACCGCAATCCCATCTTGGTTGTCTCCTAGCCTTCATCTGCGTGGTTTTGCTCCATTAAATGTCAAAAACCTGAAATAAACATGTGTTAGCCACCTAGGAATAGTGACTGCCCTCCTTCGTACAAATAACATGAATATACTAAAAAAATGATGCATAAGTGATTAAAAATGAAGGGTTGAGCAAGGGTAAGTAGGCCAAATGAGCCCAAAATGTTACCAAATTTGGGGCTCATCACCTGCCATCAAGCTCTATGCAAATGATTTGCGTACTTATAAATTTTGTCTCAAATTTCTTCAAAAACCCTATCAAAGAAATTTTTTCTTCTTGTAAATCAATTCTTTTAGCACTTGTACTACTATTTGAACTAATCGATGTATGGATATATTCATATCTCTTCCATTTCACTTTTAGGTTAGACAATGATTGATCATTTATATCAATAGAATATTTGTTGTGAAATAAAGTCAAATTTCCACAATGATCACATTTTTTTACCACCAACACATTTCTTTTGGTAAAATAATTCATGACTTTCTCTTGCACATAGAATTTCGGATATGAAATCATGGATAGTGGAAGGAGGGGGTGAATTTTTCCAAAATGTTTTACCAAAATTAAGGAAGGTGTCATAATATAATTAGAATTCCATTAATGACAACAAAAAGTATCACATACAGTGATAGGTTTAACATATCATGGTTTTTGTTGCACAAAAGTATTGATTAAGACATTAATTCCACAATTCTCTTCTTTGAACTTATTGAACAAGTCTATCTGAGTTGTGTCTAAGATATATTTTGCATGTTCTTCATACTGATTTCGTGATATTCTTCGCCACATCACATCCCTTGCTTTTGGTGAAACACATGAATTTTTCATCCAATATTCATATATTATTTTTTTAACATTTTCTCCAAGTCTATCTTTATATGGTTTCCTGCAAATAACTGTGCAACAAAAGATCTCATTATTTACATCTATTTGCAATCGAAATTTCCTATGTTTGTGCAATGTTTTTTGTGAGGTCCCTAATGCTTTTACCATATATTTTACCAAATGATTTTCTTTAGTACTTGATGAAACCACTATCATTTGTATTGCTCTATGTGCATCTATATTACTTTTCTTTCCAAAAATTCCAATTGATTTTAAAGCACTATTTATATTTTGAATCACATTTTTCTTCACCTTTTTTATATTTTGTTGATTTTCGAATACCCAATAGAGTTATAGCTTCTTTTAATTTCTTTGGTGTTAAGAGACCTCTCAAAATTTGAGCTTGAACTGTCACATTTTCATCTTTGAAGAACTTAACAATAATGAGCTTAACACAATATCATATAACATGGTCATCTTTTTTATCTCCATATGTGAGAGTGTCAACATTTTCTAACATCTCATCATCGATATTGATTTCATCTATACATATGAGAATTAAATGTAAATGGATATAAATATTCATTAAATAATCAAATTAAAAAATAGAGTTTGAATGAAATTGAAATTAATAAATATGTATAATTTCAATAATGCACATGACAGATATATACATACCTAATGGTGATTCATCTTCTTCACTTGAATCTCTTTCAACATCTTCAACAACATCATCAATCATTTGTTCATTATCGTTTTCACTTTTTCTTTCAACATTTTGAATCTCATCATTAATGTTATGAGGAATATCTTTCTTTGTTTACATTGCAAAATATTTTTCAAATTAGTTCATCAAATAAAAATTAAATTTCAGAATACACTAGTTAAATTTTAAATATCATTTAAAATATTTACATTTACATACGTGCTTGAACTTCTAGTTGAGATTGATTTTCCCTTTCAATATTTAAGTGTTCTTCCTTCTTTCTTTCGTAATTGTTTCTCGAGTATTCTCTACGAACCTCAAAGTCTCTTATTCAATCATATTGTCTCTTGCAATTTCTTTAATTTCCTGTGATAATTCAATCTATGTAGATTTTTAAAATCCAACCCAAAAAAATTAATTTCAAAATCCTGCCAAAAAAACTCACTTTCAAAATTTATACCAAAAAACTCACTTTAAAAATTTAGCAGAAAGGACTTACTTTCAAAAAAACTCTAAAAATTCAGCGAAAAAGATTTACTTTGAAAAAAACTCACTTTAGAAATTAAGCCCAAAAAACTCACTTTAAAAATTCAGCCTAAAAGACTTACTTTAAAAATTAAGCCCAAAAAACTCACTTTCAAAATTTAGACAAAAAAACTAACTTTAAAAATTTAGCACAAAAGACTTACTTTCAAACAAACTCTAAAAATTCAGCCAAAAAGATTTACTTTGAAAAAAAACTCACTTTAGAAATTAAGCCCAAAAAACTCACTTTAAAAATTCAGCCTAAAAGAATTACTTTAAAAATTAAGCCCAAAAAACTCACTTTAAAAATTCAAAACAAAAAAAATCCTTTAAAAATTCAACCCAAAAGATTTAGTTTAAAAGTTCAGTCCAAATGAGGAAAGAGTGCAGAAATAATGTTTCTTCTCCGTTTATTTATATAGTTTGGGCAAAACCCTTTTTTCGGAGGGTCGATTTGTTTCATTTTTGCGGACGATGGAGAATATAGACACATTTTCAGCGGAACTTTTAAAAAATTCAACTGAACCCTTAAATTAATTCGGCTGAATTAATTTTCCATTTATGTTAATAGGGGTCAACGACAAACACAAGTTTGACCAAATGTGTTTTTAGTTCGGTCGAACTAATTTAACCTCGAACTCTGCAACAACTCAACTCTGGTCACCTTTCTGCAACTTCGAAATGGTTAAATTCCATCAAATTTGGTGAATTTGTTTTCAGAACCAATACCAGTATTTGCAGAAGTGAGTCTACTTTCAGTAGATATAAATTTTATGGAATTTCATAGATATTTGCTAATTTTAAATAATTTTCTAATAAAATGTGTGGAAAAAATTTCTGAAGGTGATTATGACTCAATGAAATCAAAATTATGTATCTTCCAAAATACATTGTAAAAAAATATGAAACATTTATGGTTCGTTACATTGGTTGGTCTTCTGTAATGGGTAGTTTTTAGATTTTTAGTTTTTAACTAATATGTTGAGAAACTTGACGTTGTGCTAAACATCTTCAAAATATGCAGTTTTTTCATATTGGTTCAATTCAAATTCTAGTAATTATGATGTGCATTGGTTGGTCTCGTAAATATAAAGATATCGAAGTAGAGTTTGTCTAGGTTGTGGCAACACTTTTTTTTTCTTTCAAAAACACCAAGTTAACAAAGAATACACTATTGCAACAAAACATGACTTTATATGAATCCCTTAATGTTTAAACAATATAGTGAAACAATTGTTAAATTGACATATCAAATGTGTAAAAAAATACCAAAAAATAAGTAATAGAAAGCTAATAAAATTTCTAGAAAATTTTATTTTTATTGTAAAATGAAATTCTAAACAGAAAATTTTCTGACTTGTCAAGAGTTGAAGAACTTCTAAAAATGATGTTTTTTTCTAAAAAAAAGCAAAAAGTGTAACCAAACTTCACATTTTAACCCATAACATTTTATATAACTACTCATAAGAAAATTTCTCACATACTACATGATAAAACATCTTCCATACTATATATATATATATATATATATAAACAAAATACATCACTATTACATTATCTTATACATACAATTTTTTTTTTGTAAACTTGGCAGATCCTCTATTTATATTCCTTTTTCAAAAACTTTTATCAACCATTTGCTCCAGGTGGCTTACCTGCCCGAAGGAAACCAGATAACCACCTGTCAGCATTAAACCCTGTCCAAAACTTAAAGAGGTTTATTGCTATCCATCTAGCATCACAGTTTTGACTGTCTATACTGTTGTTCCTGGAACGTAATTTAAACTTAAACATGTAAATGCATTTCATCAAAAGAAAAATTTTGCTATCAAACTGGATCTCTGCTTCACTCCTCATCCGAGGATATTACTGGGGCTAGCGCCTTGGCACTGGATCCTGGCATCTCGCTCCGTTGCTCTATTCTCCACTTTAGGTCTTTAAGAGTCTGTTCAATTCTACCCAGGGCCAGGTTGTTTCGGTAGGTCTGTATCTGAATTGTCGCTATCTCCCTGAGTAATTCCACCCTGACTGGGTCCTTTTCCTTGTTCTTCTCCTGTGCCTCTGCTCCTTCTTCTGCCATTTGCTCTTGATGTAGGGTCATGGCCCATGCCACCACATTCTTCATTACCCAGTACTGTTGGATGGTTTTCCTGAAAAGGGAATGTCTTCCCCGAGTGTTCCTAGGGTCCGACACCATACTTTCCCATTCTTCCATGGGGATATCTCAGTGCTTGATACTATCGTTTAATTCTCTCTCCCAACTTGCTATCTGGGCTCTAATGTTCGGTGGATTCCCGGCCATGTAGGCGTCGATGATTGTCTTCATATGTTCACCACCTGGTTTCCTGCCTCTTTTCTTCATCGGTCCACTTGTGCCTTCTTCCGTTTTGGTTACTCTCTTTCCTTTCCTAGGGGCCATTTTTCTCTCTGTCTGGATGTAGTTGTCTTTTTCCTGGTGTTCTCTGTTCTGTTCACTGTACTTTCCCCGGTATGTTAATATACCTATCACAAAATCGAAGCATATATCAGAGTTATAATATTGAATCAACGCAATTTCCCAATTGCTCATTTTCCTTCCCTTTCCTGGATTTACTACCTTCGGGTTTTTGGTCTGATTGGGTTTAGAGCCGGTCCTTTTTTTAGTCAAGGTTGGGAATTTTCGTGGGTTTCTTCCCTTTCTCCACCCCTAGCATCTATCTATGCCCTGCCCTTCCAATTTAAGCAGCCACGAGGGTTCCTTCCCAGCTGAGGATCGGTTTTTTTTTTCTCTTCCCCAGGGTCTCCCTATCTTGTCTACAGGTTTTCTAAATCCAGCTCTCCTACCCTCCCCCCTAGATTGTAGGATTGCTTGGATCCCTCTAAACCTTAGGATTTTTCCCTCCCAGGTTGCTTCCCATTTATCTTCTAGATCGCTCCCCAACATTCCTACAGGCCTGGCCATGGTCAAGTTTTTCCAGGGAATGCTACAAGCTTTTATCCCAGAATGGTCCTCTTCCTTCCTGGGTACAAGAACCTTCCTCCCAATTTCCCTGCCCAGGAAATTTAGGTGTTCTGCGGGAATGATTTTTCCCTTGTCGCGGGAAGTTCTGATACCCTTTGTTACAGTCTTAAGCATTTTCCAATGCGGACTTCCTATTTTCCTACTGAGAATACTTTTGAATTTAGCAGGAGTATGGAGCAAAAGAACAACATACCAACTTGTCAATTTGTTTCGTCTTCCTTCAACCACCTGTGTCTTCTCTCTTCTTCTACCTTCCTTCTCGCCAACTTTCCTCGTCTTCATCTGCATGTAATTTACCGTATTCTTATTTTCATTGATTTTTATCCCTCTCTTCCTCCTGTCCCTTGTCTTAACCGCCACCTGTCTGACTTTGTTACTGGCACGGATCCCTTCACCTTCATCTCGGGATGCTGCCCTTCTGTCCTTTCTACTGTTGCCTCTCATTAATCCCCACTTTCTCCCAGCTGCTCTTTCCGTGTTACTACTGTCCTTGTTCTGCCACTTGGTGTCATTCTTCTACCCGTCCATCTGATCTCTGCCCTGCCCTCCTCTCTATCATTCTCATCCGTCACTACCCCCGTACTCTCGGGAGGTGTACCTTCTCTGCCCTGCTCCGTCATGTGCTAGATTACCTATCTACTCACTTCATTCTCCACATTTGTCATTTCCCCCATCTGTCCTCTTCCTTCCCTTTCTCGGCCACTCCTCCCCGGTCGCGCTAGATTTTCTATGGTATTCTTCTCTCCTTCTTTGTCTTTTTCGAGGAGTTGCTTCAATTTTGCCATCTCCTCCGTCTAAATTATCCAGCAGCCTTCCTCTATTCCTGTAACCCCGATTCGCCAGACTGTCAGCTGGTTCATTGCCCTTTCTTCTCACATGGGTGGGAAGGATGTAGGCTATCTGTTTTAGTAGTTTACTTATCTCCTTCACCAACCAGGCAGTTCTCTAGCTACGGCTGATTTTTTCCGCTGGTGTGCCTTGCTATAGCTACTTGACTATGTCCACTACCAGTTTTGCGTCTCCTTCTACCTGAAGCTTGTGGTATTCCTCCCTTATGGCAATTTCTAGCTCTCTTTTCAGTGCATGAAGCTTTGCTTCATTTTTTGTTGTGTCATCGTAGTTCATTGTGTAGATCCTGAGTGTCGTTCGCATGTCGTCTTTGAACACTCCGCCCATCCCTGCTTCTCCTGGGTTTCCTTTCATGGCCCCGTCAAAATTTAACTTGATGATCCCCTATTGAGGATTTCTATAGTGATTGACCTCTTCCACCTCATTATTGTGGTGTTTCCTTGCTATCATGTTTGTCATACTAGGCTTTAGTTGCAGTCGTGTCATTATTCTTGTCTCTGTTTGGTCAATTTTCCAATCCTCCTCATACCACCTCTCTGTGAGGATGGTCTCTCTTATATTCTGGATAATTTGGTTCCATATCTCGTTCTTTGCTCTACCATCCTCCTTGAAGATCAAATGGTTCCGCTCTTTCCAAATGTTCCACAGAACGAATCCTAATGATAGTTTCCACGCTCTGTTCAGGATTGGATTCTGGTAAGGTTTGTTCCTCCAATTCTCGATCGTTATTTTCATGTTGTTTATGTCTCTGTCACTAATTTCAAAGAGTTTTTGGTGTTGTCTCCACAAGTTGCTGCTGAATATGCATTCATTGGTTAGATGTTCCATGGTTTCTTCCTGTTCTCGACAGAGGGCGCCTCGTGATGGGCCTTGCGTTCCTTTTCTCCTCCACTGGTCCCATGTTAATGCTCTCCTGTGGCTCAGGATCTAGGTAAAGAATGCCACCTTCAGCCATGTTTTCATTTTCCATATGTTGTCCCATTTTTTTATTTATGTGTGTCTGTTGTATCATGCTTTTAGATGGTATCCCTCTGCTATTGTGAACATACCTTTGATTCTATTTCCCCATCTTAGTGTGTTCGTCCCTTCTTTGACCGCTACTTTCCTTGTTGCCATTTCCTTTTCATATATTTCTCAGTTAGCTGCTACAGCTGTTTCTGGCCAGTTTTTCTTTTATTTCCACTTTTTCCAATATCCATCCAACTCTGGGCTCCAGTAATTTCGTACTGTGTCACCCTCTATTTGGATGGTGAACTAGTATATCTCTTGGAGTAGGGGTTGTTGGTTGAGTTTTTCTCTCTGTTTCCACGCCTCTTCCCAGAAATTCGCTTTGTCCCCCTCTCTTACTTCCCAGAAGCTATGCTCCCTGATCAAATCCTTATTGGCTCTTTCCAAGTTCCAAATTGCCAAGCCCTTCTTCTCAGTTTGGCTTCTCAACTTTCCTTTGGGAGACCTGGGCATATTGTATTTTCTCTCCCACAATTTTTTCCACAAGTCATCCCCTCCCTGTATCTAATGCCACCACACCTTTGTCCCCATTACCTAGTTTAGGATGTATGTGTCTCTCAGGCCTAGTCCTCCTTCTTTTAGGGATTTAATTAGCCAATTCCATGATAGCAGCGTTCATTTTTTTATTTTACTCTACCCTTGGCATAGAATTTTTTTAAACATATCTACCATTTTTTGGTAGATTGTTTTGGGTGTGGCTCGGCTAGTCAGTTGATAAATCGGTATGGATTGTGTTAGGCTCCTATACCAATAGGAGTCATAATTTTTGAACAGCTGAGATTAAACCCATAATATGTAAATACCTTTGCTTGTTGCAAATTTTTTCCATATTTAAAAAATTAAAAAATGTAAAGATGGTATGTCCCAAAATAAAAATCAAAGGACAAAAAGAATAAAAAGGTCAAAAATAATAATAATAATAAAAATGTACCCCAAAAAAGAAAAAATACCATGAAAGTGTGCTAGTCAAAATGCCACTACTATTTACTTTTTTTTGCAAAATAAATGATTGTGTGCAACTTGTAATCTTTGCCACAATCCATGATAGCCAAAGTGTTTAAACTTGACTATTTCATGTTTCAATTTCATATTCAGAGATAGAGAGTAAAATCTGCCCAAACTGATCAATCTTGGCAGATAAGTAGATTAGGTAGAGTAAATAAAAGGAGCTCAACTGTTTAATCTTAGCCCTTGGATGTAATAAGGTTAGATTTAGTTAGATTTCCATTGTAAAGAAAAGAAAAATGTTTTGATAAGGGTTTTCTAGCTTAAATTCACCCTAATAAAGAGAAGTAAAAATGGTAGGATGAGTAGATGGGTAAGTAGAAGAAAGGTTGCAGAATTGTAATGATTGTTAGGCAAAAGCATATTTATCACCCTCATCATGAAAGTTCTAAGTTTGAATGAGAAATGGGACTGGCATAAAATTCACAAAGTCAAAATTAACTAATTTACCCTCACTCATTTCACCCCTTACTTAACTAATTTCCACAATAAGTTTGAAGTACCCAAAATCTTGAGTCAAAGGGGTTCAGAGAATTTCTCTAACTTCTGGAGGGACCGGACCCTCAGCCCAATGACTTATAGATCTTAAGTACTAAAATCCCCTCATAAACATTTACCCCCCTTCAGTTCATTCATTTTCCCTAATAAATCCCTTTTCCTATGGTTAAAACTCTATTTTTCCTAAGGAAAAGCCATCACCCCCATGAATACACTTTTTTATGAAAACCCGCAAAAATACACTTAGCCTAAGTTATAATGTTTCCATGTGAAAAGTAAATAAATTTCAAAACACATTATACTTAGCGCAAATCCATTTTCTGCCTTTTTTCATATTAACTTCTAATTTTATTTATATTTGTTAATTCTCGAAGAAACCCCTTTTCTCGTATATTTTATTAAATACCTTAATATTAACCCTTACCCCAAGTTTGAAATATAAACTTTATTTCACCCGAAACCCGAAAAAAGACATAATTAATCAATCCATGATTAATTAAAGTCAAACCAATCAAATCACGCCCAATGCATTAATCCCCGCCTTAACCCCTCATTAAACTCAAACCGCCACATTTAAACGACTGTTAGGCCCCTCCATTATCGTCCCTACAACTCCCACACTCGACCACCACACGATCTCCCCTCTCTCCATCCAACAACTCAAGTTGATTTCGAAAGGGCCCGAAATCTGAACTTTACCCACCCGAAATGGGTTGTTTTCCACTGGGCCCCCGAGGCAACATGGAATTCGATGAGTGGAATTGGGCGGCCTCCCCCCAATACCACCAACCGCCCAAAGGTTGTGCAGAGTAAACCGCTTACCGCCAGCCTTCTACCCACCAAAACTGTCATTGTTCATCTCGCTACACGACAAACTGTCACTGTTCACCCGTACCCGCCAAATTGACTTTTCGCGAATAAATCCAAAAAAGCCCCAAATCATCATTTTATCGTTTTAAACTGTAATTTTCCATGCACGCACCTGTGAACGTTGAAAGACGTCAACCCACATACACTTGCACTTTGAAGACGCCAAATTCTCCCAAATTGCTTTCCAGCCTGATCGAAGCCTTTTCAACCATTCAGAATTGCCAGTTACCTGCTTCACACCCTGTTTTCTTCAATTCCAGGTATTTAAACCAGAATCCATTGAAAGCTCTGTTAATTCTGAACCAGTCTCTAAGCTTTCGTAATTGAAATTAAAGAGAACTTTAAATAACATAAAACCCACCTGGAATTGAACCCCCATTACCTCAAAGACTGGAAATCTACTTTCCCCATTCTTAAATCCACATAAACTAAGAATGGTTGCCCCAATTGCCATGGATGTCAGGCAAATTACTTCTCCTCACCTGGATCTGGACCACCTTCCTCTTGCTGATAAAGACATCCAAATCAAGGACACCTCTGTCCATGAATCCCGTTTAAAACTGTACTACCGATATAGACACCAATTCCTCAACCAAGCTGATAAAATAGGTTTGTGGGAGTCTAATTTTCTCAAGTATCAGTTCCCTTAGGTGCACATCTTTCTAGAGATTTTCCAGTATTTCCATGCAAACTACATTCCCAGTCAAAGAGAAGTGATGTCCCTTGACCAAACCATCCTTTTCACCATCATTGTTGAGTCAATCAATGAAATGTTGCAACTACAACCAGGGCAAAACATAGCCCCTATTTCCATTGGAGACTTATTAGAAAATTTCCCAAGGTTACCACTGCCAAGCTTGCTCAAATGTTCTAGACTTTTATTATAGAAGTAAAACATATTCCAAAAGATCCTCCCCCATACATGTGGACCATATTTTCTCAACTTGGCCAGGACATTGTGTCAATGATATCTAGTATCTTATGCTATACAACCAGTGAATACTTAGATGAAATCATCTTAGCCTTTATGTCCATCTTTACTCCAGGACAACCTCCTGCTATCATGTATGATTATGCCAAGTTCATAGCTGATAAGATGCATGAACAATTCCTGAGAATGAACAATGAAAGGGTATTCAAATATTCCTCAGTTTTGTACCATCATTTCTTATATTACCAAGCTGACAAGTTCCCCTTTACTCTTCAAAAACTTGATACTAAAGGTCATCCTAGGTCAGTGATTTTCTGGACTCCTCTGATCCATAAGTATAATTCACCATATCCGTACACAGACTTCATAGATATTTTTGTACATCCAGTAGTGACCATGCTGCTAGGAAGTCCTCCTCCAAGAATTAGTTCAGATATCAGGAGGATCCTACAGCTATCAAAACAACACAAAGTGGGAGATTGGTACTTGTACAAAAATCACACAGAAATTAGGATCTTTGGTTATGCATTGGCCCCATATAAGTTACCTAGATACCTCCCAATGAGGTTATTTGCTCTAGAGTACTACAGGGAGATAATCAACTCATATGAGATGCATTTTGTTAAGGCCAAAAAGAATGCCCAACTTAGAATCAAAAATCAACTAGGCCCCTTTGTATGTAACAGCCGAGAAGCTGGAAGAGAAGCAGAGGAAATCCTTCAGAGACTTAAACTAAAACAAAGCTTCATGTGGAGATATGACCCCTGTGACTTCATTTGCAATAGAAGACCAAAAAACAAGATGGCTCCCTACATTCACCATTGAATCCCTGAGATAGAGAAATATTCAAATTAATTGGAATGGGTGGAGAATATTTTAGTAGATAGGGACAACACTGAAGTTGCAGTTGAAAATGCTCTGATTGATTTAGAGAAGAGACTTGATGAAGGTTCTTTCCTAGAGGTGCTAGGAGAATCTCAAGTCCAAGGACAGTCCCAAATCCAAGAAGAATCACAGGTGCAGGAAGAATCTCAGGCGCCAAGTGAATCACATATAGAAGAAGAATCCCAGGTGCAGGAAGATTTAGAGTAGCCAGACCTATCAGAAGAATTGAATCAAACATGTATACAGCAGCCCACTATGAGTACTCCCCCTAACTTGCAAACTCCTTTAAATGAGGAGAAGAGCCTCAAAAGGAACAGGGAAGAGGCCACTACATCAGGCAGAGCAACCACACAGACATATGCAAAGACCAGCTAGGTCAAAAGGAAAAGGTTGAATCCTGTTTCAGAACAGGAATTCACAGAAGAAAGAGTGGAGGCCACCAACACAGAAAGAGAAAGAAGTAGGCCTGTCACTCCTTCTGGGGGCACACTAGAGCCTTCCACATCAAATACTTAGATGTTGGAAAGGCAACAGAGTGTTGAAGTGTCATCATTGAGGATTCCAGCTGACAGGGATCAAGACATTAGAGAAAGGTACAAGGATATAAAGGCCAGGAACAAGAGGCTAAAAGCCCAAACTTATACTCAGTACCTGAAAATGGCACCTACAAACCAGACAAGGCTTATGTCAGCCTATGATGTCAAAGAAGGTAAGATGCAGATGAAATTTGTCAAGCCTACCACTCAGCAACCAAGAACAACAGCTGACTTCAAGAAGATTGATTTCGAAGCACTGGCAAAGGACATACATCCTATTGACCAGATTGAGTTGCACAAATAGACAGTGGAGATGATTTACTCCACCTTAACAGGGAAAGCCATCGCAGCTCACCAACTGCAGAATTCCATAAATAACATATCAGCTCAATTTCAATTGGAAAAGGCCTCTTCACAAGAAAAGGACGCAAGAATCAAGTCCTTGGAGGACTTAATAATTGATTTGGGACATGATCCCAAAGATGTGAAGGCCACTGAAATACTAATCAGGAAGAAAAACGATGACATAGCTGCTTTGAAGAAGCAACTTAAGATTGCACCACTGCATCACCCATAGACAGCAGAGGTCCTAGAGACCCAAAAAGGACAAGAAGAACTTATGTACATGGTCCTAAAGCTAAATTACCAATTGAAAGAAACAGAGAAAGAATTGGACACATTGATTTAGTCCAAATAAAGTGAACTGGCCACCACTTCTACAGCTGCAATTCCCATAGTAACAACTGTAGTTCCCTCAACACTGGAAAGTAGCATTGGCGCCAACAGCTCCACCTGCCAAAACACTGCTAGTCACAACTGAGTCTACAACAGCAGGTGCTTTAACAGAAAAGACAGCAGAGTTAGTAAAAGCCATGGTGGAAATGTCCATCCAGGCAATAGAACTAAAGAGGCTTAAGGAGAAAGTGGCAAGCTTAGAGACTGGCTGCAAGCTTACCCAGATACAACAGAGGGAAGAAACACAGAGAGCCCTAAGGATGGGTGAGAAGATTAAGGTCATAGAAAAGGATCTAACTCTACAAAAGCCACTAGGATAGACTAAAGAGATGCTCTGGGCCAATATCATTGACTCTGTCAATGATATTTGGCCATCAATTCAAGTAATATTTGAGAAAACAAAACTGGTGAAAGTGGCCACTGAGGCTATTAAGAAAGTAAAAGAAGATTTAGGAGACGAACCTAAGGAAGCTAATCGACTCATCCATTTCTTGAATAGCAAGAACAGGCATGAACTAAATGAAATAGGTGTAGAAGACAAGACTGAGGCCACCATAGAAGTAAAAAAGGTTCTTTCTAAAAGAAACCTTATGCTTAACCTAGAGGAAAAATGTCATAACATGCAAGTGGGCATTGACAGATTCATGGCAAAGTTTCAAATTTTGAGGAATAAAGGCCTTCCGACTCCTATGGTCATCCATGACAAACTTATAACCCAATTGGACTACACTGATAGATTAAGGAAGTTGTCTAAGGATCAAGCAAGCACTTCAGGTATCAAGGCCTTGCCAACAGGGAAAGTATTATATGATACTTTAAAGGATCTTTTCTTCCTAGAGCATGAGGTGAAACATTTGTTTGTCACCAAGCCTAATTTTTCCAAATATACTGAGGCTGACGAGATCTATAGAAGAATGCTTAAGGTAAATTTACCTGAGGATGAATGGTGGAAAACAATGACAGATTTACTATAAGTTACCACAGTAAATCTAAATGGTGGCCAGATGAAATAGGTAAACAGGGTCAAAGAGTAACAGGTTAAAGAGTATTAGTAAAAGACTAAAGACAAACATGATTCCAGCATACACATATTAGCCAGCTTAAAAGGGCTCTAATTCAACTACAATAACCAGCACTACCATAATAAGAGGGACAACATGATGCAGTTTTCCATCTGTCTCTATCTTCATGCTTGAAGATATTTTTATTTCCTTAATTAAAACTCAAACTATTATGAGATATTTTGTAATATTTTTTGTATAAATACTTCCCATTTATTTAGGGTGGATTCAAAGACATTTCTGTAGACTTGTATCTAAAATCAAAGTGCTATTGTATCAAGATTAGATTGGCTTGCTGAATCATGGAATAAAGTTTAGACATTTTACAGGATTCTTGTGTAAAGCGAAAATCAAATAAGTATTCTCTCATGTGTGTTATTGTTTTTCCTTATGTTTATTAATAATCATATGTGTTTCTATGAAATCTGAATGGTAAACTAGGTACGATATTTCAGAACTTGCTTTAATGCACTCTATTTTGATTGTTTACCTTCTTAATGTTTTCTTCTAAACTATCTTAGTTAGGAAATTCTTAAATGCTTCCTTACTTCCGTAGTTCCTCTCTATGGTCTATGTAGCAAAGGATCCTTAATTGCCCTTTGTTGATGATCACCCAATGTTCCTCATTCTGATCCCGGTCTAAGGATTCTTCATTACCCTTTTACCCTGCTTAGAATCATTCCATCCATCAGCCCTTTGAAGATTTGCCTTTTGCTTTGCTAGCCTGCCCTATGAACAATCTCTTTAATGATCTGATCCAGTTAAGTTATCCTTTGATTGACTCCATAGCTCAATGGCTTAAAAACCTAGTTCTATCCATCTGTTCCAAGAATTCCACCACCCAACTTTCAATCAAAATAAAAATCCTCATGAGCATTAAGAACTAGCCTAAAATCCCACCCAAACAAAGTTAAATTATAAAGAGAGAGCCCTCTCTAGACTTAGGTTGGCTAGAACCTGAGTCTGAAGATTGTTTTGTGATTACCTCGGATTATTCCTTCTTTTGATAACTTCTAGGGAAGACTTCTGTTGGGTCCCTATAATACTAGTGATTACCCCATTACTATTATAGTTATACCCCTTATTTATATTGTTGTGCCCCTATTACCCCCATATTGTTATTTATGTGCCCCATAGAATCCCTCTATTGTTATTTTTGTGGCTTTATATTATTATTGTTAAGTCGGCTGGATTATATTGTGACTCCTTAGACTCCTATATATAGAAAGGAGGTTTTGTCATTTGAATCATCAAAGAATTGTTCATTTATGTAATGTAAAGGAGGTTGCCCCCTTGAAGAGGCTGAATTCTAAGGCATTGATCTATCTTTTCTATCTTTTCTTGAGCTGGTTTCATAACATTTGGTATCAGAGCTTTGGATTCTAGGGTTTCGCTGCTCCAAACAGGTCATCAGGGAACTTTCGCTATAACTTTGTTTTTGTGACGTTTCAGAAGTCACAAAAAAAACCCATTTGAAAAGAAATCGTGCTGAACCTTGGGTCCGAATTTCAGAGATTTTGGCGTGATATTTTCGGAGATATGATCTGAGGAAGTTGGTCTTTTTGCAGACTCCTGAATTACATTCAAAACAGGTGACCTGGGGAAAATTGTCATAACTTTCTCTCTGGGAATCAGATTGAAATTTCGTAAGAAGTTACAGAAAGAGGACGGACTGCAGTTTCTTGTATATCTTTTTCAGAACCAAATATTGAAAATTGTACATGTGGAACTTCATACAACTTCGCTCTTCTGGAAAGGTCTATAATCAGGTCATCTTGGGAGATTGTGCATAACTCTTTCTTGGAGAATCCAATTTGGATCAGACTGGTGGCATTGGAAAGAGGACATAGAGAGCTACTATAGGTCACAAATTCAGAACTAGATGATTGGAAAGTACAGAGATACATCAGAGGCAATATCGAGCTCCTACAAAGTGAAAAAAGGTGTGTAGATTTTTTTAAATTTTTGCTTAAGCTTGGTTTGAAAATTTATTTTGAAGGAATTCAAAGGGCATAGTAGAGCATTATTATCGGTAACTGATGCCTCGAGGAAAGAAAATGCAAACACCTAGTAAGGAACCTGAAAGCTCTAGCATGACTCATGAAGAAGAGGAAGAAATGCTACATGATATATCAAAATTACAAGAACAAGTGCAACAAATGTCACGCTCACAAAAGTTAACAGATGCTAAGATAAATGGCATGGAAGCTAAGATAAATGGCGTGGAAGCTAAGATGAATGGCATGGAAGCTAAGATGAACAATTTGAATATATATTTGAACACAAATTTGAAGACAGGCATGGCAGATTTGAAGACAGATTTGACAAATTTTCTACAAGAAATACTTACTAATGGTGAAAAGGTAGTAAAGGAAACTCATGATGAGAACAAAAGAAATGTTAATCATGATTCCATAGATGCTAATGTTGGATTGAAGAATCACCATATTCCAAAAATCGATATGAGGAAGTTTGATGGCAAGGATCCCGCCACATGGATATTATAAATGGAGCAATTCTTCGATCTCAATAATCTGCAAAACGCACAAAAGGTACGTATGGCAACTGTATATTTGGAACCAAATCAGTTTGTATGGTATCAATGGCTTTGTTCTCGTAAACAATTTATCACTTGGGCAATTTTTACGGAAGAATTGATAGCACATTATGAGGATACAAAAAGCAACACTTTTTTTAGCCAATTGATAAGTCTCAAACAAAAGGGTTCAATAATGGAGCACATTGAGGAGTTCCAAAAATCGAACATAAGGGTAAAAGATATTCCAGAGGAGCATAGGATTGATGTGTTCATAGGGTCTTTAAAGGATAATATCCAACATGATGTTCGCCTTTGGGAACCTGATTCATTAGAGAAGGCATTCAGGTTAGCAAGAAAAATGGAAAGCAAAATTATGGCAACTAGGAAGCATACCACTCACAACTATAAAGACGGAAGTGTTGTTGCCCCTAGTCTTCCACAACCTACAAGGTTGACACCACAACAATTGGAAGAAAAAAGAGCAAAAGGGTTTTGTTATAATTGTGATAGCAAATACACAAAAGGTCATAAGTGTGCTGAGAAGAAATTATTCTACATAGATTGTGAAGAGGAAGAAGAAAAGGAGCAAGAAAGGTCAAAAGAAGAGGATATATTCCAGGAACAAAGCCTAGATGAAGAAAAATAAATCCGGCCATATCTTGTAATGCATTGGTGGGAATTACCACTCCTCAAACCATCAAGATAGAAGGACAAATCAAGAAGAAAAAGGTAATAGTGTTGATTGATTCAGGAAGCACCCACAATTTTATTCATTGTAAGGTAGCAAAAGAATTGAATTGCTTCCTATATCCAGCACCAGAGTGTCAAGTGATGATTGCAAATGGAGGATCAATAAATTGCTCTGGAAAGTGCCATAATATCAAGCTATCCATGGGAGAATATGTATTGACTAGCCCAATGCTTTCCAATCCAATGGGAGGTGCCGATGTTGTACTAGGAGTCCAATGGCTACAATCCTTGGGTACAATAGCTTTTAATTTTCAAGAACTTTTCATCAAATTTTCTATGAAAGGAAAGGAAGTTGAATTAAGGGGTATTGCACGGAAACCAGGAAAGATAATCAGCTCTAATGGCATGACTAAGCTTCTAAAAAAGGAGCAAAGAGGTGTAATTGCACAATTATGTTCGCTAGATGTTTCCACATTGGAATCATCTATTTCTCCAGATCTCCAAAAAGTCCTGGACAATCATTCCAAGGTATTTGAGACTCCCAAAGGTCTCCCACCTATGCGTGATCATGATCATGCTATTCATCTGATTCCAGGAAGTGTTCCTCCAAACATCAGGCCGTACAGATATCCCTATGTCCAAAAAAGTGAAATTGAACGTATGGTTGCAGAAATGCTAGAGGCTGGTATAATTCAACCGAGTCAAAGTTATTTCTCAGCTCCAGTAGTATTGGTACACAAGAAGGATGGATCATGGCGCATGTCTCCGGATTATAGGGAGCTCAACAAGCTCACTATTAAAGATAAGTTCCCCATTCCTGTCATTGATGAATTACTGGATGAATTGCATGGATCAATTTACTTCACCAAGTTGGATCTTCGTTCGGGATATCATCAAATCAGAATGAAGATTGAAGACATTCCGAAAACGGCATTTAGAACTCATGAGGGTCACTTTGAATTTTTGGTCATGCCTTTTGGCCTTACCAATGCACCTTCAACATTTCAAGGTTTGATGAATTCAATTTTCAAACCATTCCTTAGAAAATTTGTGTTAGTATTTTTTGATGATATACTAATCTACAACAAGTCTTGGAAGGATCATGTTGAACATGTTGACAGGGTGCTACAACTATTGGAGGAGAAACAATTATATGCAAAAAGATCCAAATGTTTCTTTGGAGTCCAGGAGGTGGAATATTTGGGTCATATTGTATCTCATGAAGGAGTTAAGGTAGACCCTAGCAAAATTAAAGCCATTAAGGAATGGAAAATCCCCACATCCATAAAGCATCTGCGAGGATTTCTTGGGTTGACAGGGTATTATCGCAAGTTTGTTAAGAATTATGGGAGAATAGCAGCACCTCTAACAACATTATTGAAGAAAGAATCATTTTCATGGACTCCGGAAGCAACAAAGGCCTTTGAACATCTTAAAGAGGCAATGTGCCAAGCACCGGTCTTAGCTACACCAAACTTCACAAAAACCTTTATTGTGGAATGTGATGCTTCAGGAAATGGAATTGGTGTTGTTCTAATGCAAGATGAAAGACCCATTGCTTTTGAAAGTCGTCTAATCAAGGGAAAGTTTTTAAGCAAAGCTATTTATGAGAAGGAAATGTTGGCAATACTCCATGCACTTAAGAAATGGCGACCCTACCTAATGGGAAGACACTTCAAGGTAAAAACAGATCATGATAGCCTTAAATACTTTTTAGAACAAAGATTATCCTCTGAAGAGCAACAAAAGTGGGTCACAAAGATGTTGGGTTATGACTTTGAAATCATCTACAAAAAAGGGAAGCAAAATGTGGTGGCAGATGCACTCTCAAGAAAGGATGAGGATGTGGAAGCATTGTTGTGTGCCATTTCTATTATCCAACCAGATTGGATAAACGAAGCAAGGGAGGAATGGAAGAATGACGAAGAAGTGTGGGCACTTATTCGAAAGCTACAACAAGATTTCAGTACTTCTGATACATTTAGCTGGCAAAATGATTCGTTATGGTACAAAGATCGCTTATACCTCTGTAAGAATTCCCAGCTAAAACAAAAGATTCTTATGGAATTGCACACTTCTCCCTTAGGAGGGCACTCAGGATATTTAAAAACTTACCACAGGGTTAAGAAGGAATTTTTTTGGGATGGCCTTAAATCAGATATTCAAAAGTTTGTGGCGGAATGTTTGGTTTGCCAACAAAATAAAGTTGAAACAATTAAGACACCGGGTCTATTACAACCTTTATCCATTCCAAGCCAACGTTGGGAGGAGGTTTCAATGGATTTTATCACAGGTTTACCCAAGTCTGAGGGAAAGAGTGTCATCATGGTGGTAATTGATCTGATCTAGTTAAGTTATCCTTTGATTGACTCCATAGCTCAATGGCTTAAAAACCTAGTTCTGTCCATCTGTTCCAAGAATTCCACCACCCAACTTTCAATCAAAATAAAAATCCTCATGAGCATTAAGAACTAGCCTAAAATCCCACCCAAACAAAGTTAAATTATAAAGAGAGAGCCCTCTCTGGACTTAGGTTGGCTAGAACCTGAGTCTGAAGATTGGTTTGTGGTTACCTCAGATTATTCCTTCTTTTGATAACTTCTAGGGAAGACTTCTGAGTGATAACATAGTGGCGACCATACTGGGGAAGTCAAATCCTCAGTCTTAATAAACCTTTGAGAAATTTAAAATCTTTATTTCAAGCCTCTTGAAGGGTTTATTAGAAGTTATTTATAAAAATTTCATAAAAAGAAAGTAACTAGAAAAGTTTGAAATTCTGGCTTCAAGGAGAATTCACTATACTAGGGCCAACCCAGATCCAAACCCTCCCCAAGTATTTGATAATCCTAATTTGATTTCCAGAATATCCAGAAGACAAGAAAGTTCAGTCAGTCCTACACCTTCAATCAAAGAAGATTCAAGCCCTGATGAGTGGTTGTTTTTAGAAGACCTCCCCTTTGACGAGTCATTTGACCTTTCCCTATTTAGAACTAGGTCTGAGAGTGCACTTGATGACATAGTTCTAGATCTAGAATTTACAGCAGAACTTGAAGTCCAAAGGGCAAACTTGTCAATTGATCAATACATTCTAAATTCCCCTCATTCATCCCTCACTACTGTTAAGATCCCTAAGCTTTCTGAAATAGTTTCAACTCCCTTTAATTCACCATTATTCCCTTCCATCTTTGAAGTTCATTCCTCACCTTCATTTATACCTTCACTTCCCCACCAACCTACCATTACACATCAGTCACCCATTACTCCCAATTCCCCATCACCCACTGTATCATCTCTTGGTACCCAAACCCCACTTCTTAGTCCTGCCCAACTTAGAGCCATGGAAAATAGATATGCTCCTCTTGTGTTGCCTACTCCACGAGGTGCCATGCCACAAGATTACCAGAACAAAATTGTCCAATTTGATGGCATAGGAATGTACACAACACAACATCATACAAACAAAATCACTTATTTCTTTGAGTTACATGAAATTGATATTGGAGATGTCCAAATGAGACTTTTTGCTTAGAATCTAGCTGGTGATGTAAGAACATGCTTTAGATCTTTACCTGCTAATAGCAGAGACACTTTAGAAGTATTTGATCGGCAATTTTTAAATAGATGGGAAAAGAAAAAGAACCCTCTGCGAATCATTTCAGAATATGAAAACATCAAGAGAGGACCAAATGAAACAGTCCAGCATTACTGTACTAGATTCAACAATATATATAATGCAATACCAGTCAATCTCAGACCCCCATATAGCTTAACTCTGATAAAGTTTCCTGAAGGGTTTGATACTGATATGGCCTTCCAACTTAGAGAGAGAAATCTTCCAACCTTAGAAGACATGCAGAGTGTAGCAGTTAGTGTAGACGCTAATTTGTTAGCAAAAAGAGATAGGGTTAGGAATGAAAGGAGAGTACTCTTGAAAGATGAAGCCTCATCCTCTAACCTTAAGATAGATGCCCTAGCCAAAGGAATGGAAAAACTAATGGATAGGATAGAGAACATTGAAAGGAAGCTTCACTGGGATAATCAACAAGCACCTCCAGTGAGAAATCCAAACTTTAGAAAGAATCAAAAACAAAACACTGGAAAAAATGGATCTGATCAGAATATTAGGCCTCATTTTCAAGAAAACTACGTTGAAACTTCCCATTCAGAAGATCCTAAACAAGACACACAAATTAATTTAATGGGATTAGATGAGGAGGAAACTATCTTTTTGACTCAAGATAATCAGGAATTACATATGCTTCAACAATTACACACCCAATCTAGAGAATCATTCGATGACAAGCAAGGTTATGATTCTTCTATCTTCGAAGTGCACAAACAGTACAACTTGAGGAGTAAAAAGAACACTGATACTCCTAACAAAAACAAGAAAGCAGTACCAAATAAACCTAAGAAAATCAAAGCAATTCCAGTTACAAAAACTCTCCAAATCCTCTCTAGACCAGATCAGAATCCTTCTAGCCCCACCATTGTAGATATAACCAATGACCAACCCCAGGATAATCAGCCATCCACTTCAATCCTCTCCAAGGAGATAGTGGAGGAACCTCCAAATATCCCATTAGAAAATCTACAGAAAAGGACTTCAAATGTAGAAAAATAAGACCAACCTACTCCAAATCCTGCCATGAAAATTCCAAATTCTCAAACAGAGAAAGCCCCTTTGCCTTTCAATTTGGGAGCAGAGGTGGCTAAGCTAAAAATCTTAGTCCCCTTAACAGAGTTGATTAAAAATGAAACTTACAAATCTCAAATAAGCAAATCCTTAAACTTTGTTGAGAATGAAGATTTTGTTAACTTGTTTGATGATCAACCTGAGCTTATATTCGGTCCTGATGTTAATGGCAAACCATTAGAAGGAGGGATACCACCCTTTTATATTAGCCTTAACATTCATGATAAGATTTTACACAATGCAATGTTAGATTCTGGGGCTTCACACAACTTAATGCCTAAATCTGTTATGGAAAAATTGAACTTAGATATCACTAGGCCTTACAAGGATTTGTTTTCATTTGATTCAAGTCAAGTAAAGTGCCTAGGGCTGATCAAAGACCTCTGTGTTTCCCTAGTACAATACCCTACTAAGACTATTCTCATGGACATAGTTGTTGCTGATATACCACCTAAATATGGCATGCTATTGTCTAGATCATGGGGGGCTAAACTCCAAGGATCTTTGCAACTTGACATGTCATATGCTACAATTTCAGTCTTTGGACATCCTAAAAAACTGTACAGAGAGACTCTAATGAAATATGTAGTGAGTAGCCAGGCTAGGCCTCAAAACTTTCCTATCTACTCCATGCATTCTAACATTTATTCTTTTATTTTGTACAATGCTAAACAAACACAAGAAACTACTTCAAACAACATTATTTCAGAACCAAAAGAAATTGCAGTTATAGTTCAAACTGAAATTGTCCAAACTCAAGAGCTTTCAAATAAAAAAGATAATCAAGATACCTTAATCAAAGAAGATTTTATCCCCCCAGACAGTAAGAATTATGAACATGAAATATTATGGCATCTTGAATTTTATGGATCAGTGAACAAGTTAGGAGCAGAAGTAGGAGTGTGGATTTACAATTTAGAGAATGATTACTCATAGGGCCATGCCTACAGACTGAATTTCAAATGCACCAACAACATGGTTGAGTATGAAGTACTTCTTTTAGGTCTCAAATTGGTTAAAAAATTAGGAGCCATAAGAGTGTCTATTATGGGAGATTCTGAGTTGGTTATAAAACAAATCAATGCTGTGTATATGACCAAAGACCCTAGATTAAGATTTTATAGAGGAACAGTTGTAGAAATATTGAACACTTTTCTAGAAACTAAGCTTGCAGACATTCCAAGAAAACATAATATGCAAGCTCATAGTTTAGCAATGTTTGCCAACACTGGTAAGCTACCATTTCAACCTAACCATCAGTACACTGTTGAGGTGAGGCACAGACCTGCTATCTTAGACAACTTGAGAAACTGGCAAGTATTTGCTGATGATCAACAAATAAACAATTTTTTAACTTTAGAGGAAGAATTTGTAAATAGCAACATAGCTACTAACGTAACATTAGATCTTGATTTTAAAGATAAAATAGAAATTAACAAGTTAGAAGATGAAGACATGGATAGATTCCATCCAACAAAGTTTACAAAATCAGATATTCAAAACCTAAAGCAAGTTGAAATTGAAGAGATAATTAACAAAGATTCTGAAATCATTAATCTCAAAGACAACTTTTTGCCCGAAGGATTAACTCCTTTGGAAGACTTGTTTGATTCGAATGATGTCCCTAGAAAACCAAAAATGGAACCCCTAAAATTTGATATAGAGGAGTGCAACATAGGGACCGAGGAAAATCCAAAATTGATAAAACTTTCAAAGTCCTTACCTCCTACTGAAAAAGTGAAATACATAGAACTGCTAAAGGAATTCCAAGATGTCTTTTCTTGGAGTTATGAGGACCTCAAGTCCTATGACACCAGCATAATACAACACACTATCCCCATAAAAGAAAATCAAAAACATTTTAGACAAAAGCGTAGAAGGATTAATCCTATTCTATTACCTTTTGTTGGAAAGGAAATCAAAAGAATTTGTGAAGCTAAGATAATAGCACCAATTAGGTTCTCTGATTGGGTTTCAAATTTGGTGCCAACAAGGAAAAAGACTGATGAGATTAGATTATGTGTTGATCTTAGGAATCTCAATAAAGTTTCACTCAAAGACAATTACCCTCTCCCTAAAATGGATCATATAATGCAAAGGGTAGTAGGGTCAACCAGAATCTCATTACTGGATGGGTTTTCTGGTTACAATCACATTTTAGTTCACCCAGATGACCAGGCCAAAACAGCGTTCACTACTCCTTGGGGCACATTCATTTATTTGAAGATGCCTTTTGGATTAAAGAATGCAGGGGCCACCTTTCAAAGAGCTATGGACATAGCTTTTATTAATGAAATCCATGACTTCCTAGTAATTTACTTATATGATATCACTGTATTCTCAAAATCTGATAAACAACACTTAGATCATCTAAGGCAGGTTTTCATCAATTGTAGGAAGTATGGAATTTCTTTGAATCCTAAAAAATCTTTATTTGGATTAGAAGAAGGAAAACTGCTAGGCCACATAATCTCTAAAGATGGTATCAGAATAGGTCCTACAAGAATTGAAGCCATCTTACAGATACAGCATCCTAGGAGCATTAGAGAATTACAAGCCTTTTTAGGAAAAATAAACTTTCTTAGGATATCTATTTCTAACTTAACCGAGCTAATTAAATCATTGAATAACATGTTGAAAAAAGATTTGACCATAAAATGGACCATTGAAGCTAAGAGATCCTTTGAAGATATCAAGCTAGCCTTGACAAAGACACCAGCTTTGGTCAATCCAAAGTTTGATATGGATTTCATCATATTTTCCTTTGCCTCAGAACATACAATTGCTACAGTCCTACTGCAGAAGAATGATCAGGGTTATGAACAGCCTATTGCCTTTTTTAGCAAAGCCCTGAGAGATGCCCCTTTAAAGTATAATATAGTGGAAAAGCAAGCCTTTTCTCTTGTCAAAGCTATCAAAGATTTTAGAGTTTACATTTTATATTCTCATATAATAGCCTATGTCCCCAATTCAGTAGTCAAGGATATCCTAACTCAGGATGGTCCAGATGGAAAGAGAGGGAAATGGATTGCTACTATATTAGAGTATGACCTGGAAATCAAGCCAACAAAATTAATCAAAGGCCAAGGTTTAGCCAAGCTCATGGCTGAATCGAACTGTCAGGCCTTAGACATAAATTTTATTGCAGAAATGGATAATGGAGAGGAGATGGCGACTCCACCAATCAGCGAGGCCTTTATTGAATCACCATGGTATGCTGATATCATATATGTTTTACAAAATTTACAAGCTCCTCCTAAGTTATCCAGGACAAAAAGAAGGTTTTTAAAAATGAAATCTTTAAAATTTTGCATACTTGACAATGCTTTGTTTTGTAGGAATCATGAAGGTATCCTTCTTAACTGTTTATTGAAAGAAGAATCTCACAAGGTGTTACAAGAGTTTCATGCAGGTGACTATAGAGGACACCTTTACTGGATAACCACTACTGACAAAATTCTTAGAGCCAGTTTCTATTGACCCACTTTGTTTTCTGATGTAAATAAATTTGTAACCTCATGTCATAAATGCCAAATTTTGAAGGAAAGAAAAAGCTTTAACCCCTCCCCCTGAAACCAATATCTGCTAAAGAACCTTTTCAACAATGGGGTCTTGACTTCATTGGTGAAATCCACCCACCTTCCTCTGCACAACACAAATGGATCCTCACTACTACAGATTACTTTACCAAATGGATAGAAGCCATACCATCAAGGCAAGCCACTGACATAGTTATAATAACCTTCCTTGAATCCAACATCCTATCTAGATTTGGGTGCTCAACCAAAATCATCACTGATAATGCAGCAGCCTTCAAATCTAAGAGAATGATTGATTTCTATAACAAGTACAATATAACTTTGGGCCATTCCACAGCTTATTACCCCCAAGGAAATGGACTAGCAGAGTCCTCAAATAAAATTCTGGTGAACATCATCAAAAAGTTGTTAGAAGACAATAAGGAAACATGGAACAAGAAGCTAGTGAATGCCTTATGGACAGACAGGCTAACCACAAATAAGTTCATTGGTACTAGTCCTTATCAATTAGTTTATGGAATGGAAGTTATTTTCCCATCTTCCTTGGGAACACCAGTGATGAAGCTGCTCCAAGAGTTGCAGGTTGAACCAAATGACATCCAAAGAAGAATCAACCAAAAAATTCATTTATAGCAGACCAGGGAAGAAGTGTACATCAGATCTCAAGTTGTGCAGGAAAGGATCAAGAAGGCTTTTGATAAAAGGAACAAGGAAGAAGATTTTTACCTAGGAGACAAAGTTTTAAAATGGGAGTCAAGAAGAGAGGATAAAGGTAAACATGAGAAATTTGATTTCCTATGGAAAGGCCCATATGTCATCTATGCATTCAGAGGTAATAATGCTTTCTTCCTTGGAGAGTTGGATGGCACAGAATCAGAAGGAGGAACAATTAATGGTCATATACTTAAACACTACATTGAACCTAGTTACTGATTCCACTAATCATTTGTACATATTCTGTTTTTTAAATTCTAGAGTTGATTGGATAGTGAATCTTTGGAGTTGAAGCCCAAAGAGAAGGCCCTAAGCTTCAAAGGTTTTACTGTCATAAATAGCAATAATGCAGAAAAGTGAAAAGGGAAAAGTTCCAGAGTGACATCACAGCAATTCAGAAGGCCATTGATCTACAAGTTCTTGACATTTCACCTGGAAATGCCACCCCCAAGTGGAGCCACTGTTAGGCTCCTATAACAATAAGAGTCATAATTTTTGAATGGTTGAGATTAAAACTATAATATGTATCTACCTTTGCTTTTTGCAAATGTTTTCCATATTTAAAAAATTAAAAAATGTAAAAAGGGTATGTCCTAAAAGAAAAATCAAAGGACAAAGAGAATAAAAAGGTCAAAAAAGATTAAAAAAAAATATGAACCCCAAGAAAAGAAATAAGACCATGAAAGTGTGCTAGTCAAAATTCCACTACTATTTACTTTTTGTGCAAAATAAATGATTGTGTGCAGCTTGTAATCTTTGCCACAATCCATGATAGCCAAAGTGTTTAAACTTGACTATTTCATGTTTCAATTTCATGTTCAGAGATAGAGAATAAAATTTAACCAAACTGTTTAATCTTGGCAGATAAGTAGAGTAGGTAGAGTAAATAAAAGGAGCTCAACTGTTTAATCTGAGCCCTTGAATGTAATAAGGTTAGATTTAGTTAGATTTCCATTGTAAAGAAAAGAAAAATGTTTTGATAAGGGTTTCTAGCTTAAATGCACCCTAATAAAGAGAAGTAAAAATGGTAGGATGAGTAGATGGGTAAGTAGAAGAAAGGTTGCAAAATTGTGATGATTGTTAGACAAAAGCATATTTATCACCCTCATCATGAAAGTTCTAAGTTTGAATGAGAAATGGGACTAGCATAAAATTCACAAAGTAAAAATTAACTAATTTTCCCCCACTCATTTCACCCTTTACTTAACTAATTTCCCACAATATGTTTGAAGTACCCAAAATCTTGAGTCAAAGGGGCTCAGAGCATTTCTCTGACTTCTGGAGGGACTGGACCCTCGGCCCAATGACTTATAGATCTTAAGTACTAAAATCCCCTCATAAACATTTACCCCCCTTCATTTCATTCATTTTCCCTAATAAATCCCTTTTCCTAAGGTTAAAAGTCTATTTTTCCTAAGGAAAAGCCATCACCCCCATGAATACAATTTTTTATGAAAACCCACAAAAATACACGTAGCGTAAGTTATAATGTTTCCATGTGAAAAGTAAATAAATTTCGAAACACATTATACTTAGTGCAAATCCATTTTCCGCCTTTTTTCATATTCACTTCTAATTTTATTTATATTTGTTAATTCCTGAAAAAACCCCTTTTCCCATATATTTTATTAAATCCCTTAATATTAACCCTTACCCCAAGTTTTAAATATAAACTTTATGTCACCCGAAACTCGACAAAAGACATAATTAATCAATCCATAATTAATTAAAGTCAAACCAATCAAATCATGCCCGATGCGTTAATCCCCACCTTAACCCCTCATTAAACTCAAACCGCTGCATTTAAACGACTGTCGGGCCCCTCCATTACCGTCCATGCAACTCCCACGCCCGGCCACCGCACGATCTCCCCTCTCTCCATCCAATGGCTCACGTTGATTTCGGAAGGGCCCAAAATGGGTTGTTTTCTGCTGGGACCCCAAGGCGACATGGCGCTTGATGAGTGGAATTGGGCAGCCTCCCCCCAATACTGCCAAGTGCCCAAAGGTTGTGCGAAGTAAACTGCTTACCGCTAGCCTACTACCCACCAAAACTGTCACTATTCATCCCACTACATCACAAATTTTCATTGTTCACCCGTACCTGCCAAATTGACTTTTCGCGCATAAATCCAAAAAAAGCCCCAAATCATCGTTTTATCGTTTTAAACTGTCATTTTCCATGCACGCGCTTGTGAACGTTGAAAGACATCAAACCACGTACACTTGCACTCTGAAGACACCAAAAGCTCCCAGATTGCCTTCGAGCCTGATTAAAGCCGTTTCAACCGTTCAAAATTTCCAGTTACTTAGTTCACACCTCGTTTTCTTCAATTCCAGGTATTTAAACCAGAATCCATTGAAAGCTTTGTTAATTCCAAACCAGTCTCTAAGCTTTCTTAATTGAAATTAAAGGGAACTTTAAATAACATAAAACCCACCTGGAATTGAACCCCCAGTACCTCAAAGACTGGAAATCAACTTTCCCCATTCTTAAATCCACAAGAACTAAGAATGGTTGCCCCAATTGCCATGGATGTCAGGCCAATTACTACTCCTCACCTGGACCTGGACCACCTTCCTCTTATTGATAAAGACTTCCAAATCAAGGACACCTTTGTCCATGAATCCCATTTAAAACTATATTGCCGATACAAGGACCAATACCTCAACCAAGCTGATAAAATAGGTCTGTGAGAGTCTAACTTGCCCAAGTATCAGTTCCTTGAGGTGCACATATTTCCAGAGATTGTCCACTATTGCCATGCAAACTACATTCCTAGTCAAAGAGCAATGATTTCCCCTAGCCAAACCATTATTTTCACCATCACTGCTGAGTCAATCAATGAAATGTTGCAACTACAACCAGGGCAAAACATAACCCCTATTTCCATTGGAGACTTATTAGACAAATTTCCCAAGCTTACCACTGCCAAGCTTGCTCAAATGTTCCAAACTTTTATTGTAGAAGTAAAACATATTCCAAAAGATCCTCCCCCATACATGTGGACCATATTTTCTCAACTTGGCTAGGACATTGTGTCAATGATATCTAGTATCTTAGGCTATATAACCAGTGAATACATAGATGAAATAATCTTAGCCTTTATGTCCATATTTACTCCAAGACAGCCTCCTGCTGTCATGTATGATTATGCCAAGTTCATAGCTAATAAGATGCATGAACAATTCCTGAGAATGAACAATGAAAGGGTATTCAAATATTCATCAGCTTTGTACCATCTTTTTTTATATTACCAAGCTGACAAGTTCCCCTTTACTCTTCAAAAACTTGATAATAAATGTCATCCTAGGTCAGTGATTTTCTGGACTCCTCTGATCCATAAGTATAATTCACCATATCCATACACAGACTTCATAGATTTTTTTGTACATCCACTAGTGACCATGTAGCTAGGAAGTCCTCCTCCAAGAATCAGTTCAGATATCAGGAGGATCCTGCAGTGGTCAAAACAACACAAAGTTGGAGATTGGTACTTGTACCAAAATCACACAGAAATTAGGATCTATGGCTGTGACTTGGGCCCATATAAGTTACCTAGATACCTCCCAATGAGGTTATTTACTCTGGAGTACTACAAGCAAATAATCAACTCAGATGAGGTGCATTTTTTTAAGGCCAAAAAGAAGGCCCAGCTCAGAGTCAAAGATCAACTAGGCCCCTTTGTATGTAATAGCCAAGAAGCTGGAAGAGAAGCAGAGGAAATCCTTCAGAGACTTAAACTAAAACAAAGCTTCATGTGGAGATATGACCCCTGTGACTTCATTTGCAATAGAAGATAGAAAAACAAGATGCTCCCTACATTCACCATCGAATCCCTGAGACAGAAAAATATGCAAATCAATTGGAATGGGTGGACAATACTTTAGTAGATAGGTACAGCACTGAAGTTGCAGTTGAAAACACTTTGATTGATTTAGAGAAGAGACTTGATGAAGGTTCTTTCCTGCAAGTTCTAGGAGAATCTCAATTCCAAGGATAGTCCCAAATCCAAGAAGAATCACAGGCACCGGGAGAATCTCAAGCACCACGTGAATCACATATAGAAGAAGAATACTAGGTGCAGGAAGAGTCAAAGAAGCCAGACCTATCAGAGGAAACAGCAGCCCACTATGAGTACTCCCCCTAACTTGCAAACTCCTTTAAATAAGGAGAAGAGCCTCAAAAGGAATAGGGAAGAGGCCACTACATTAGGCATAGCAACCACACAGACATATGCAGAGACTAGCCAGGTCAAAAGGAAAAGGTTGAATCCTGTTTCAGAACAGGAATTCATAGAAGAAATAGTGGGGGCCACCAGCACAGAAAGAGAAATAAGCAGGCTTGCCACTCTGTTATAGACCTTTTTGTGCCTTACAGCATTGAGCATGAAATGTCCATAATCTAAGGGATCCAAAGTCCCTAAACATGTTGTTCCTACCCCTAGAGGAACAAGGCTAACAAACCACAGCAATTCACAGAAGTTCTCCACCAGAAACTGCTCAAAAACAAGTCAATTCAGGATCATTTCAGTGGCTACACTAGCTGTTTGCGATGAATGTCAAAGCCAACACTGGCTACCTGCGCTGAATGTCAAAGGGAACACTGGCTACCTGCGTTGAGCGAGAGTGGACATGTGGCAAGTTCATTTCTCAAGGTGTCAAAACCCAGGAAGCTTCCAAAATGACACTTGCCTCAGGGAATTCGACTGGTGATGAGTAAGAGGTTCCAAATCTCCAAGTGGAAGCAAGAACCTCCAAGTGGAATCAAGAACTGACAGAGGGAGAGGACACTAGTCAGATCTCAAGCTGACTCATCCTCTCTCCAAACATCTATATATGGATCTCTCCTCCATGAGATCCAGGAGGCTGGAATTTTGTTATTGCAAAGAATTGCTGTTGGTTTGAGATTGGAATCATTGGGTGCTTAATGCTTTGAAGGGGGTGAAGATAGGAATTCCATTTGCTGGGAAGGAGATGCTGGATTGGAGCCCTCTGGGTTGTATCTCTTCCTGAACCTTGTTATTCATCAATAAAGCTATCTTGGTTTCTCCTATATACTGATGTATCTTTGATGTATGATTGCATTAGTGTATTTGGTTTATTTCTAATCCTGAACTAGTTATGAATGTGAATATCTTTCTTTGTGTAGTGTTCTTCTCTTGTCGCAAGTAGCTGTTCTCTTGTGATCTTGCAGGAACCTATTGAAGCTGGGCTAGCGAGAAGGCAAGTAGCTGTTCTCTTGTGATCTCGTATGAACCCGTTGGATCTGGATGAGCAAGAAGGCAAGTAGCTGTGAACTCCCAAAGAGAAGAGAGACCGGATCGAGGGACAAATGGAAGACACCGGTAAGTCTACTTATCTCTCTTCTTTCACATTTCATAAAGGAAGAAACCAGAATAGCTGTCCTTGTTTGTTGCTAAGGCACTGTCACACCTTAGGTGGATAGGATCGTCCTGTATAGGCATTTTTCCCCACAACAAATTGGCGACTCCGCTGGGGAGATCTGTTTAGTCATTTTATTTGTGTCTCTATCATTGTTTGTTTCATAGACTCAACAGCAACAATCGAACTGCTTCTGTTATTCTCAGATGCAAAGTAGACAGTTGCTACTTTGATCCAATCACTGGATTTGTCTATGATCTGAAAAATGGACTCACAAATGATTTGATGATCCTTTGTGATAGATCTTAGTACTCCCTCAAAGCATCCCTTTGATTGCACCTTGCTTGTTGCTTTTATTTGGCCTGAAACAGTAGATTAAAAAGCAATCTGTGACCCAGAACCCAGTGAGAAACTCTCGTTTCTCCTTCAGCGCGACAGCTGTGAAGAGGTTCTGCATTTCAACGCAGGTCCCGTGAAGGCTACCTGCGTTGAATGTCAAAACCCCTGTGTTGAGGTTGCGTTGAACCAGTTAGGCCTTGTGCAGCTGGGGTTCTCTGCTCTGTTTTGCCTTGTTTTGATCTCTGATTTTTGCAGCCTGTAACTAGCATAGGTACCAGTCTGATAACTCCTTTTCTCTGCTTAAATTCCGCCTCCTTTTGTTCAAAAAGACTGTGAGTGTTTTTTATGTGTTTGTGGAATCATTTACAGTTTTCCTTTGCATGAGTGAAATAATCATCCTGTAGCCCTTGATTCTGATCTGTCGATTGTGATCTTAGAAGAGAGTTCATTGGCTGTTTGCAGTTGATTATACATTTGCTTTTGCTTACTGGTTTGAGTTTGTCTCTTTTAAGTGTCGAAACAAGTGTTCATTTCAAAAGTCGTAAACTGTTGTATTCTCTTCTACCCTTTCTGATTTCGAAAAAGTAAACTTGTTTGTACTTGTCATTTAGAAGAAAATTCAAAGTTGTACAAAAAGCTTTCTTTGTAGGCATCAATACTAAGAAAGCGGAAAACAAACACCTGCATTGTGCATTTGCATCTTGATAGTTTGCATGTTTGATTTAGGAAAAGTGCATTAGAGTGTGCTGATTGCTCTTTGAGAAAAGATGGTGTCTTTCTTTTCCCTTTGTAGCTAGGATTTTCAAAGTTGAAAAGATATAAAGCTTGCTTATCATCTTTAGACTGCATTTAGGAATTGTACCATACATCTCGTGGTGAACCTCAAAAGGCAAACTTCTAAAAAGATCAACTTAAAATAAATTGAATGAACTTAACAACGCTTTGCAACATAACGCACAACATAGAGGTCTAGGCTAGAGACGTGTTCCGGCGTCGTAAAGCCTGGTGACTGTCGATCTCGTTGAAGGTGGGTGATTCCTCCTGAGGGACGATAGTGCCAGTACGGATTGTGCTCCCACGTACCGTCGCGTATATATTGGGAGACCCCTATAGGCATAAAACCTTTATCCTTAGGAAGCCGTGTCGGCCGCCCTACTGATCGCAATGCACTGAACACAGCATTCAGGAAGATCGACCGCCCGTACCCTAAAAAGTATTCTGCGGTTTTGCGAAAAGTTTGGCACACCCTCTGCCTAGAACTCCAGAGCAGTTTCTTTTGGCCTTTTTCAGACTCTATAACAGAAAAAGTCCATCCGAGCATTTGTCACTTCGGGCTCGTTAAAACATCGAAGGAGACTAGAGTCATCTTTAGCTTTTTCTCGACTCTTTGAAAGTGAAAAAGCAAGTTGTGTCTAAAAGCGTCTAAAAAATTCATTCAATTCGGAAACACACTTTCCCCTTTTGTATTTTGGTTGATCAAGTAATCCGCAATCGTGGAAGAAAGTCAATTGAAACCCCGTCGTTCGCGGAGGCTTACGAGTCAACCGTCTTTGTCTCCGGAATTGAAAACAGTACGGACAAAGCGAACTCGTTTAACCGGTTCGAAATCTCCTATCAAAGTTAGAATGAGTGTTCCGACGACATCAGAGGTTTCGGTTACTCCAAACATTTCTGGAATCCCTGCCTCTACAGAAGAAGTTCAACAGCCACAGAGCGACAGTAACACTGATCCTAGTCTGGGAGCAAATACTTGCGTTACTGAACCAGTTCCATCTGTGACCGGTTCGGAGAGTCTTGCTCCTCAAACAACTGTCGCTGTCGATTCAACCCCTTCTTCGGCACCAGAAATATTTTACGGACCTGACAGTCTTCCCCTTCCACCTGGTCTGATTGCGATAGAGGAAATTGTAGAGGATCCGCAAGCAAGTACTCCAACCCATTTTGGAGTAGGGGTCACTCTATTTCCTTCTACATCTGAAGTTAGTCTATCACCAGGGGAAGTTCCTGTAGAATCGCTAGGCAATCTATTGGATAGACTCAAAATGTCTGAACAACCGTCAACATCTAGGACTGTGTCGAATGACACAGCGATAGCAGAACTCCCTGCCGTCACCACGACAATGTTCGCCGGCATACCATCTATCCCGACTAGCTCACAACCGCTAGAAGGAGTCCACCCATGGACTATTTCGACAGTGTGGTCTGTTCCAGTTTGTTCCTCCGGAATAATATCCGGCAACTCTTATGTTGAGACTCCACAAATTGATCCCTATGGAGGTCAATTTGGGCCATCCAGTCCCCAAGGGCAACCAATCCCCTTGAGTTCCGGATTGCCACCGTATGGGGGGCAGTATGCCCTTTCATTACCCCCTCCGGGAGGATATCCATACGGGAGTTCTCAACAGTATTCAGGTTATACTGGAATTACGACAAGTGGTTGGGTACCTATGCTACCCCAACAACCAAGAGTTGTGTATTCTATGCAACAATGTGTACCTATGTCGAACATCCCGACAACACCAGCTATTGTAACAGTGTCACAAGTTCAAGCGATGCCTGTTGTATGTCAACCTCAGATCTCTCAGGTTGTAATGCAACAGCCCCTTGACCCTGTGACTCAACCACAATCGCCTACTGGTGGGGCGACGCAGGTCCAAACGGGTACAATTACCCCACATCTTGGTCCGACGGTTAGTATAGCACAACAAAACATGACTTCACAACCATGGCTGGTGCAATACCAACAACCACAATTCCAGCAAGTGTACCAAGGTTTTGAACAGCAGATCTTTGCGAACAGTGGACAACCGTATATTCAAAACGGTCAAAATCAACCGCTTTACAGTGGTCAAGTCCACCAACTGTATCAGTCATACCAGCATCAATTACATTATGCTGGTATGCAAAGACCAACTGCTCAGGCGATTCCATCGTATCCTGGGTATGCTTCACCTAACCTGAATCAACAGTTGCCATTCGTGGCAACTTTAGAGTTACCCGATTTACACCGGTTAACGAACGATCCAATTGCTTACGCCCCTTGGTGGCTAGCGATTCCTCACAAACTTCCATCGGACATTCCTAAATTTAATGGAAATCCAGGCGAAGACCCATCAAATCACGTAATGACTTTTCATCTATGGTGTTCATCAAACACCCTAAACGATGATTCAATAAGGCTTCGCCTTTTCCAGAGGACGTTAACGGGTCCGGCGGCAAAATGGTATATTGAATTACCTAGAGCCTCGTTCGACAATTTCAGCTCCCTAGCCACGACTTTCTTAACCCATTTTCAATTACCGATAAGGTATGAAACAGGAACGGAAATCTTAACCAACTTCAAGCAGACAACGGCCACTCATATATCCGATCATATACATGAGTGGCGTCGTCGTCGTAGGATGGTGAAGACTTACGTTCCCGATCAGCTATTAGCTGAATGGTTTATAAAGTCATTGCTTCCTGCCATAACGGAAGATGTGGCCAAGGGGGGAGTCGTGACGGAGGAGCAAGTTATTTCTCGTGCACAATATCTAGACTTAGTCTACACTCAGTCTGGCACGCTCTACGACAAAATACCTGACGCCCCTAGACCGGAATTCTCAATTCCTCCTCCTCCTAAATCAAATAGTGACTCTCATGCCGGCGATGGTGTGATTGGCACGGCAAACGCGAAATCGACAAAGGCTTCGTCTAAGAAAGCCCGTAAGACTTCAGATCAAAATGCAAAAGAAGAAATTCTTGCTTCGGAAGTAAATGCCGTATCAGCAGATAAGGGCAAAGAAACCAAACAACCAGGGAGCAAGAAGAAGCAAAACAAAGGGAAGAAGAAGAAACAGGGTGAGTCATCTCCTGAAAAAACTTCTTCAAACCCTCCTGGAAATAGGAAATATCCATGTCAGATATGCGATGAGGATCACTGGACAAGGGATTGTCCATACAAAGCTGAGCTTAAAAGGTTCTTCAAAAGTTCGCAAACCTCAGCTGTGTTAACTGATCCATTCCCAAATCCAGGTCAAAATCTGGTTGATAGTGGAAATGCTTCCCCGTCGCAAGTGCTTATGTTGTCGGTTTCAAAACAACAAAATGATGCTTTGATTTCGACAAGGAACAAAGATTACGGGAATCCGCAGCTGCCGAACGACAAAGGTAAAGATCAACCAAGTAGTTCGACAACAACTTCGACAGAAGTTGTACAACCCATCATTCCTGAATTAACAATAAAACCGCCAAAGGGAGTAGTACACAAGTCGACATTTAATCCTCGCGCCAGAGCAGCGCAGCATTATAACATAGTGGAAGATTTGGCCCAATCGTCATCCGCTATGTCGACTCTTGAAGTACTACAAAATTGTCCATCCCAAAGGCAGGCTTTGTTATCGGCTATTGGTGGGGTTTATCCTAAGGATTCCAATCTTGTATCCTTCGACCACAAAGGATACGATCCTCAGTTACCAGCTCAACTAGCTTTCCTTATTCAAGTGAAAGCCCTCAACAAAACTGTTCACCGAACAATTATTGATGAGGGAGCATCAACATGTATTATGTCGATGAGTTGCTGGAAAACTTTAGGATCTCCAACCTTGTCGTGATCTTCGACGACATTAAAAGCATTCGACGGAAGGACATATACCCCGTATGGTATCCTAAATAACTTGAAAGTTGAACTGGGGGGAAAAACAGTAGAAATAGATGTTGAAGTCATCGATGGGAATCTTGACTACAACATCCTACTGGGAAGACCGTGGATATATGCCATGGCAGCTGTTGTGTCGACTTATTTTAGGAAGATCGCATTCCCTTTTCAAGGAGGGATTACGATCGTCGACCAACAAAACTTTCTCCCTAATGGTTCACAAGTTACAGGAAGCATTCCCATGATCCATGGAAGCAACCATTCGCTTCAAGATATCGGAGTAGGCCTACTGAAAGACCCCACATTGATGGGAACTTTCGCACTTCCACCTCCAATCTATATAGGAGAAGTAGCATTGGTAGCAGCCTGCAACATGATATCTTCCACGAAGGTCGCAGAATACAATGTCGACATGGATCATGCAATGGTTTTGCCCCCAAGCCCAATAGAAATATTGTAGCAATCAATGTTTCAGGCATGGGAGGCGAACCCAAGTCAACGCTCATCAAGCGTTTGGGTAGATAGGTCTAGAGAATATGGTACCCCATTAGATCCTTGGTCGAAAGTCCATGGGACTGACGAAGGAATCCTACAATCAATGTTGATTGAGGGGGCACCATGGAATGATTGCCACCATCGTTCCCTTCTTCCAGATTATGAAGAAGATACTCAACATGACCTTTATCACCCTTCAGCTTTTGAATTCCTATCAAATACTGTAAATACGGTGGATTCCGAGCGAAACTTATCCAATATTGAAGAGACTATAGCCATAAATATCTCGACTAAAACAAATGTTGTAGAGAATATTTATGTCGGCAAAGGATGTTCTCCTTTAGAACTGGAAATATATAACGCTCTCTTTCACGAATTTAGAGATGTCTTTGCTTGGTCATATGCTGAAATGCCAGGCATTGACTCGAGTATCGTTGAACATGAAATTAAGATGTATCCTGATGTCAAACTAGTAAGACAACGGCTTCGGCAGGTGCACCCCAAGAAAGCCGCTGCCATTAAGGCAGAAGTTGAAAAGCTTCTCCATGCTGGTTTCATCTACCCGGTTCCGCTAACCGATTGGGTATCGAATATTGTCCCTGTTATGAAGAAACAAGGGACAATCAGAGTGTGTGTCGATTATAGGGATGTAAACCAAGCTTGTCCGAAAGACAATTACCCTACACCCTTCATCGACCAGATAATTGATGAATGCGCCGGATGTGAAATCTTTTCATTCATGGATGGATTTTCCAGGTATAATCAAATAAATATCCGCCCACAGGACCAGTCAAAGACTGCATTCATTTGTCCGTGGGGCACATTCGCTTATCGAAAATTACCCTTTGGTTTAAAGAACGCAGGGGCGACGTTTCAGAGGGCAATGAATTATGCCTTCCATGACATCAAGAACATCGTTCAACCATACCTCGACGACCTTCCGGCTCATTCGCGAAAGCGGACTGATCATCCGCAGCATTTAAGAGCGATATTTCTACGTTGCCGACACTACAAGATAAGACTCAATCCACACAAATGTGTGTTTTGCGTCAGTTCTGGTCGTTTACTTGGCTTTGTGGTCTCTAAGGATGGGATTCGTCTCGACCCTTGCAAGGTTCAGGCAATCATTAATTTGCCTCCACCTTCCAATTTGCTTCAGATTCAGAAACTCCAAGGGAAAGCAAACTTTCTGAGGAAGTTCATTCCAAATTATGCAGAACTTGCTAAAGGTTATACTCGTCTTTTGAAAAAGGATGTGCCTTTTGCCTGGGATCAGGTGGTGCAAGCTTCCTTTGATGCTCTGAAAGATTCTCTAGTAAAAGCATCATTAATGTATGCCCCGGACTATCAAAGAGATTTTAACCTGTATCTGGCTACAGCGGATACGACCATTGCGATGGTTTTAGTTCAAGAAGTCGATGGAATTGAACATCCTATATATTATTTAAGCAAAAACTTGAATGATACAGAAAGCAAATATTCTTACGTTGAAAAGCTAGCACTCGCTGTTGTTCAAGCGATACAAAGATTTCGACATTATGTCCTCTTTCGGAAAACTACCATTCTATCAGATTGCAACCCCATGACTTATATATTGTCGCGACAGTTGCTGGGGGGCAAGTATTCGAAATGGATAGCGATCCTTCAAGAGTTTGATCTGGAATTTGTAAAATCCAAATCAAAGAAAGCTTTAGTTTTCGTAGAATTATTGTGCGATCTCCCATCGTCGTCCAACGATGAAACATCTGAAGAATCAATCGTGGACGAAAGTTTGTTTTTGATATCCGCAAGCAATGAGTGGTATGGAGATATAATAATTTACCTCCAAACCCAAAAATTCAGGCCTGACACCTCTCACTCAGAACAGAAACGTGTACGATACCAAGCGAAAGACTACATGATCGTCGGTGATACGCTTTACCGTCGTGGTATCGACACAGTTCTGAGGAGGTGCCTCACCCATGAAGAGGCCGAAAAAGCCCTGAATGAGTGTCATTCGGGCGCGTGTGGGGGGCATCAATCTGGATATGCTACAGCACAGAAAATCTTACGAGCAGGATACTTCTGGCCAACCATGTTCAAAGATTGCATAACCGCAGTCAGAAGTTGCCATGCTTGTCAAATTTTTGATAGCAAAACCAGAAGACCACCCGCACCTTTACAGCCAATAGTTGCTGTTGGGCCTTTCGCCAAATGGGGCATCGATTTCATGACATGTAACCCCACCTCGACCGGGGGGCATGGGTATATTATAGTCGTCGTTGACTATTTTACCAAATGGGCCGAGGCGATGCCTACATTAGATAACACTGGTGAAACAGCTGCCCTTTTCTTTTTCAATCATGTAGTCGCCAGGTTCGGCGTACCACAGGCTATAGTCACAGATCATGGGTCGCATTTTCGTAATCACATGATGGTTGAATTAGCTGCCAAGCTAGGGCTATCTCACGACAGCTCTACCCCGTATTATCCGCAAGCCAACGGACAAGTTGAAGCAATCAACAAGGTCCTGAAGCGTATGTTGCAACGGATGATCGGAGTTCACAAAAGAAGGTGGCACCTAATCCTGTACTCAGCCTTGTGGGCTTACCGAACATCAGTAAGGAATGCGACTGGGTTCACACCTTTCCAACTGGTGTATGGCCTGGAAGCAGTCTTACCAATCCAGTGTGAAATTTCGTCTCTTAAACTCGCAATTGATCTCCTCCCCGGAACTTCGGAAGAAGAGGCCCGTTTCTTGTAATTAATCCAATTGGATGAAACCCGTCGTGACGCCGCTTTGGCTAACGAAGCTCATAAGAAACGAGTCAAGGCGCAGTTCGACAAAAATGTCAAACCCCGTGTCTTCTCAGAAGGTGACTTGGTCTTGCTTTATGACCAAGAATCCGATAAATTGGGAGCAGGTAAATTTAATTCTTTATGGATGGGCCCCTATATTGTTAAACGAGTGTTAGCAAAAGGAGCCTACGAGTTAATGGATTATGACAGAATTCCACTGGCGCAACCCCGTAATGGGTTGTACCTCAAGCGTTACTATGCTTAAATAGTAACCTGTATGCTTTTGTTGTATTTTATTTTCGCTAAAGTGTTTGTTTTGGTCGAATAATCCACCTTTTTACATTTATTGCAGATGTCAAACCTTCTGGAGACATGTGTTGGATATGCCGACGGAGCAAGTCGTAGTTCGCGGAACCTGTCCTCCGCAGCCTGGGCCATTTTTGATCCAAGCAGCGAGTTAGTAAGTTTCAGAGGTGTATGTATTGGGAAATCAACGAATAACATCGCTGAGTATAGCGCGTTGATAGAACTACTCTCTGATGCCGTCACCCATGGTATACGCCGACTAATCGTCAGGCTAGACTCACAGCTCGTAATACTACAACTCAATGGTATATATTCCGTCCGCAATCCAGCTATTTATCGTATGTTTCTAAGGGTTAAGATTTTGGAAAGACAGTTTGATTTAATTCAATACCAACATATTTCCAGAAACTTAAACACATTAACCGACTCATTAGCAAACTATGTGTTAGATAGACATTTGCAACATTTATAAAAAGAGACACATCATCAATGTTGTACATATGGATCATATAACTCAACCGAAATAAACCCCGAAAATCAAAATATATATATATAAGCTGTTTATTGTTTACATATAATGTTCTGTAACCAAGACAAAATTGGTCGCATGACCCAAAAAACTCAAAAATGCTAGGGGGCACCCTAGCCTAGTGATGCTCATGATAGCACGTCATGGCCTGTGCAATCATGCGCAAGAGACGAGTCCATCATCTAGGCACGCCAGTAGTATGTCGCTGCAACTGTAAAGGTAACTCGTCGGTCTGCACATTCGGAATGCCAAGAGTAAGGCTCTCAACCTGCTCCTGTACGGCTGTAAGGGTCTCGGTCACATCAAGGTCGCGAAGAATAACCCTCCCAGCAGTCTCCCCTGCTGGGGCAGCGACTGGCGCTCTCGGGCGAACTGCTGGACGAACAGGACCAACATCTGCATGCACACATGAGTTTGATTAAAAGCCTTGATAGAATAAAGCACAAGGACATTATAAATAAAAACAGTAAACAGTGATATGGTCAAAGATTTTACCAATAGCGCCCCACTGTTCACCATCCGGCAGTACCAAATCCAGATCGCCTCGGAAATCCATACCAACATATGGATACTCGGAATAGACCATCTCCTGACGCTCGAACCACCTGAAGAAGGTATCAGTGAAAGAAATCTGAGATTGACTAGCATGCCTAGACATGTGATCAACCCATCTCTGCATGCGTGGCTCGGTAGGAGAAGGCAAGTCGAGTGCGATATACTGAGGCTGCATCAGTGGTATTTTCTCCAAGGCAAAGGCAGTCAAAATAGAACCAAATCCAAAGTTCTTCAGCTTCCCGTCCTTTACCTTGTTCAACTGACTTTTCATCTGAAGAAGTACTGCATCACACTAGTTGAATATTTTCGGTTGGAGGCACTCCAAGGCGTGCTGCACATAGGACCTGTTGGCAACATGAAGAGATGCGCTACCGGCCATCCTACCAATAGTATACAGAATGGACCTGAGAGATCTGTTAGCAATTTCACGGATAACGACCTTGCCGTCTCTACTCGGCTGAGATCCTTCCCTGCAATACTGGCGGACATAATCTCTCACGGAGTCATTCCCTCGGGCCGAACCTGACAAAGAAATGGGAGCACCCCGCCTCGACAAGCCAGTCAAGAAGTAAATGTCTACTACGGTTAGGGGGATAGATTTGCCCCTAATCTGAAATACTTGGTTGATAGGATCCCAAGCATTAAGCATATACTGCAGTAAGGAGATCTGTGCCCTCATACTAGAGATACGGAAGAACTTCAGCAGGCCACAGTTCCGCAGCGCGTTCACCGTGACAGGGTCATGGAGGGCAATCATGTCCTCTTCTTCATGTTCTCGTTCTCGCCATGTAAGGGTCATTTTGCTCAAAGGTCCCTGCGAAACAAACAAGAGAAAGAGTAAGATCCTGGATTTGATGAGAAACTGGCAAAATTTTCATCAAAAACTGTGCAACAGAACTGTTTTTCTATGCCCAACGCAACTGGCTAGTGTTCCACCTGTGTTGAAGGTCAAACTGCCTTCATGCAGCTTGACATTCAACGCAGGTTTCGAGTGAACTACCTGCGCTGATGGCAGAGCGCCCTAACAAAACCCCAGGGGCTCAGGAGAACAGGAAAACAGGCACAGAATGGAAAAAGGAAACCATGAAAAGCAAGAGCTAGGGTTTAGCTCCTACCTGGTCCAGACGGCACCGAAAATCGTCCGCAGAATCTCCCGGAATCAGCTGATGAAAATCAAGGGGGAAGAGGCACCTCCAAAGCTCCAACAAACCAAGTTCAAATGAAATAGTAAAATGAGAGGTAAAAACACTTTTTAATTGCTTTTTACATAGTTCAAAGCGAAATATTAGGGTTTAATCTCGTTTTCAAGCAAATGTCATTCATTTCTAACTAGTTTGATGCAGCAATTGAAGATACAGTACTATCTTTGAAAAGGGCAAAGCTAGTTATGGTAAAAAATAAAAAAATTGACCATATAATAATCGAGCAGTTTTAGCACACAGTTCATGCTCGTTAAAAAATAAACGCAAGATCCGAGCAGTTTTAACGCGGACTTCATGCTCGTTAAAAAATAAACATAAGCAATGAGCAAGTGTTTCCCCCAGCGTTTAAGCTCATTTTAAAATAAAAAATGAACCTACCCGGTAAATAACCACTGTGAATGTAACCTTATCTGCCATTAAAGCCTTGGTCGTGTTTGCACCATCACCTCCACTTTTCATTTGGCCGATTGTTCACCTCCATATGATTGTTTACCCATTTTGAGGAACAGCTGCGAAGAGTGATTTCACCTAGCCATCCTTGTGACACTGCCGTGATTGGAAAATTCCAACCTGTACCTGGAATCAGTTGCTAACCCTGTTTATCACTCGTTCCTCAAAAGACGAGTCTTCTTTAAGCTCTTTTCAACTGACTCGTAAAATATGAAAAGATTGCCGAGTCCTTGGCCTTCCAGCTCGTTAAAGGGACAGGAAGAGCTATCCCTCCTCTAGATTTTAATATTTTTGGACCTGAGGGATTATTGCACAAAAAGATCGAGTGCTTGTTTTATTCGGCTCGTTAAAACTATCGAAAACTCATCCCTTCTGTATTGTTTTATACTTTTCGGACTTAAGGGATTAGATGACGAAAAAGGATTTTTGGAGTTAACTTTATGTACCTTTTCAGACTCTCTAAAAATGAAAAGGACCGAGTTATCCTTGTCGTTAGACTCGTTAAAATCATTAAATAGCGACAAACTTGTCTTTAGACGAGAACGAGTTTCACTATCGCTAGACTCGTTAAAACATAGTGATGGGCTTGCCCGAAGGGCAGGTTATAGAACAAGCATATGTTATCCTCCTCAAGCTTGACAAAAATAAAGAGGTACTGGTCAGCAATGACTGGGGAAAAATTGGGAGAAACTAAAGAAAACTTTGATGGTAGCAAGTCGCTCTTGAACATGACACTTTTCCTCCGTACCACAATCGGGTTGGGTTGTTTCATTCACCGGTCACATCCATGGTCTCGCCATACCATCCATATTTGGGGTAATGCTACCGATCCATCGCATCAGTGTCGCCACATGTTCAAGAGAAGTCGTTCAGAAAAGTCAACCGTGTCCCATCCACTGCCATACATTATCCTTCATCCTTTCATGACCGCCACCCTGAATCATATGTCACAGATCGTTTTCACCTCCATCAAAATCATTAGCTCCGTTCCGTGTCACTGATGTGGGATTCATTAAGGCCCTCCTTTGACGGATCGCTTCTTGTCGACATCAGCTCATTATCCAAGAAGTTGATCTAGGAACAACCCCTTCAGTACTTTGAAGCTTGCATGCCTCAATGGCAAGTTTCTCACTTCCGGCGACAAGTATACATCAATGGCCTTCGACCGAAATATTTTGCGTGGTGTTCGACGCCAAGTCCTTTATTCACACCACGTGAATTGTACTGCAGTACCTTGAGGGTCATTATCATTATCGGTGATTCCTCTCGCGCTTGTTAACGGTTTACATCATTGACCGGTAATCAAGCGATGTCTTTCCATGTTCGACTTCAGAACATTTCTCACATGGATCGACTTGTACTTTGAGTGAAGATCGAACGAGTTTGAAGACCTCGGATCTAGTTTCATCCATCCGGGCTGCGATATATATTCAGGAAAGATAAATACATTGACATGTACATCATTGCAATAGATAATCATCCTACTCAAAGGATGATAATTTCTTCAAAATTATCAGTCTATCATCAGACGATTGTCTGTTCTATGTACAGAAAAATGAATTTATAAAGCTGAGCATGGGAATGCCCGCCTCAGCTAGATCATGAAAGCAGTATGAAAAATAATGTATTGCATTGTATCTTATTACAGGTCTCCTCCCAGCATTGGATGAACTTCGGATCCCCCTAATAAAGCATTTCACCCGATAAACGGCCTCATACTTTAGGGGGAAACTGTTATAGACATTTTTGTGCCTTACAGCATTGAGCATGAAATGTCCATAATCTAAGGGATCCAAAGTCCCTAAACATGTTGTTCCTACCCCTAGAGGAACAAGGCTAACAAACCACAGCAATTCACAGAAGTTCTCCACCAGAAACTGCTCAAAAACAAGTCAATTCAGGATCATTTCAGTGGCTACACTAGCTGTTTGCGCTGAATGTCAAAGCCAACACTGGCTACCTACGCTGAATGTCAAAGGGAACACTGGCTACCTGCGCTGAGCGAGAGTGGACATGTGGCAAGTTCATTTCTCAAGGTGTCAAAACCCAGGAAGCTTCCAAAATGACACTTGCCTCAGGGAATTCGACTGGTGATGAGTAAGAGGTTCCAAATCTCCAAGTGGAATCTCCAAGTGGAATCAAGAACTGACAGAGGGAGAGGACACTAGTCAGATCTCAAGCTGACTCATCCTCTCTCCAAACATCTATATATGGATCTCTCCTCCATGAGATCCAGGAGGCTGGAATTTTGTTATTGCAAAGAATTGTTGTTGGTTTGAGATTGGAATCATTGGGTGCTTAATGCTTTGAAGGGGGTGAAGATAGGAATTCCATTTGCTGGGAAGGAGATGCTGGATTGGAGCCCTCTGGGTTGTATCTCTTCCTGAACCTTGTTATTCATCAATAAAGCTATCTTGGTTTCTCCTATATACTGATGTATCTTTGATGTATGATTGCATTAGTGTATTTGGTTTATTTCTAATCCTGAACTAGTTATGAATGTGAATATCTGTCTTTGTGTAGTGTTCTTCTCTTGTCGCAAGTAGCTGTTCTCTTGTGATCTTGCAGGAACCTGTTGAAGCTGGGCTAGCGAGAAGGCAAGTAGCTGTTCTCTTGTGATCTCGTATGAACCCGTTGGATCTGGATGAGCAAGAAGGCAAGTAGCTGTGAACTCCCAAAGAGAATAGAGACCGGATCGAGGGACAAATGGAAGACACCGGTAAGTCTACTTATCTCTCTTCTTTCACATTTCATAAAGGAAGAAAATAGAATAGCTGTCCTTGTTTGTTGCTAAGGCACTGTCACACCTTAGGTGGATAGGATCGTCCTGTATAGGCATTTTTCCCCACAACACACTCCTTCTAGGGGCACACTAGAGCCTTCCACATCAAATACTCATATGTTGGAAAGGCAACAAAATGTTGAAGTGTCCTCATTTAGGATGCCAACTGACATGGATCAAGACATTAGAGAAAGGTACAAGGATATAAAGGCCAGGAACAAGAGGCTAAAAGCCTAGACTTATACTCAGTACCTGAAAATGGCACCTAAAAACCAGACAAAGCTTATGTCAGCCTATGATGTCAAAGAAGGTAAGATGCAGATGACATTTGTCAAGCCTACCACTCAGAGACCAAGAACAACAGCTGACTTCAAGAAGATTGATTTCGAAGTACTGGCAAAGGACATACATCCTATTGACCAGATTGAGTTGCATAAACAGACATGGGAGATGATTTACTCCACCTTGATAGGGAAAGCCATCGCAGCTCACCAACTTCAGAATTCCATAAATAACATATTAGCTCAATTTCAATTGGAAAGGGCCTCTTCACAAGAAAAGGACACCGGAATCAAGTCCTTGGAGGACTTAATCATTGAGTTGGGACATGATCCCAAAGATGTGAAGGCCACTGAAATACTGATCAAGAAGAAAAATGATGACATAGTTGCTTTGAAGAAGCAACTTAAGATTCCACCACTGCATCACCCACAGACAGCAGAGGTCCTAGAGACCCAAAAAGGACAAGAAGAGCTTATGGACTTGGTCCTAAAGCTAAATGACTAGTTGAAAGAAACAAAGAAAGAATTGGACACATTGATTCAGTCCAAACAAAGTGAACTGGCCACCACTTCTATAGCTGCAATTCCCACAGTAACAACTGCAGTTCCCTCAACATTGGCAGTAGCATTGGCACCAACAGCTCCACCTGCCACAGCACTGCGAGTCACAACGGAGTCTACAACAACAGGTGCTTCAACAGAAAAGACAACAGAGTTAGTAAAAGCCATGGAGGAAATGTCCATCCAGGCAACAGAACTTAAGAGGCTTAAGGAGAAAGTGGCAATCTTAGAGAATGACTGCAAGCTTGCCTAGATATAGCAGGGGGAAGAAACACAGAAAGCCCTAAGGATGGGTGAGAAGATTAAGGTCCTAGAAAAGGATCTAACTCTACAAAAGCCACTAGGATAGACTAAGGATATGCTTTGGGCCAATATCATTGACTCTGTCAATGATATTTGGCCATCAACTCAAGTAATATTTGAGCAAACAGAACTGGTGAAAGTGGCCACCGAGGCTATTAAGAAAGTAAAGAAGATTTAGGAGACCAGCCTGAGGAAGCTAATCGATTCATCCATTTCTTAAACAACAAGAACATGCATGAACTAAATGAAATAGGTGTATAAGACAGGACTGAGTCCATCATAGAAGTAAAAAAGGTTCTTTCTAAAAGAAACCTTATGCTTAACCTGGAGGGGAAATGTCATAACATGCAGGTGGGCATTGACAGTTTCATGGAAAAGTTTCAAATTTTGAGGAATAAAGGCCTTCCGAGTCCTATGGTCATCCATGAAAAACTTATGACCCAATTGGACTACACTGACAGATTAAGGAAGTTGGCTAAGGATCAAGCAAGCACTTCAGGTATCAAGGCCTTGCCAACAGGGAAAGTATTGTATGGTACTTTAGAGGATCTTTCTTCCTAGAGAATGAGGTGAAACATTTGTTTGTCACCAAGCCTAATTTTTCCAAATATACTGAGGCTGACGAGATCTATAGAAGAATGCCTAAGGTAAAGTTACCTGAGGATGAATGGTGGAAAACAATGACAGATTTACTATAAGTTACCACAATAAATCTAAATGGCAGCCAGATGAAATAGGTAAACAGGGTCAAAGAGTAACAGGTTAAAGAGTATTAGTAAAAGACTAAAGACAAACATGATTCTAGCGTACACATATTAGCCAGCTTAAAAGGGCTCTAATTCAACTACAATAGCTAGCACTACCACAATAAGAGGGACAACATGATGTAGTTTTCCATCTGTCTCTATCTTCATGCTTGAAGATATTTTTATTTCCTTAATTAAATCTCAAACTGTTATGAGATATTTTGTAATATTTTTTGTATAAATACTTCCCATTTCGAAGTATTTAGGGTGGATTCAAAGACATTTCTGTAGACTTGTATCTAAAAGCAAAGTGTTATTTTATCAAGACTGGATTGGCTTGTTGAATCATGGAATAAAGTTTAGACATTTTACAGGGTTCTTGTGTAAAGCGAAAATCAAATAAGTATTCTCTCATGTGTATTATTGTTTTTCCTTATGTTTATTAATAATCATATGTGTTTCTATGAAATCTGAATGGTAAACTAGGAATGATATTTCAGAACTTGCTTTAATGCACTCTGTTTTGACTGTTTACCTTCTTAATGTTTTCTACTAAACTATCTTAGTTAGGGAATTCTTAAATGCTCCCTTACTTCTGTAGTTTCTCTTTGTGGTCTATGTAGCAAAGGATCTTTAATTTCCCTTTGTTGATGATCACCCTCTGTTCCTCATTCTGATCCCTATCTGAGGATTCTTCATTGCCCTTTTACCCTGGTTAGAATCATTCCATCCATCAACCCTTTGAAGATTTGCCTTTTGCTTTGCTAGCCTGCCCTATGAAAAATCCCTTTAATAATCTGATCCAGTTAAGCTATCCTTTGATTGACTCCATAGCCCAATGGTTCAAAGACCTAGTTCTATCCATCTGTTCCAAGAATTCTACCACCCAACTTTCAATCAAAATCAAAATCCTCATGAGCATTAAGAACTAGCCTAAAATCCCACCCAAACAAAGTTAAATTATAAAGAGAGAGCCCTCTCTAGACTTAGGTTGGCTAGAACCTGAGTTTGAAGATTGGTTTGTGGTTACCTTGGATTATTCCTTCTTTTGATAATTTCTAAGGTAGACTTCTGAGAGATAACAGATTGGAGTACCAAATTGAGCAAGATTATGCGGCTGGGGATGTTTAGTGCCCTGAATGTCCAGTTTTGCATTCTCTTTTGAATATTACCTATCAAGATTCCCCAATTAGCCACTATGTTCTGTTGGTCATTTAACAAGATGCCTAAGTACTTTGTAGGGAATTTCCCGACTCTGAAACCCATTGTTCTTACCAGGAAATCTTGGGAGGAAGCTTGGGTATTGAAGAAATAAATTTCCAATTTTTCTTTACTTATCTCTGTCCCTGAGGCCTCTGTGAATTCCGTAAGAGTTTCCATTATTTGTTTTGCTTCTTTGAGTGTTGTCTGTCCATATAACATAACATCATCAACAAATTGTTGGTGGGTTAGAGATAGGTCATTTCCCCATAGTCATAACCCCTTCAGTTGTTCGCTATAAACTTTAGCTTTTATTAGTCTTCCTAGCCCGTCCGCTACAAGGATGAACAGGAACGGGGATAACGGGTCCCCCTGCCTGAGTCCTCTGGATGGATTGAAGGCTTTTGTTGGTGACCCATTTAATAGAACTGACATAACTGGCGTAGTTATCATTGACATTACCCAGTTTATCCACCTGTCATCAAAGCCGTATGCCTTTAAGATTTGTTGGAGGTATCCCCAACTAAGTCTGTCATATGCTTTAGCTAGGTCTAGTTTTATCAACATCCCTTTGGTTTTTGAATTTTTCAATGAGTGGATTGCTTCTTGTGCTACTACTATGCCATCTATTATTTGTCTGCCTTTGACAAACCTCGTCTGTTCCTAGGATATCAGTTCTGGTAGTATTGGTTTTAGTCTATTCACCATTATAGTGGCTAGGATTTTATATATGATGTTGCAGAGCGCTATTGGCTAGAACCCTTGTGGTTCTTCTAAGTTCTCAGTCTTTGGTATCAAGGCTAGGAATGTAGCATTTAAGGTTGGGTGCATTCTTTTGGTGCATCGAGACTCTTCTACTGCATTCACTATATCCTGACTCATGAAGCTCCACGTGGCTTGATAGAATTCTAAAGTGAATCCATCCGGCCCAGGTGCTTTATTCTTTGCCATCTTTTTTATTACCTCCTCCACCTCTGCTTTCGTTATGACCCTTAGGAGTGCCAAATTCTGGTCTCTAGTCACCAATTTGGGGATATGTTGACTGAGTTTTTCAATGTCAACCTCCCTTCTGATATTGGGTTCTGTCAGAATCTCTTTGAAATGTTGTACCATCAAATTCTCCATTTTTACTTTCTGTGTTATCCTATTGCCCTGGTTGTCTTTTAGGGAGAATATTATGTTTTGTTGTTGATGCTGCAACATTTCCTTATGGAAGAATTTCGTGTTTCTCTCTCCTTCTTTTAGCCATTGGATTTTCGATTTTTGTTTCCATAAGATTTCCTCTTGTTTTCTTCTTTCCTCCAGTTTATTTAGCACCAGTCCTTCTTCTTCTGCCAGTTCTTCACTTCTCCCTTCATCTATGATTTTCTGTTGGATTATTTTCATCATTATCTAGAGCATTTCTTGTTCCTTTTGAATATTTCTGAATTCTTCTCTGTTCCACTTCTTTATCCTTCCTTTTAGATCTTTAAATCTAAGTTGGAGAGTGTGCATTTTATTTCTTCCTTCCATCCCAATCTTGGTCTCCTTCCACCAGTTCTTCATTTTTTTCTATGAAGGTAGGGTCTCTCAGCCAGAATGCCTCAAAATTGAAGGGTCTATTCTGGTTCTATTGGTTCATAGTGATTTCTAATTTGATGGGCTAGTGATCCGACCCTAGACATGGGAGGATTGTTGCTTCGTAGAAGATATCTTTTCCTATGAAGTGTTCTGTTGCTAGGAATCTGTCTAGCCTTGAAGCTATTTGTCTGCTCCCTCCTCGTCGATTGTTCCATGTGTATTTTCCATTTATGGTTGGGATATCTACCATCTTCAGTTCTACCTGAAGGTCCCTGAATCTCTCCATTTCTGGCTCTTCTCTTTGCAGTCCTCCTTTCTTCTCATCTTTTGATGTTGTCATGTTAAAGTCTCCTGCTATCAACCACAGCTTTTCTTTATGTAGGTTTCCTAACTGCTGGAGTTGGATGAGGAAGCTTCCTCTTTCCGCTAGTGTATGAGGGCCATATACTACCGATACTAGAAACCATTCTCTATTTCCTATTAATCGGAACTTCCCCATGAGAATTCTTTTCATACCTATCCAGTAGTCTACTATGATTTCTGCAAGGTTCCATAGTATTGCTATGCCTCCCACGCTGCCTTTCACATCTATGGTCATGCATTCATATTTCAATTTGATTTTGTTTAGGATTTCCTCCATTTTCCTTCATGAGATTTTTGTTTCCTGTAGCAACATTAGTTGGGGTTTTTCTTTTCTTAGCATTTCCATTAAGTGCCTCTGTTTGCCTTTACTATTCAAGCCTCTTAAATTCCAGGATGTGATTATCATTGGGGTACTTGGTTTAACTGGTGGAATACCGCCGACAGCGGAACTACTCTTCTAGTGTTCACTAACATTTATCCCATGATCTGAATCGATTCCTGTATATTCCTCTTGCCTCTCTTTTTCCCACCTTTTGTTTTGCTTCGATGGTCTTGAGTGTTATCCTGCTCGAGGCCTAGTTGTTCTACCATTTCCAACTTTCCCTGTCACTGTTTCTCTTGGTACTGTTGGAATGTTTGCCTATATATTCTTTTTTGCTCTTCTGGAATGAATCTTTCATCCAGGTGTCTCCATTCATCTAGAAGTTTTCGCAATACTTCTTCTTTCGTGCTTAGTTCTTCTCCTCTGCTTGTGTCAATTTCCATTACTACATTGTCCATTTTCTCCCCCGCTTCCTTTTCCTCCTTTTCTGTTGGTTCACTTTGTGCCTTTCTCTTGGTATGTGATTTTCCTTGACTTGTGCTACTTTCCTTTTCCTTTTCTCCTTGATCATCCATTATTTGGGTCTCATCGTCTTCTTCTTCTTCTTATAGGATTTCAAAGCTATTTGTATTACTTGGCTAGGTTTGTTTTTCTTTCGTTCCTTCACTGGGGTTCTCTCTTGTGTCGTCTTTTGCTTTTTACTTCGTGAAACCCTTCTTGGTCTTCTTGATTTTTTCTCTGTTGTTTGTTTCTCCACTTGTTTTTTGTTATTGTGAGTGGCCATTCCTTGAACAGATGTCCATACTGATGACATCTTCTGCATCTGAAAAGTATGTGCTCATAGTCAAGGGTTTGTTGCCATACTTCCCCATGATACTCTAACTCGACTATATCTAGAATAGGGTCAGCTATATTCATATAGACACAAATTCTAGCATATGAGGTGTATCTTCCCTTTTTGTAGTTTCAACTATTTTAACAAAGCTACCTATTGTATTTCCTATACCCTCTAGGATTTCTGGATCCCAGAAATCCATTGGTAATCCGAACAACCTTACCCATATCGGGGCTGCTAAGAATTTTTCCTTATCTGGGTTATAACATTCCTCCCAGTATCTCATAAACAATCCCGCATTATAATGGAAGTATGGACCATTTTCAAACACTTTTTCTTTATCTTGCAGGTTCGAGAAGATTACCGTGAAGAAGCCTTTTGCTCCCAGCTTTAGCTCGATGTGGCCTTGGGGTTGCCATTTTTGCCGGATCCATCTGGTGAGATCCTTTTCCGTCAACCAAACTCTGATGAATTTGCATATTAGCGCATGATATTTCATGAAGCTTTTGTATCGCTCCAGTTTGTTCATTAGGATTATGAATCTTGGTTTCTTCGTCACACATGGTAAACACTTGCCTCTGCTGCCTGCCTGCCAAGGTGCTCCAAGGACAGGTCCCAGTCTTTTTGTTTCTTTCGCCTAGTTGCTGTTGTTCTGGCCTTCCCCTGCCGCTGCATCTCGATAGGAAGGGATCTCTCCCCTCCTTCCCTCCTCGGTCATTGCTCCTGGTTCTTAGTTTCAATGTCTATCGCTTGCTGTAGTTTTTGGTTTTCCCACGCCACCTAACTCATGGCCGCCTGACCATTACCAATCAAGGTGTTTTATTAACCTATCTCATAGAAGCAATTTAAGGAACATTCCCTCAAAAAAATTCTCTTTTAAAACTTGATGTAGTACCGAGGTCCTGAACTCTCAAAGAATCTCACAAAACCTAGTTTGTGTTATCTTATACATACCATTAAATGAATGAAAATTTAATTAAATCACATACGTCAGAGTAAAGTTTACTAACACAAAATTTTAATATTATATTGGAGATATTTTATATAAATATAAATATATAAAATGTAAATAATATTAATATATAAATTAATTAATTATTAGTATTATTACTAATTTTAATTAATGTTAATAAAAATATAAATTAATTAATATTGATGAATTAAATTAATAGTATTAATAATTATTATTTTTTATATTAATAATAATATTTTTATGAAAATAGTTATTTTATTAATTTTTTATAATATTATTAATATAAAGTAATATTATTAAAATATAAAAATTAATTATATTAATAATATTGATGAATTATACTAATAATTATTATTTTTTTATATTAATAATATTATTTTTATGATAATAGTTATTTTTAAAATTTTTATAATAATATTAATATTAATTAATATTATTCATATTAATATTCATGAATTAAATTAATATTAATTATTAATAACAATATTAATAATAGAGTTCAGGCTTCTGTGATCCATATCAATTTAGAGAGATTTTTCGGCGAAAATCACATCGAATACCATTTGTCGACGCGTTTTGAACCAACAAGTGTGGTTTATTAATTAAAATTATTAAAAATATAAATTAATAATGTTAATATTAATTAATAGTGATGATATTAAGTATTATTATTTTTATATTAATAATAATACTAGTTATTTTTATAATTTTATTATTGTTGTTATTATTTATCAATCTGAATATTTAGTGTTTTTTAATCACATTTATTATGGTTGTACATAATATGGTTATGCATGTGATTGAATAAGTCTATAAGTTTGCGAGAGATTTTTTGGCGAAAATCACATGAGAAACCATTTGTCGACGCGTTTCGAACCAACTAGTGTGGTTCATCGTCAGGACAAGTTGAAGAAACAGATCGAGTCTAGCATGTTAAATAGTCTAAGCAGAGACTCCAACGGCTACAAAAGATTAACGGCTAATTTTTTACTCTAGGACCCAGGTCAAATTTTCATTTATTAATTTAATAATATTATTATTATTTATTATTATATTTATGGAACCAAGTTAAATTAGGTAAAGATAAATAAAATAAATTAATGGTTAGTTTTTTAAAAATTCATTTATTTCTTTAAATTACTACTTTTATATATATATATATATATAATATAAATATATATATATATATATATATAATATATATATATATTAAATAAAATAATAATATTCGATTCATAAGTTAATTAATTTATATAAGTTAATTTATTTGTTTATTATTATTTACTAATTATTATTATTGTTATTATTATTTACTATTTTATTTATGGAA